>JAYKKT010000055.1:8805000-9370000 GCA_036023115.1 Brasenia schreberi | reverse complement strand
TATAGTGATTTCTTACTATGAGTACCAGAACGCATAGATTCTTGTTTTCCAGTAAAGCCTAGGCTCACATACAACAACTTAGTTTGCTTGGAGGTGCTGGCGGCTGACCTGGAATTATGATTCTTGTTCCTTTGAGCAGAGAAGTATTGCCACTGTTCTCGCCATCTTCGTTGGCTGTGAGTGATTTCTTACTAACCGTCCGGTAAATCTCTGTCAACGCAGTCAAGAATGCTGTTTCAACATTGGTAGCCTCCAAGGCCGAAGTCTCCATGAAGAAAAGATTCTCCCTCTCTGCAAACTCTTTGGCATCCTCTGTTGGAACCGATCGTAGGCTTGACAGATCACACTTGTTTCCAATCAGCATGATAACAATGTTCTTGTCAGCATGGCCTCGGAGCTCTTCCAGCCACCTCGCGACATGATCAAAAGATTGGCGCTTGGTCATATCATAAACTATCATAGCTCCAACTGCACCTCTGTAATAAGCACTAGTAACAGCTCTGTACCTGCACATCAGTAACAGAACTCAAACACATAACGTGATGGACCTCTGTATATTGGACATGCATTAGAAAGACAGCCATTTCCAGAGGCCCGACATGGGCCTCTACAGAACAGCCAAATCTCGATCCTACAGATGATCAAATTCAGTAAGTACCAATTGCTGGTGGAGCCTAATTGACTACTTTGTAAATCAATCGGCACACAGTGGAACTAAACAATAATTAACTACAGCTCAAATTGAATATGAACATTTCGGTAATTCTGGTGCAACCGTTTTGGACTGTTGCTCTTCTCTGTTGAAAATTTATTTATGTTGTAAATATTTGTTAGACCAACCTCAGAGCAGTCAATGTCTATCCAATAGATGATCAAGTTCCTGCTGGAGCCTACTTAACCGCTTTATGAATCAATTGATACACAATGAAATTAAACAGTCAAGCACAGCTTGACTGTTTTAATAACCACTGCAGCTTAGTTAACTCTGGTGCAATCATTTTGGGGTTCCTATTTCTGTTGGAAGTTTATTTATTCTTAAAATTATTTGTTTTATTTTTCCAGTTTTATAAAAGTTTTCCTTATTCTTTCCATTCAAAAGAAGCTTCTTATGTCCTCTTTCACCCTTGCAAAAATGTAGAGGCAAATTACGTCTACTGCTTGAAGTATCATCTTCTAAGATCTCGTATGGTTCCATTCTGAATTGATACAATAATTCAAGCCATTGTACAAATGGTGATTCTGACAGCTTTTGGCTTTAGATTGAAATTCTCTACAAATCTGATAGTAACAGAGCCAGAGAAATACCACGTCTCATGACATGCATAAGAAGCACATGATTGACGCTTGGATGCTGTGCTCAGATATCAGCCAGAGCAGTTTAAATTAATAATTGTTTATTACGTTAACAGCTGTGATCAAAGTGCTTCCCGAGTAACCAACAAACACAACAAAGACAGAACATCTCCACTGCATGATACAAGGCATAAAAATGCACGAGTCCATTTATTGAAAAGGTGGGCTTCATTTCACGCAAGAAATTAGGTTTAAAGAAAGCGTAATCCACTTTTTCAGCAGAAGGCTTCCTTCTGTATTTTCATTGCCACAGTAAAGAAATCCATCTTCTTAACTGATTCATCTCCAGCTCAAACACTTTTCAAGTACCGTGAGTAAAATGATCCAGCTATTAAATCATTGAGAATCTTGCAATACAGAATGACAAAATATTCTAACACAAGCTTTCATGATTGTAACTTGTAGAATATAATGATCTATTATTTAGTGAATTTAGAGGCTTGCCAAGAATATCCAATACACGCGTATAAAAAATATCATTCTTGCCAAGATTGTCACTTGCCAAGAATATTCAATATACATGCATTAAGCTTTGAGGAGCCACAAGTCTTTTAACAATGATAAATGGATCATTTTATCCTTTCTCATATGAATCAACAATCCAAACATTATGGGAATAATGGGATAGATTTATGGAATTACTTCCCCAAGGAAGCAATATCTAGCTCCAATGGAAGGGAATGAGACAAGGAGCTTGAAGATTGATAGTGAACAAATAAAGGCCCTTATTCGAGCCTCAGCTGTCATATGGGCAGTCAGAGGTTTAATTTCCAGTAGCATTGTTCATCTTGCAGAAGCCAAAACATAGTATCTGCCCTCAAGATTAAGGTCTTACTTGGCATCTGAGTTGTTTTACCAGGTGCATTGAAACATACACCTCCAGTGGGCAGTCACTCTGGGTTATAATAAAAAGAGTTGGGGATCCTTCCCTATCCAGCTAGAAATTATTTACATTCTATGTTTACATGGTAAGATAAGCTCATAACAGAGATTGTCAGAGCCATTCTCAGAATATTTGCTAAGATGAGATTGTTGTAATTACCGAGAAATGGAGTGGATAATAAATAATAGAAAATATTCATAAACATGAAGAGTAACAATGGAAATTTGAAGGAGGGGGCAGGCCTTCCAATGGAGGCCGCCCCCTCTCTCTCTCTCACTCTTAATCTTAGACTCTTAAACCCTAATACAGCCTATCATCCCTTATATAAGGAGCTGTAAAATGTAAAATAACCAAAATACCCCTAGTACAGAAAATTACCAAAATACCCTTACGACTTTGGACAATTACAGTAATACTCTAAACATCAATTTTACTGTCCTAAGACATTATATGTACTAAAACTGACTCTAAACTCATATCTTCAACACCCCCCCTCAAGTTGGGAGTGAGATAGTTCGAACTCCAAACTTGCCAAAAATCTTCATCAGTCTGCAACATTCTTCATCTGTCTTCATCACTGGTTTAATCTTCAACAGCTTCTTTGGCTGTAATATCTTCAATTCAGCCTTCGTGGCTGATCATATCAAGCAACATCTCTTACTGTAATATAAACTTAGCCTTCCTGGCTAATCATCTCAAGCAGCATCTCTGGTTGCAACATCAACTCAGCCATCCTGGTTGATCATCTCAAGCAGCATCTCTGGCTGTAATATAAACTTAGCCCTCCTGGCTAATCATCTCAAGCAGCATCTCTGGCTGCAACATCAACTCAACCTTCTTGGCTGATCATCTCAAGCAGCATCTCTGGCTGCAACATCAACTCAGCCTTCCTAGCTGATCATCTTAAGCAGTATCTATGACTGCAATATCAACTCAGTCTTCCTGGCTGATCATCTCAAGCAGCATCTCTGACTGCATCATTACCTCTTCCTTTCTGGCTTATCATCATCATGACTTTCTTCATCACACGTGCACTAGTAATTTCTTCGAGGCTTCTGTAAAACAACTTAAACAATTAAGAACACATGGGTAACACCCGACCCTTCTATGGGTGTCGGTTGCTCCCTCTCTATTTCTTCTTCTCCATAAAGTGATTCGGCAGCTACATTTAAAAGTCATGTTTCTTCTACTCTTTAGAAAGCTTATCTTTTGTGATAGGAGGTACTACTCCACTATACACACTTCACATGGCTTTTCCTATGCCCCTTCACATGGTTGCTGCAGCCGGTGTGTTGGTTGGATGCCCTCTCTCTACCACTCAAATAGCAGAATAAAGACATCTGCTTATACTAGTCAGTCTGCGCCCCTTCACATGGTGACTGTAGCCGCTTTTCCAGCTCTCCTGGCTGTTTACTTCAGCAACCCAAGGTCTTAACTTTCATGATTCTTGGTGATACTGCCACATTCTATATCAACAAATTTTTCTGGCCTCTTCAATGATTTGATTTGTCATGCATATGTAGTGAAAAAGATTGATTTTCTTGCATTCTATCTTTCCTTCTATTTGCATTCAATTGCTTTTTCAATGAAGGCAATCATCACGTACTACTTTAAATCTTTTGCAATCTTTTTCTGAATCTGCAACCCTCTTAAACATTTTCTCAAACACTTAATGGGCATGTTTAATAATCCCTTCTTGAACATTTTAGCGAACACTTAATGTGCAGGTAAAAACATCTCTTTTAGGCATTTCATCAAACACTTGTCGCGCAAGTTAATCATCACTTCTTCTTAAACGTTTCATCAAACAGTTGGTCTGCAGTGCATCTTCTCCTTATCAGCTGTAGCGTCCTGATATTGTTGATACTCAGACACCAGATCATTCATATTACTCTCAGCCTTAGTGAACTTCATCATTGAAGACAAGATGTGTTGTCCCATACTTTGCAAACTGTATGAGAACCTTCACTCCGTAAATCTACTTAACAGTAGACATGAACTCATTCAACAGATCCGAGTATTCCTGTCTAGTTGTCCTCTTCTGTCTTAGACAGATGTAGAATTCATCATTGAGCAACTTCTCATTGTTAGTTCCCACATCAATTGTAATGGGCAAGCAAACAGATGGACAAATTCCTCCAAGTACTGTATATATATATATATATATATATATATATATATATATATATATATATATATATATATATATATATATAGCCAGTTTCCCAACAGAGATTCTTATTCCGTGACAACCAAGATCACCAAGCCTCAGAATGCGCTCACCGTCAGTGACAACAATGACCTGAATGTTTTTCTCTGGTCAGTTCCTTAGCACCTCAAGAATGTTTCCTTTTCTTTCAAGCTTATGTAGAGACCCTATGGACGTCTGAAAATGGTTCCATATTTCTGGCATGCTTCACTAACCTTAGGGGTGTAAACTATCTGCAAAAACGTCCATCATTATTTGCTTTCTTCCAGATTATACGGTTGATCTGGTTTAGTCAAAGATAACACAGAAGCTTTGTGTCGTTCACTCAGCCTACATGACTGTGGACTTCAGCAGCTTTAATGGCTGCAAATCTCCAATTATTCTCTGTTATTCTCTACGATTCTTCTTTGTAGCACATGACGAATCTCATCAGCATAGCAAACAGAGCTCACCATATACCTTTCCTTATGAGCTGACAAAGGCTTTATCTTCCCTAACCTTCTCAGTAACTACTTCATCATGAATAAGTTTGAATTTGGTTTGTGCTTTACTGGAAAAATCTGTTGCAAATTTTCTTGGGCTGATCTGTGAAACTTCTTCAACTGTAGCCATCATGTTTTTAAAGGTTTTCACTATTCTGCAATGGAACATTTGCAGTTGAATCTTTGATATTCAAGAGAGAATACAACCTCTTGATTTGTATAGTCTGCCACAACTCAACGTCTTTGGTTTAGGCCATTTCAACTCAGAAAAGAGTCGGCCTTCACTCCTTGCTTTGGATATACTGCTGCAGATCTCATAATGTTCACGCATTTCAGTTGACAAAAAATTCTTCAACAGCTTTGATGACTTTCTGAATTCCTTAGATTCATTGCCTTTAAGTAAGACAATCAAAGCAGCAACTCTTACGCAAGTTCATCGAGCATTCATAAATTATAAATTATATTTGGATTGCTGCTCCACTTCCATACGTGTGATCATTCACCTGCTATAATCAACCACATTCCTTTTCCTGTATTTACTTTCTTTATGCAGATGATGGGTAGAAGTTACCTTTTTCTTTCCTAAAAAAATGTGGTACTCATCCTTATGTTTAGAATCATCCTTATGATTTCTTTTCCTTATCATTTCCACCAAATCAGGAAATTACTTTTCATAACTAATTCTTGTTAGCTTTCCCACAAAATCAGAAAAAGTACTTTCCATATCTACCTTTCTGGTTTACTTTCCACAAAATCTGGAAAAATAATCTGTAACTTCCATTTCTAGCATTTGAAATTCAAAAAAGAAATATAGTTATCTTCCATAACTAATTTTCTCCAAGAATGGTTCAGCCACCATTGTTACCTTTTTTATTTTGCACCCAGCAACTTTCTTTTTCTATCTTCTTCTTCTTTCTTGAGAAGTTCACGTAAATCATAGGAACATGCACAGCAGAATATAAGTGTCAAATATTTCTCTAAGGACCTTGTGCTCAAAAACATTCTCTATGAATCCACAGAGCGAAGTCAGGATCTGCTGCATGAAACACTTTAAAAATAATATATTGATCGTCTTCCTCGCTGCAGCTTCCATTGCATCCCTGAATTTATGTACAATCTCCATGGCCCCTGTCCTGTACAACATCTCAATAAGAATATTATAAGTTGAAAGATTAGGTTTGGCATCCTTCTTTATCTCCTTAAAAGTCTACAAGCCTCATCAATTTTGCCTGCAGAATCATAGCCCATAATCATGGTCGAATATGTATATGTACAAAGTACATTACTGTTATTTTTCATTTATTCAAAAGATTTCAACAACTTCCTCTAATCGTCTTGTAGAGGATACCAATCATGCTCGAATAGGTCACATTGTCGGGCATGATATCTTGAACCTTCATTTCATGGAAAAACTTCCATGCCATATGGACTGTTCCATCCTTATCAAAGCAATCTATGTAAATATTATACTGAACAATGTCTGCATTGAAACTGTTGGTCTTCATTTCGTCCAATATAGAGAGAGTTGCATCAAGTCGGCCTTTCCTTGCAAACACTCTGATCATTGTAGTAAATAAATGCACACTGACTTCATAACATATTTCCTGCATCTTTTCTCTCCAATCTTGTCGCAGTACTTGATAACCAAGATGAGATCCTTAAGCAGAATAACAGCTTGTCTCTCAGGAAAGCTACCTTCTTTCTCCATACAGTCAAGTTAGCGACCACCTGGGCAGGACTCCATGACAAAATCGAGAGAGTCAGCATCCGCATAAACAACCTTCAGTGTCTTGCATGCAAGTTATTCTACGTTGGCCTTTATTCCAACATAATCTAATCGATCCAGATCTTCCCTGGACAATTCTAGGTTCCAAAATACAGTCTTGTTTCATTTTCTTCTTTCTTCCCATCCGTATGGCTGAATCTCAATCACACGTTTACAGCGATTGCTTGGTGCTCCATTGATCGCCAAGGCTCTGATACCATATTGTAATTACCGAGAAACGCAATGGATAATAAATAATAGAAAATATTCATAAACATGAAGAGTAATAATGGAAATTTGAAGGAGGGGGCAGGCCCTCCAATGGAGGCCGCCCCCTCTCTCTCTCACTCTTAATCTCGGACTCTTAAACCCTAATAGAGCCTATCAGCCCTTATATAAGGAGCTGTAAAACGTAAAATAACCAAAATACCCCTAGTACAGAAAATTACCAAAATGCCCTTACGACTTCGGACAATTACAATAATACTCTAAACATCAATTTTACTGTCCTAAGACATTATATGTACTAAAACTGACTCTAAACTCATATATTCAACAGAGATTAGGTTGCATATAAGTGTCTCTGACATGCAAAGAAGAAACTCCACTAAAACATAAAGAACAAATGGCAACAAAAACATGGCGTATGAAACCGACTTTGCTCCCCTGCCTTCTGATGACCAGAAAAGCCTCGAGAAAGAGGATCTCCTCCACTAGCACACATCTGATGGTGCTGATAATTTCCATCAATCAACAACTAATATGAAGAAACACAGGCAGACACATCATCCCTGAAAAAGTACAGAATCGGATCCCAGCATTGGCCGTCGTCTACCTCTCTTGTTTATTATATATTCTAACCTAATTACAACCAGTAGTTATACTAATCCCTAATCTAACTTAAGACAATCTATTTCAATGTGTTTTGTTCTCTCATGAAAAAAGTAGGATTGTGTGCTAAATATATGTAGTGCGACTTGTTATCGCTGAAATAAGAGTCGCTTAGTGCGAAGGAAACATTTCCAAATCCCTTGAATATGGATTGTTTTTAACCAAATGAGCTCACACGTGAGTGGCCGGCCAACGCACTATACTCTCGCTTCGGCACTTGACTTAGAAACCGTGGATTGTTTCTTGGATTTCCACGAAATTAAAGACTGATCCAATGGAACACACAATACCCGTAAGTGGATTTTCTTCCCGTTGAGGGGCAACTGGCCCAAATCCCGGGAATCTCGAAGTATTCAACAATGTTGAGTGTAGATGAGTCTTCATAGATAGAATAAGTCCTTTTCACGGAGAACCCTTTGAGGTATTTAAGGATTTTTGCGTGCAGCTAACTGGTAAGTGTACCTCCTTGGGCTTAGTATACGGTGGCCGTAGTTTAGTTGAACTACAACTCATGCAATGTCCGGCGGTGGTAGTTAAGTAAAGAAGTCTCCCTATCAATCTTCGATAAGCAAATTCATCGAAAACAAGGCCGAGTCCGAAATCACGGAGCTCAATGAGTAACAGGAGGATCACATAGGGAGTGTTGGAGGGTTTGGTATCGCAATAGTGGCAGCCGTCTCAAGTAGCTCATTCGAGGGTGTACTTGCGTTGGTTCAATAAAATGCCATCCTTGGACCGTCGAGCAACTTCCAGCCCCAAGAAAGAACGAAGAGGGCCAAGATCTTAGTCTAAAATGATCAAATAGATGTTATTTTAACTTCACGATTTACCTTCTTGATCATCTCCAAAGTGATAACAATATCATCTACATAAACAATCGGATATAATGGAAGTTCTAGTAGAGGAATGATGATAGAAAACGGAGTGATCGGCCTCACTATGAGTCATACCAAACTCTAATAATGATCTTGAAATCTCCAAACCAAGCTCGAGGAGATTGTTTCAAGCCATAAAAGATTTGTGCAATTTGCACACGGAGGGAATTCCGAGACTCACTTGAGCAACAAAGACCTGGGGGCAGGTTGCTTCCATGTACACTTCTTCTTGGAGATCGCCATGTAAGAAGGCATTCTTAATATCAAGTTGATAAAGTGGCAGTGGTATCCTGGCTGATAGCGGAAAAGACAAAAGCAAGGTTCGCACACGCCATTTTTGCAATAGCACGAAAAGTGTCACCATAATCAAGGCAAAAATTTGAGTAAGAAACCCTTTTAGCAACTAAGCGGGCTTTCAATCGATCAATGGAGCCATCGGTCTCACCTTAACGTATAAATCCATTTACAACCCAATGTAGATTTGCCAGAGTGGCAATGGAACAAGTTCCCAAGTACCATTGGCATGTAAGAGACATCTCTTCATAAATCTTGTCTTGGCGCCGACCAAGAATGGGAGAAAGCTTCGAGTAGCTATTGACTTAGGTATAGTCACAGAGAAGACAAAGAAGAGATAAAAGCATAATGGGAAGAAGACAACAACGATGATAACTCGAAAATTATAAAGGATGGGAGTTAAGGATTGATTTGGGCGTATAGCTTTTTGAAGAGCAATGGGAGGGCGGTGAGTAACATCAAGGAAGAGGGTTTGTTTGAGGGATCTAGGAGGTTGAAGTGCCCGAGTGGTTTGAGGAAGAATTGTGGAATCAAAGGGATTGCATTGGTTGCTGGGGTCTCCATAGTAACAGGATACGAGGTGACGATGATAAACTTGAGAGGTTTATACGCCTGGACGGGGTGGGGTAGAAGCAAGTGGTGGACGGGATGTTCGTCTAAGGTGTCAAGATTGGAGCAACAATCGAAAAGAGGTAAGCATACGGAGTAGGGATAATATCGAAGAATGTTAGAAAAAGGAGATTTTCAAGAAAAGTAACATCTGCATTTCTTGACACTAAAAAATCAAGATAAGTTCAGATGGATATAACATTGATATCCTTTTTCTCTAATATATCCTAAGAAGACACACTTTCTAGAACTAAATTGCGAATTTAACTTATCTTTCCCAGACCTGATTAAAGATCATGAACAAAACAAGTGCAACCAAAGGCTTGCGTAGTGGAGAAGAGAGAAAATAGGCTTGGTGAGGTGAAAAAAATCGAATGGGGACTTGATTTCAAGACAGAAGAGGGAATACGATTAATCAAGCATACAGCGTTGGATTGAGAAGCCACTCCAAAAATGGTAGGGGAAATGAGTATGAATAAAGCGAGTGCGGCGGTTTCTAGTAATGTTGATGTTTCTTTCGGCAACAATGCCATTTTGTTGTGGAGTGTGCGTACAAGGTTGATTGATGAATCATGCCATTCGATGCCATAAAAGGAATTAAAAAGGTGCATAAAAGTATTCTTTGGCATTTTCACTACGTAAAATTAAGTGAATAGAGTGCTCAACGAGTTTGAATTTCTTTGCAAAGTTTTGAAATTTGAAAAACAACTTGAGATCGATCTTTCATTAAAAATATCCAAGTACATCTTGAAAAATCATCAATAAAAGTAACACACCAATCATCCGTCCCAACGAACTTCGGCCTTGAATGACAATGTGATCTTTTAGTGAAACTAATGCGACAATCTAAAGAAACGGGCCAAAGCGACTAAATTCGACGAAAGAAATTAAAAAGGACATCCAGGGACATAAAGGCAATGTAATCAATGAACGGTGAGAAGTGGAGAGGGATGGACGGTACTAATCCTCGGGGGGCCGTGTTTGAGAACCATTTGCTAAAAGTAAATCATAGGTAAATAGTCGAAAGTTAGAGGCTTTGGAGAAAAGACGCTGGCCACGGGGGGAGTATATGGTCAGATGCACTCCGCAGTCAAGTAGACCCAAGGACCCAAGGAAGGTGATCGAGAGACAAGCAAGGTGACAATAATAGAGAATAACAGAATGCAAAAGAGATGGCCCGCTGCCGTCAAACCATTTCAAAAAAATCCTGACAGTTAGCCGAGACGGGTCGATTGATCGTAAGGCCATTTCGGTGAATCGGGCGACATAGCGCAACCTGGGGCAACATTGGCGTTCTGGGTGGGTGGGAAGGACTGGCCGCGTTTAGGTCCAACATACGACAACACGAGCAAGGATTGGTAGCCGTGGAGGACGGCCGTGTTTAGTCCAACATCATCATCTGTATGACCTTACGGTACGGGGTACACTTCGGACGAGGCTTACTTGTGGTGCTGCAGGGTGAGAACGACCATGATTATGCACCTGTGGAAGCGACAGGCGTGGGCGAGAAATATCGAATCGGGTTAGAGTGCTAGGACGAGACCGTAGAGGGTGCTCGCCGGGACCGGAGCAAAGTAGACCAAGCAGAGAGGACGAGTAGGAATAGTAGGCGAACCCAAAAAATCTGATCACAATTGGCAACAAGTGACATATTCACGGAGGCAAAACCATACAAGTGCCATGAGCATGAAGAAGGTGCCGCGTGTGTTGCTCGAGTTCTTTGGGCAGGGGTAAGCGGCCAGGAGGTAGCAACTCATTCAGAAATCATGGAGAGTAAAGCATGAACCTTCCTGCAAGTAAGTGAGCGTATGGCCATCAAGCTGTCGCAGGAGCAATACCACTGTTTTAGATCACAGGAGAAACTCCCATATAGCCGAGTGTCATTAGTGTAAAGTTAACTGTGGCTCAAGCCCCAAACGAGTAAGCATTAGTGGTCCGAGTACCCGAAGATCCGCCTTGGCTGCTCCCCAAACGAAGCACAAGTGGTACGAGCACGGAAGATCTGCTTAAGGAACTTGATGAATGGTGGACTTGATGACAGCACAATTTGTTTATCAACTATTCTCTCTTCCACCGGGTTGTTTCCTTCGCGAGCCGTTATACGTAGGCAAGGTCGATGGTGAGGCATGGTCTTCATATCCTTGACCTTCAAGCCCATGACCCTGACGTCCGAGTGCCCAAGTATCATAGTTGCTTGCCATCTAATTTATCAACGAAGAGAGGAGCATTGGCATAAGTAACTCGTAGATGTCACTTTCTTTCCTTTTCCTTAATGGATTTTTTTTATTCTACTAGTGCTCCGATTTTTTGAGTGTTGACTTAGGGATGAATTTCATCGGACTCTTGGAGAGAGAGTTAAGATAGCATAGACATATGAGTATAAAACCGCACGAGTCAACCACAGCAACGAGGCCGAATATAGGCTCAGATAAGTAGATAAATAATTACACAATTTACATGATGTGATCGGCGTAGACTAGATTAGACCTAATTATATGATGGGGCCCAACATCGGACAAGCCGGGAGACATAAGTCATATGTACGCTCGATCTACCCATTACAAAGCCGGGCTTCGGGGTGAAACGCGCGGTGGGCTACTCGAGCCGAGTCGCGATGCAAGGTGACGCGTGGGGGCACGTGCGACGGTCGTAATGGCGGGCTTACGAGGCGAGCATGAGCGCCGAGCGGCGAGAGCGAAGATCCGGTAGAGTGTGTCCTTCGGCTGGGAAAGGAGGGTCGACGGAGCCGTGAATTCCGGCGGCCGCGGACGACGAGCTCAAGAAAGGAGAAAAAGTGGAACATGCCACGGTGGCACGGGCACGGGCTGAAAGGCTGCCATAAACCGGTGGGAGAATGGAAACACATGGTGTGGCCCAGCGCTGAAAAAATTTCGGTGAGAGAAGCGGCGGTGGGCTCACAAGGGAGAAGTGGCGGGAGCACGGTTCTAGGATTGTCGAAAACTCTTTACATGGTAGCACAAGAACCGGACCATGTTGAAAGACGGCTGAGCTGAGAAAGTTCACCGTGACATATGAAGAAAGCGTACTTGTTGCATTCTGTGACGAAGATTGAATCTTATAGGCTCGATAAATAATGTTGAGAGAGAGATTACAGCAGATTTGCATGATATGAAGACCGTAAAATTCACGGCCATTATATACGGTTTCGAACACCTATGCTCAATCCTTTATCATGGCCTTGTTTGCCTTCAATTTACTTGAGTGTCTTTTCTCGGAATTAGGAGAGTAATTAGATTGATTAGACTCAATCTTATTAAGGGCTATACAGTTTCAACATGGCTCAAATTCTCTTAGTTGTCCAGTGAACTCTTCTGAATTTGTATTTATTTGATTTTCATTACTTTCTTTTATCACATTTCTTGAATTTATATTTATATTTATCATTACTAAATTAAAGAAATTGAACCACCAAACCTTGAATTAAGAGATACTTAGTAAATTGCACGGAGAAAGTTGGTTAACAACAGCATTACAGATATTTACATCATACTATTCATTCTTTTATCATCTTTCTTTTTCTTTCTACTTTTTTCCTAAAGCATGGAATGGCTGTGGCTCTAATTGTGCGGTCTGTATGTTCTCTTACACAGGTTAATTCTGTTCTGCTTGAATTGTTATCCATGTCCCTAGTTACTGTTGACTTTTTATTTTACAATGTGCAGATATGATGAGTCAATGTTACTTTTCAAAACACTCACTCACACAAAACACTCACTAACAGGTGCAACTACTGAAACAACTACTGAGACTGCTAAAAGGCCTCCCAAAAAAGTTTGTGGCTGGCATACACGTATTGCAAGATTCTGAAAGGCTTACCTGCAAAACATGTAAACCGGGTAGAAACTGTATAGGAAGCCGATGACCCTAACCATCCTATGGTGAGTTTATTTCGGATTGTGAACTATAAAGGTTATTAGTGAAACTACTCGGATGGAGGATAGGCCTTAAAGCACTAGATGCACCACTAAGATCTCTATGGGTGTGTTAACACCAAAAATTGCATGGAGGTATTGACCCATTGTGAAAACGTAATTTCTCTCTTCCAATATGGCACATGCAGACAACCTGCATTCTGAAAACCGATGAGTAATGGGTTGTTCCACTGAGGAGGTGAAGGTATTGACCCATTAACCACTATTTCAATAGGTTGGAGAAGGTTAAGAGCCCTGTACACAAATCTAGAAGGATTTGTAATGAATCCATGTCAACTATAAAAAGGGATGACTACTCACCTTGAAGGAATCATCAACCAGACATACATCAGCCTATCATTTATTTCATTTTTCTTTACTTTTATTCCTTTTCTTTCTTCATTGTGATCCGCAGTTATAACCCTTCTCTTTTAGTTAATAAAAATTCTCTACTCCTTTCTTTCTCTTGAGTTGTATAATCAAATCCACGACTATCAACCTACCAAAATTTGCTTCAAATTTCAAAATTCACCAAAAATTTGTATTTAGGCTAATTTTCTTGACCCTTAGATGCAAGAAAAGCTTAATGTTTCTACTTTCAGACAAACCAAGAATTACTCGAATTTGAGTTTGCACAATCAAAATACAAAGAAAACAATATGGCCACATATTTGATCAATTGACCAATCATATCTTCCTTCTAGTGGTTGATGTTTAATTATGTAAAAAGGTCCCTATTCCCTCTTTCCACAAAATCAAGAATCGCACGGTTAGAACTTGGATGAAAAAGTTAGAGCTAAGTTATAGAAAAATAAGTAGACCCCGTTCGAAGGCTTATAATCGGATTGCCAACTAAATTCTGGTTATATTGGAAAATTCACCAAAATTATGATCTCATCCAGAATTGATTGACTTTTGGTTCGTTGGATGACCCCACTTATCTAGTTTCTAATGCATCAAGAATCATGTTGATTTGACATGTATCAAGGAGATACAACTAAAATACTATTTCCTTATCAAACTATTTGAGGCTTCACCTGATTTTCATCCCGTGGTGACCCAACCTTGAAACATTCCAAAGTTTTAGACTCCATTTCAATTTGAAGCTCAAAAGGACTCGAGAAAGCTTGAGGAGAGTTTGAGAAAGCTTGAGAAGTGCTTCAGAAGACGTTGGTGCCTCTACTATGACCAATCCTTACTAGGATGTGTATAAATTGATTCTCGAGGTCTCCAACTCACCTCATCCTCTTAGGGTAGAGGTTAGTGCCCTCTAACATGTCTTCCACCCAATTCCACTCACAATGAACAGGAACTTTCTTCCATTCAAGGTGTTTCATTATAGTGCATGATAGGGTGAAAACTAGAGTGATCACTATAGATGGTATCAACAATGACTAATTTGTGTTTGCTTTCCCGAGCCAGACCGATTATGAATTTGCTCTACAAGGTGGTTTTTGGTTAATCTATGATTACTATTTAATGATTCGTGAGTGGGAATTCAATTTTTAACCCACCACGACAACAATAAGTTGTGTACTGGCATGAATTCAGATTTCAAGACTAAAGCTCTTCTTGTATGAACTTAAATTCCTCAAAAGGTTTGGAAATTAAAATATAGGTTGACATTCTTACTATGGGTCTTTATGATTAATGGGAGTGCAGTTTCTTGGGGTTCAAAGAAGCATGTAACGTACACCGACCATGGTTGCTAAGTTTATTATTTTAGCAATGACAAAAAAGGAAGAAGAATGACTGAGAAATATGCTTCATGAGATTTTAATATGACCAAAGCCCATGACACCGATATTAATGAATTATGATAGGTAGGATACTTTATCAAATGCATATTGCCAATATAAAATAGGAAATATAGACGAGACAAAGTAATGTGAGAGATCTTCTCAAGAATGGACTCACACCTATTATCTATATTAGGTTAGAGTTGAATCTTATTCTTTGGTGAAATGTCTAATGAGGGATTTTGTGAGTAAATGCATCAATCACAATGGGTCTGAAGCTGGCTAATGAAACAACCAAGATGGAAACCCAGCTCACACTTAGTACCATCTGTTGGAAATTGATATTTAGTTTAGTTGCAAGTTGAGTCTTACTCTCAAAGTTAATTTAGGTCAGTCTGTCGTTAAGTCTATGTTATATTTAAAGGTATATTTAAAGTTAGTTTTTAAGTAGGGGTAATTGTGTCTTTTAAGTTAGAATAACTTAAGTATAAAACGTGTATTAGTGTTTAGGTTTAGGTTAACGATGATTGAAGAGGTGCAGGCGGCAACAGAGTGGCAGCCGACCTACACAGTCTTGTAAGTCCTTCTTTACTATGAAATAAAGATGTTTATTTTGTGGAGATCCCTCGATTTCAACATGGTATCAGAGCAGAAATCGAGGGTTATTGGAATCTGTGAAGTCCCGATGACAGCATAACGTGATCCTCTTGGGTGGCGGCAGGAAAAAGATTCTTCGTTTGGTGTTTTTGGTGGACTGATCAGGCCAGGATCAGTGCAGTCCTATCCAGAACAGATTTCAGGAAAAAAAAAAGGGGGAACATTGACAGCATAACGTGGGACATCGGTATTTTTTTTATGTGACAGAAAGTTAATTCAGTTTTTTTGTTAATGTGACAAAAAGTTAATTCAGTTTGGTGACTTATCTAGTTAAGCTGAGATTCAGCCCAGTTGTTTCGCTGCGTGAAGTTTCAGAAAAAAAAAAACTCTTTGGCTTACTCAAGACTCAATTGAAGAAAAAAAATGTGTGATTGAGTTAATTTGCCAATTGTCATGGAAGGTTTAAAGTTAGGAGAAGGTAATAAACAATTGTCATCCGACAAAGGAGAAGGATTTCATATCACAAATTTAAAATTGGATGGAAAGAATTATCTTCAGTGGTTCGATCAATGGAATTGGCCATAATGGCAAGGGGGCGCTGGGATTACCTGACAGGAGATATACCCCAACCTCCGATCACAGATCCACTCTATTTACGATGGCGCAAGGAGAATGCACTAGTTAGTGCATGGCTAATTCAATCAATCACACCATCAATAGGCAGGACATTTATGTTTTTGGAAACAGCGAGGGACATTTGGCTTGCTGTTCAGGATGCATATACTCAGCGGAAGAACATTGCTAAAAAATATTATCTCATTGAGAAAATCAGGAAGTGCAGGCAAGGAGGCAGACCAGTAAGCGAGTATTATGCTGAACTCAGAGGTTTATGAGAAGAGCTATAATTTTTTTCGAAAACTAAATGTCAAAGTTGTCTACAGGAACAAAATGACGAGGTTGAAGAGCGAAAAGTGTTTGATCTCCTATGGGGTATTTCTTCAGAGTATGAGGCCGTAAAGAATAATATTCTTAGCAGAGAAGAACTTCCTTCTTTAAGTACAGTTTACTCCCTTTTACTTCGTGAAGAAGACAGGAAGAAGTTAGAGAAAGAAGCCAAGATCAGTTCAGAGAATACTGCATTTGTGGGAAGAAATAACTCCACTTCTCAATATTCTCGTGGTAGAGGAGGTTATGAATGTGGCAGAGGCAGACCCATTCTTACTTCTGAGGAAAAGAATAAGTTAACTTGCTCTCACTGTGGAAAGACCAGACATACTAAAGAGACATGCTGGGAGTTAGTAGGCAGACCTAACTATTTTCAGAATCGAACTAATAAGGCCTACTACAGTGGTGATAATCAACAGGAAGACAATAACACTCCAGCTTTGGCAGATATAAAAAAATAAATCGAGTTACTCAAATCTCGCCTAGTTGATACACACCTCCCTTCCACATCATCTCACAATGAATCTCAAGCAACTATGGCTTATCCATTATAGTGTTCCCTATTCTCGCATTTGGGTTATTGATTCTGGTGCTACTGATCACATGGTTAGTAGAAGGGAATACTTTGATAAGTATGAGTTGGCTCATGAACAAGTTAGTATTAGTCTGGCAGATGGCTCGCATACTCCTATAGTGGGCAAAGGAAGTATTATTACCCCATTTGGTGTACTACAAAATGTTCTTCA
Source organism: Brasenia schreberi (assembly GCA_036023115.1). Classification (NCBI taxonomy): domain Eukaryota; kingdom Viridiplantae; phylum Streptophyta; class Magnoliopsida; order Nymphaeales; family Cabombaceae; genus Brasenia; species Brasenia schreberi. Next base: position 9,352,680 of record JAYKKT010000055.1, on the reverse strand, counting down.
TGTTCCTTGTATTTTCGTTAATCTGTTATCAGTCTTTGCCATGACTAAAGATCTAAATTGCCGTATAATTTTTTAATCAACTGGATGTCTATTTCAGGAACAGAGGACGGGCAGAATCTTTGGTCGGGGTAGCGTGCGCAGAGGTCTCTACTTGTGCGAGGAACAGAGTGGGATGGCTATGCAATCATTAGTTATCACAGATGATCAGAAAGAAGAAGTATCTCGATGGCACCAAAGACTAGGGCATTTACCTTTATCTAAGATTAGAATGTTATTACCAAAGTTTCGATATTGTAATAATTTTAATTTGAATTGTGAAACTTGTCAGAAAGCTAAACATCACAGAATTTCTTTTCCGTTGAGTGAAGAGAGATCTTCAACTCCTTTTGAGATTATTCATTCTGACATTTGGGGACCTTGTTCTACAATTTCATTGCATGGGTATAAATATAGAGCTATAGCACAAGCCATGTGAAGGAAAATGGATATCTTCATTGACTACTGAATTGGGTTATTCACTTAACCATCCTATACCTTTATATTGTGATAGCAGTGCAGCAATTCAGATGGCATATAATTCAGTATATCATGAAAGGACCAAGCATATAGAAATTGACTACCACTTCATCAGGGAGAAGATATCTAATAAAGAATTCCAGTTGGAGTATGTTCATTCTATCAAACAGAGGGCTGATTTTTTAACTAAAGCTACTACCAGCAAACTATTAAAGGAGACCTTATCCAAGTTAGGTGTCATCAACATTTTCCACCCAACTTGAGGGGGAGTGTTAAGGGAAGTCATCGTGTCATGTGATGAGAGTCAAGTCGTGTAAAAAGAATGTCATGTCCCATGTCATTTTGTTATTTTTGAGTCCTATGTTATCTTAGAAATAGTTAATACTTATTAGGGGTAGATTAGGAAATTAAGTTAGATATGGTATTAATAGGTGATTAGGGTTAGATAGAGCAATAACAGAAAAGGAGGGGACGATTGCACAGTCCTGGGCCGATTCTGGTCATGTTGCAGATTGGAGGGATGCCTCCAATCTGCCCCTTATTGTAAGTGACTTTATATGTCAATGAATATTAGATTTATTCATAACATGTTCTTCTATAGGAGTAGAGTTGTCCTTCTCAAGATTTATGCGATCTTCTCGAATCAATAAGGAATATACTGTGTCAAGTAAAGAAGTTCTTCACGGCCTAAAATATTAATCTTGATAGACTCAAATTTCAGATTTACTCCCCAAAGCAAGTTAAAGACTTTTTTCTTTTCAATTTCAATGTTCCTTTCAGTGTAACACAATGAACACTTGATATTTGTGTAGAAAAGAAGTTCATCCCATAATCCACGAAGATCCGCATAAACACTAATAGAACGATTTTCTTGTTTGCACTTCTTGATTCTTTCTAATATTTCGTATTCCTTAGCTACATTCTTCTTTCTAGAATAAGCTTCTGAGGCTGCACACCAGATTTCATGGGTTGATTCAAAAAACATAAAAGTTTTTACAATAGAAGGAATCATAGACTGAAGTAGCCACGAGGATATTAAGGTGTCTTCTCTTCTCAAACTAGAATATGTCGTTTTGATGAAGAATCACTCAACAAAATAAATCAGACATTGAAAGAAAGATGGAATGGGCTGGTCGGCTCATTCTTCCTGCCGCCACCTCTATTCTCTATTCAGTTACACGTTAACCCTAATTACAATAGAGATTATATAAAAGTCTGATCTAACTTAAATGACCACTATACCCCTAATTAGTTCTTAATTAACTCAAGGTCCTAATGGATCAGAAACAACTGATCCATTAGGTCTGAATTATAAGACCCAGTAGACTCCTGACTTACCCAATAAGACACTGACTTCTAACACTAATACTACACACTTACTAACATTAAAATACTACACTAACACTTCCCCTCAAGTTGGGTGAAAGATGGATGTTACACCCAACTTGCTGCACAATCTCTGAAGTAGATCTCTAGTAATTGCCTTAGTGAACATATCTGCCAATCGCTGACCTTGAAGTGGCGTCGCACTGATGGCTATAAGACCACCGTCCAATTTCTCTCTTAATGAAATGTCGATCTACCTCTATGCTGCTTTGTCCGATGCATGCTTTGAGCCCAAGTTGTGTGCAATGCTTTGACGGCCGAACTTATTATCACAGTAGCACAATCTCATAGGAGCTTCATATTTTATTTTGAGGTCATCGAGAATAAATCTTTCATCCATAACAACTCACAAATCCCTCGACGCCATACCTCTACCAAGCTCAACTTGCACTCTGATCTTGCAACCACATTTTGCTTTTTACTCCTTGCCAAGTCACCCAGCATTTCCACCCAAGAACATGCAATATCCTGTGGTGGATCTCCCTCCTATCAACAATTATTACCCCGCATAGTACGGCACTCGCATATACTTCCATGAATAAATTTCCTTCCTTTTTGAATACAGATCCTCTTCCCCCCGAGCAGGCCTTCAGAGTACCTTGAATAATTCTATTTTCATCAAGCCTGTAGTGCCTTTCTCTTGGATCAGCTTACTTGAGCCGACTAACCACTAGCTGCATACATAAGCTATATCTGGCCACGGTGTGGGATAAATAGATGAGTTTTCCCACAAGTCTTTGGTATCAGTGCCTTCTCCACCTTTGGGCTCTCCACATCACTCCCAATCCATGATTTTGCTCTACGGGCACTCGAGTAGATCTTACACCCAACTTACCAAGCTCTCTCGAGGAGATCAAGGATATATTTCCTCCGAGAAATAAAGATGCCTTACGCTTAGAATAGGCAACCTCAATCCCAAGGAAGTATTTTAGCTTCCCGAGAGATCTTTCATCTCAAATCGAGTAGTCACCTCTCCCTTAGAGTCTTTTTTTCAAGCTCATCATTGCATGCCAATAATCATATCATCTACATATACCAAAAGCAAGTGTAAGTTTGCTATCCCGAGAATGTTTTATAAAGAGAGTATGGTCACCTTGACTTTGTTTGTACCCAAGGATACCATAGCCGAGTGAACCTTCCAAACCAAGCACGGGGAGACTGCTTCGAGGCCATACAATGCCTTTTTTAGTCTCGCAAACCTTATTCCCACCATTAATGGCACCATATCCAGGTGGAATCTCCATGTATACTTCCTCCTCCAAACTTCCATGTAGGAAAGCATTTTTAACATCGAATTGATGCATCTCCCAACCAAAGTGCTTACGCCAAGGAGAGGATGATTCTCACCGTATTCATTTTTGCCACTTGGAGCAAATGTCTCCTCATAATCGATCCCATAGGTTTGGGTGTATACCTTTGCAACCAACTCTCGCTTTATACCGGTCCAAGGTACCATCGGGATCGATATTTAATCGTGTATATCCACCTACAACCCATCGCCTTCTTGTCCCTTCTCGCCTCTACAATCTCCCAAGTCTCGTTTCTTTTCCAAAGCACCCATTTCTTCATTCATGGCTCGAACCCGCTTCTCATCCTTTAAGGCTTCTTGTGCGATGTAGGGATTTGATAGAATCAATAGCTCGAAATAAAGCTCGTCTTTGCATAGAAAGGTTTTTAGTAGACACAAATCGGGATATAGGATATTTGGCACAAGATCTTTTCCCTTTTCTCAAAGAGCATTTTCTTCCTCTGATTCTTCACTTACAGTGATTCATGGTAGAACAATTGTTTCTTCAAAGATAGAATCAGATACCTTATTCGACTTTTTGTAGTATGGAGTAGTCTCAAAGAAGGTTACATCCATAGAAATATATCTTCTATGAGAGTTAGGATCATAACAAATGTATCCTTTCTTTTCACAAGAATATCCAATGAAAATATATTTTATTGCCCTTGGATCAAGCTTATCTCTGAATTGTTGATGAACGTGCACATAACAAGTACATCCAAATATTCTGGGAATGAGATGGAATGAATTATCTCTAGATTTAATCACCTTGAAAGGAGACTTTCCTGCAAGAGTCACAATCGGAATTCTATTTATGATATATACTGCTATAAGAATTGCTTCTGGCTAGAAATATTTTAGAACATTGTGTTCAATAAGTAAAGTTCTAGCGATCTCCAAGATATGTAGATTCTTTCGTTCTGCTACTCCATTCTGTTGTGGTGTATAAACACAAGATGTCTGATGTATGATGCTGTGAGATTGAGAAAATGATTCCAACTGAGTATTACAATATTCTCCATCATTATCTGATCAGTATAACCAAACTGAGTCTTGATAAGATTATGAACTAGAGGAAAATTCGAAGAGATTTCTGACTTTCACTTCATTAGATAAACAAAGGTAAGTCTGAAAAAATCATCAATAAAAGTAACAAAGTACTTAAAATTTCCAATAGAAGGTATCACACATGGTCCCCAAACATCAGAATATATCAACTCAAAAGGAACAACTGATCTTGATTCACTAGTAGGAAAAATAGCTCTATGATGTTTTGCTTTTTGGCATACATCACATTGAATGACCATATCACTAGGAATTGAAAAAGGAACAAACTCTCTTAATTTTGAAACAGACAAATATCCTAATCTACTATGCCAAATTTTTATTTATTCTTCAGTAGTACTAGCTGCCAATGCTCTTTTCTGCCTTAAAATTTGATCTCAAGGTAACATATATAATCCATTGCGTAGTTCACCACGTCCAAAGATTCTTCCTGTCTTCAAATCCTGAAAAACACAGCCATATGGAGAAAAAGTAACTGTACAATTCATATCTAACCAATAAACTAACTGAAAGTAGATTTACTGGAAATTTTGGAATATATATCACTGAGTTAAGCCTGAGATTATCTCTCTGAATTGTTCCCTTTCCTTCCATCGGAATCAAAGAACCATTTGCTACTTTTATATACTGAGGAGTTGAAGTCACTTCATATCGCATCATATTAGACTTGTTTCCTACCATATGATCGATAGCTCTTGAATCTATTATCCAATTAGAAAAAACTATAGAATCTTTAAGAGAGTAGTTACCGCTAATACTGGAAGAAGTAGGAGGACTTAATTCTGTCTTTGATGAGGAGGTTGAAGGTTGATCCCGTAGACGTGTTTCAATTTCTGCAATCTGTTTCTTCAATTCTTTCATTTCATCTATAGGATTCATTTCTCCTTTCTTCTCAGATATAGTTGCCACATGACTGCCATAATCTTTGTATTATGTGGTTTTCTGCCATAATCTTTATATTCTGGAGGTTTCTCAATAATTTCTCAATAATATTCCCGTGTGTATCTTTTTTTCCCACAATGTGTGTACTTTAGTTTGCTCTTATCATCATAATTCTGATTCCTTCTTCTTCCTCTACCTCTAAATGAGTCTCTTCCTCTCTGGTAACTGCTCTTTCCTCTACCAATAAATGTGGATTTCTCAGCTTGTATATGTTCACCTTTCTCTAAATTCTTCCGATCTTCTTCCCTTAGTAGGGATGAATATTCAGTTTCAAAAGATGGAAGTTCTTTCTTGCTTAGAATATTTAACTTGATTGATTCGTATTCTGATGAAATTCCCCAAAGTAAATCAAACACTTTTTGAATTTCTCCTTCAGTTGTTCTCTCCTTTACATAGTGGCTGCACTTATTTTCCACAATGTCTTTGTTCATTCCAGAGTTCTCGTAATTCTCTATAGTATTCACTGACTGATCTGGTCCCTTGGCGGCATTTTCTTATTCTTTCAACAATCTCATATTCTTTTGCTATATTTCTTTGTCTGGAGTAAGTTTCTTCCACTGCAGACCAAATTTCAGCTGTTGATTCCATATACATAAAGTCTTACTGATGGAAGGATTCATGGATTGAATTAGCCATGAGCTTACAAGAGCATCATCTTTGGACCATCTTTCATAATCTGCACTGCTTCCTTCTAGAGGAGGTGGACTCTGTCTAATAATAGATGCCTTTCCTCTGGATCGTAACACAAGTTCAATAGACCTAGCCTATTCTCTGTAATTTCTTTCATCTAGCCGAACATTTGGAATGGTTCCAGCTTTTGATCATTTCCATACGTAGATGATAGTGATTCTTCTTTCAATATGACTTCCATGTTGATTCACACCTGTTTGAAACTAAGATTCCTTCCTTCAAATAGATTGATGATAATTGTGGTACAAAGTCTTTGTGGTATTAAATCAGTTTATTTGCATATGCACTTTATTACAAATATTTCTGTATATGCTAACTCAATCTATAATGCTTCCTTGATTATGTAATGCAAGAATCAAGATTATCAATGACTCATTTGATTTCAATCCACCACGGCTGTCAGGAAAAATTCAAGACAAAGTGATTACCAGCAAACGAGATTCCTTTGTTGCTGACTTGATCACACAGAAATTTAGGGAATTGAAGCAACGATTTGTAAGATGACACTATGCACAAAAAAATTCTGCGAGTTATGCTGCTCCAAGGTGTGTCGATGCACTTCCTTAAGATTTATTTCTCCACTGCCAGACTCAATGAACTGGTTCAAGCAAATATCCACGAGATGCCTTTGAGATACAATGGAGATTCAATCAACTGTCTTGCACACGATAGAAATTAGTTGACCTATACCAAGGCTGATTCAATGAGATTTCTTTGAAATATCACAATCCGATTGATGATACACCACAATCCTTTCAATAACGTGATCTGATTTGTGATTCGATTCACAACTTAGCATGTACCAAGGCTGATTCAAGAGATGCACAGACAACTTGTTCCAAACGTGCACATCTTCTTATACAGATAATGAAATACTGCAATTTTTCTGTACCAATCGTTTAAAAACTCACAAGTTTACTTACTTTTGTGTTTTTCAGGGATAGACGACTTCAGCGGATTGCTAAATCTTCGTAGAAGGCTCTGATATCATGTCGTTTTGATGAAGAATCACTCAACAAAATAAATCAGACATTGAAAGAAAGATGGAATGGGTTGGTCGGCTCATTCTTCCTGCCGCCACCTCTATTCTCTATTCAGTTACACGTTAACCTTAATTACAACAGAGATTATATAAAAGTCTGATCTAACTTAAATGACCACTATACCCCTAATTAGTTCTTAATTAACTCAAGGTCCTAATGGATCAGTCCGAATTACAAGACCCAGTAAACTCCTGACTGACCCAATAAGACACTAACTTCTAACACTAATACTACACACTTACTAACATTAAAATACTACACTAACAGAATATTGTGCATCATATGTTTTTGGACTCTAGGAGAGATCATCTCCCCTTGCTATAACAGCCAATTCAACAGACCTAGACCATTCCAAGTACTTCCTGCCATCTAACTTTGTTATAATTTAAAAGTTTTCTACTTTTTCATTTGTGAAATGTTCAAACAACATAAAGGGGTTTTCAATCCCTTTTCCTTTCCCAACCATTTATGCAACTAGTTTGTTCGTGTGACACCATAATAATTACTGCACGGCAAAGGAATCTAGGTTCCAGCCTTTTCTAGTCAACTTGCAATCAACCATGAGATTCCTTTTGGCTCACTTTGTATGCTTTTATGAAAGGTTCTTCTTGCAAGCGTGCAATTAGAATCTGATTTGGACTCACTTTATATATTCTGGAGGTGAGCTTTCTGTAAACGTGCAAGCAGTCTTCAAATTGGCAGATTTTATAACGATGATTGGCCCTCTTGCTGTCCCAAATGGGCTTTCTACAAGTGTGCAACCAACCTTCAAAAATGACAGATTCAAGCAGCAATGAATGGGACAAATTATGCACAGAATCTGATCTGTTTCACGCGCAGGAACCACATTTGCTTCACAAGTAGATCTGACTCAAATTATTTATCTTCCTCTTCCAAAAAACTCGATTTAAATGTCTTATAGGCTCTGACACCATGTGACAAATAACCATTCATTAACATGAAATAAACGTACTTACAGAAGTTGACAGATTGGAGGCATCTCTTCCAATCTGCCTCTGCAGACTCAAGACCTTTCTTGGTTGCTGTCATACACTCCCCGCACTTTCTGTATTATTAATACTAAATCCTAATCACCTATTTATAAGTACCTCTAACTTGAAAGACTAATCTACCCCTAATCTTAATTAAGTATAACAGAATAAACATAAAGTATGAATATGGGTTGTAACAAGTCTACCATGAGACGTATTACAATCTCTAACAATATTTGCATTCATAAAAGCCAATATTTCCAAAAAGAGCCAACTTTCAACAAAGCCCCCAAGATCCCACCAACAAATGATAGACATACACCAACTCATGAAGGTACTCAACCACAACGGAAACTACCAGATATAATGAGTGGATCACGATTTGCACGATTAGCCCGAATCATCCTAGATGAGAAAGATAAGGATGAGCCACTCACTGATAGTTGACAAGGCCAACAATATAAGAAATCTTGTGCCGTAAAGGGTGGAAATAGAGTGTAGCTTCATGGGAAAAATAAGGAAAGGATTGAACTGACGAGAGAGACAACTAATAAAAATCATACCAACCACCTAATGACTCCCTTAGGGTGTTTTTGATATAAGGTTCTAGGAGAACTAGACCTTGAGTTTTGTAGTGAAACTTGTCACGAGCGCGAAACTATCATTATATAGGCCCAATTTGAGTCGGAAACTTTGGCATCAAGAGAGGTGGGCTATAGGAAATGTACCTAAGGGCTTCTCGCGAAAGCCCAAGCACCTCTTCTCTCATGTTGCTATCCCCCCTCATACACATTATTAATATGGTACAAAAGCCCAAGCACCTTTTGCACCATCGTACATGTCTCTTAAAAGGTTTATATATGTGAATGGGATACCTCTTTTTTCTAAGGTTCTCCAAAGAACCTCCCTCGGTACCCTATCGTAAGTTTTTTCTAGGTCAATAAATATCAAGTGAAGGTCTTTCTTTTTTATTCTAAAATGTTTCATAAGACGTCTCAAAAGATGAATCGGTTCAATAGTAGATGTGCCTTGCATGAATCCAAATTGGTTCTCTGTTATACTTGATACTTGTCTTAACCTAAGTTCGATAATTCTTTCCCACAATTTCATAGTATAGCTCATTAACTTGATACCTCGATAATTCGTACAATTCTGAATGTCTCCCTTGTTCTTATATATTGGTATAAGTGTCATCGCTCTCCATTACTCGGGTATCTTTTGGTTTCTCCATATTTCATTAAATAGTCTTGTGAGCCAAGTGATTCTCATTTCTCCTAGTATTTTCCAAACTTCTATAGGAATATTGTCTGATCCTACCGATTTACCATCTTTTATATATTTAAGAGCCTCTTTGACTTCATTCTTTTGAATACGTCGGTAGAAATTATGGTTTATATACTTTTCTGATTTGGCTAACTCTCCTAAGCTAATATTAACATCTTTATTTTCATTAAAAAGCTTATAAAAATAGTTTTCCATCTATTTCTTATATCATCATTTGCCACTAGAATTTTTTCATCCTCGTCTTTGATGCATCTAATATAATTAAGATTTTTAGTTTTTTTATCTCTAGCCTAGGTATCCTAAAAATATCTCTTTCACCCTCTTTTGAGTTGAGTTTTTTTATATAAATCCTCCTAAATTTTAGCTTTAGATTCATTGACCGCATTTTTTGCTTCCTTCTTTGTTTTCTTATAAGCCTCTAAAGTTTCACTAGTTTTCTTAGTATAATATAATTTGTAACATCTTTGCCTTGATTTTATTTTGCACTACTTCACTCCACTACCAAACTTCTTTTTGCGTCGGTACACCTCCCTTAGATACACCTAATACATTTTTCTCCACTTTCCTAATATGTATAGCCATATTGTTCCACATATCACAAGGTGTACCAACATAATTCCAAACATCTCCTTTAGGACTTTCTTTTTAAATATATCTTTTTTCTTGCTTTTGAGGTTGTACCATTTAGTTTGAATAGCTCGATGCACTCTTTTCTTCTTTTTCCATTTTTTATTTGTAAATCCATAACTAAAGTTGATGGTGGGTGGTTAGGCTTTCTCCTTGAAATACCTTACAATCTTTACAACACACTCTATCTTTTTTTCTACAAATAAAGTAATCAATTTGTGTTTGTGATAAGCCACTCTTATAAAATACAAACACCTTACATTAAAAAATAATAAGCACCTACATAAAGAAGTAGAAAGGTACAAGTATAGTCATCTAACACAATTTAGACCAGTATCACTCACCAGTTTCTCTACAAAAGTATCCTAAAGGTGATATTCAACCAACTCAAACTGCTTCTCCCGAGTTTAATCTCTCCGAACCAAGTTAGCTTTGTACCATGTAGGCAAAATATAACTATAGCACAAGAAATTTTGCATTCCATGCGGTGATTTCAAGGTAGATGGGGATTCTTTGCAACGAAAATTGACCTTGAAAAGGATTATGATATATTAAGTTGGAACTTTATGTATTGTGTTCTCTGCGAGGTAAATCTACAAAGCTGGATGAGTCATGTTATAGTGAAGGGTATTACTTCAATTACCTCTTATGTTCTCTTGGAGGGTGGCAATTCAAACACTTTTGCACCATTGAGAGGATAAGGCGGGGTGACCCTCTTTCACCGTACATCTTTGTGATCTGTATAATTCGAGGAGGTTGGAAAGGATTTCATAAAGGGAAAAGCAAGTCAATTATTCCACATTATTTTTGCAGACGATCTAGTTCTCTTTGGTGAAGCTACAGACTATCTAGTTCTCATCACAAAATTTTGTGAGGTATCCATATGAAAACTAATATTGTTTGTTCTAAGAATACGCAGGTCGGGATAAGAAGAAGGTTTGTGCAACTTTGGAGATTTAAAGAGACCTTCACCTGTGGAAGGTACTTGGAACTGGCAATCCAGGAAGGTCACATAATCAAACAAGACCACAATTACCTCTTCTAGAAGGTGAACCAGATGCTTGCTATCGGAAAATGAATTTCTTAAGTTTTGCCAGGATGTTGGCTAAATCTCAATTCCCATCTATCCAATGTCCATTAGCCACCGTCGGTTTGCGAGGAAATTGAGAAACTCCGGCATCATTTCATATGGGGTCACCATGAAGGTGCACGAAAACACCAAGCGATCGGTTGGCATCACTTATATCGCCCCAAGGCCAAGGGTGGATTAGGTATAAAGAACCTCACTGCAATGAATGAGGTATGAATCCTAAAGTCAGCATGGCAAGTTCGTAAGAACATCAATTCCTTATGGGTGTAAGAACTAAAAGAGTACAGTAAAGGCAAGCCACTGGAATCATGACCATTGGACAGCCAGCAAGCCACTGGAATCCTAAAGTATGGAAGTTGGCCGAGTCGGGCATTGCTTTTGATGTTGAGGATAGTACCAACATAACATTCTGGCAAGATCCGCTGGATTGATAACATACTATTCTACAATAGGGAGATGATGACATGGCATTGGTAAAGCTTGAAACATCTACTCCCAAGTAAAAGTCTCTTGAGAATACGTACAATACTCACTCCAAACAAGACTGTGGGGAGAGACAGAATCCAATGGGCTGAAGCAGCAAATGGAATCTATACCAGTTTATAATGGAAAAAAGCCTTGGGAAACCGGCGCACATTTGGAGAGCATGTTTAGAGATGGTTGGGATCTGAACGAATTCGGTACATTCTATGGTTGGCTGCTCATAATCATCTTCAGGTGAGGGAAATTTTGGTTAGGTGGTTGGGTCCATTAATCGGTTGCTGCTTCTGCAAAGAAGGTGAACATGTTCTCCATGCCATCAGGAACTATTCGCGGGTTCGATCAATTTGGTGTGAATCCCCTCCCACTAGAACAGAGGTTAAACTTCTTTTGTGAAGAAAGGGAGGAGTGGTTAACTAAGAACCTAACATCCAAGAAGAGTTGTGATGGTATTGAGTCAAGTGCTGGCTTTCTGGAAGTGTCGAAACAAATCTGTGTTTTAACCCAGAGCAAACACCAAAAGTTCTCATCCAGAAGTATCCTGAGTTTCGTGCAAGTAGTAGTAAGTCGGGCAGTGTTGAAAAGTGAGAAGTAAGGGAAGTTTAATAGAGAATGCGAGCCTTGCTCAGAGGCATGGAAAACACCAGCCGAAGGGTGGATCAAAATGAATTTCGATGGAACCAGTGGCTGTCATCCTGGTGCTGCAGGCTGTGGAGATTAATCCCTCAGAGATTGGCATGGGGACTGGAAAGGAGGATTGTCAAGAAATATTGGTTGGTTCTCAGCTCTAACCGCAGAAGCATGGGCTGCAGTCACTGGCTCAAATTAGCCTGGAGTAGTGGATATGGCAAAATAATTTTAGAATTGGATTCTAAGCCAATACTGGATTGGATCAAGGATGATGCACCGATCAACAACAGACAGACAGGCACTGTTGGAAGATGTAGCAACTGCTCTAACAAGAGCTAGGGATGTGCAACTGAATTTGGTTCGATGGGAAGGTAATACTATTGTTGATTACTTACAAAAGCCAACCTAAACCTAGCAACGGGGTTGCATGTCTGGGAAGAGCCAACCACCTAGTGGATTGCTATCATTGTTACACCTAATGGATGTAATTGGGCTTCCACCTCTCTTTCGACCAATAAAAACATTGATGAAAACAAACAATGTGTTGGATGAGCCATATGGCATATGCATTTGTATAAACATCCGGAGGAATGTGGGACCGAGAGATTTACCAATATCAATAGAAGTATGTAGCGAAACTTTGAAGCTCAATTGTACAATCATGACAAAGAGCAGCTCAGTAGACCTAATTGTTTTATATGATGCATAGTAACCTTGCATCAATTCCGATTGGACTGTCCGAGCAGTCATGGCAAATGGAGTTATATATCTAGTGCTCCTTGTACTTTTCATACTCAATACTAGAAACATGGAATCCATGATCAATACATCAAATTATAAGGATTTTGCAAAGTTTTTCAAGATCAACTTTCTTTACCCTTTCTTCTCCTATAAAGGAGATTCTGAATGCAACTGTTCTTGCACTTCCCTTCTTCACCATCCCAAAGATGAGGAACTATGTACGACATTGTTACGCTAGAGTATGTATGACTCGGTGAAAATCTGCCCCAAAGATTCCTTTCTCACAATCTGTTTCACCACCACGAAGGACTGGTAAATTGCATCAAAAGCCTTATCTAGTAAGTTCAGAACCTTAATCAACTAAGCTACTATCAATCACGATACATCATATTTGTTTCAATCTTGTACGCATTGGTATCGCTCTCTATGACCAAAAGATTTCACAAGCTCCACCTGGCTGTATGCTTGATGTGAATGAGCCAAGCTTGATTGAGTCCAACTAGAATTGGCTCCAAAGAACTTGTTGGAGATCAAGTTTCGTATTCATATGTTTCAGTCTTTATGTTTTACTGTCTTACGTAATTTAAATGTGAGTCGAGTTATGTGTTTGGGTCAGTTACATGTTTGGGTCTTAATGGATAAGGTCAGATCCATTAGGATCCACTAGAAACCGTGTACTTTTAAGTAGGGTTATTTCTATCTTTTAAGTTAGAACATGGATTAGTATAAATCTGTAATTATGGTTGCTTAATAGAAAACGATGGAATAAAAGGACGGCAGCCATTTTGGAGCAGCCGACTGCTGCCCTGATTCAAGGAATATGTATGGACTTCTTTTTTAGCTATTTCAATCTATATTTTATGCTTGAATTCAACATGGTATCAGAGCCTAAACTCGGAGTTTAGACCCTCGTGGATTACAATCAGGCTGATTACGAAGTTTTAACCAGAAACTGTGAGTATACTTTACCATTTGGTGCATTATTTCAAGTCTGAAATGACAGCAGATTCAATAATAAAGAAGGGAAGTTATTATTGAATACGTGCACAACAAGAAAGGCATTAATGAAGTCTCTTGATTAGATTGAGTATTGTGGTTACAGGAATTTTTTTATCGCCTTTCATAGTTGATTAAGTTGTGAGATTCAAGAATCATTTAATCGTTCTCAGATTTCACAGAGTCAAAGTTGTTTAATGTTTCTCAGACATAACCCTAATTTCAGCCATATTGTCAAAACGTGAGAAAGCTTTATATGTTTCTTTGTGAACTGATTGCAGAGGTCAGTCATTAGCGAAGATCATGATTTGGTGAGTTTCTCCCTAAGTGAATTCGGCAAACATAGATTGTGCCGTGATTTGAAGAAAGGAAAGTATACATTATTCAGTCTATATTATTCAACTCTAATTAAGGCTGATTACACGCACCAACATTCAGATTTTGAGGTGTGATTTAGTCAAAGGGTGACTACTTACAGACAACCTATCTTCAGCTATTAATGGAGAGTATAAAGATGGGTGATACAAATGAAAACTGTTCGACAGATAAGAGTGAAGGTTTTCAAATAACCAATTTAAAACTGGATGGAAAGAATTTTCTTCAGTGGGCTCGATCGATAGAACTAGCAGTAATGGCAAGGGGGCGCTGGGATTATCTAACTGGTGAGGTAATTCAACCTCCAATAAATGATCCTTTATACTCAAGATGGCGTAGGGAAAATGCACTAGTCAGTGCCTGGTTCCTTCAGTTAATGTCTCCATCAATCCCCAGCACTTTTATGTTCCTAGACTCAGCTAAAGACATTTGGTTGGCAGTCCATGATGCGTATGCTCAGAGAAAAAACATAGCCAAGAAATATGATATTATTGAGAAAATTAGACGATGCAGACAAGGAAACAGATCAGTTAATGAATATTATGCAGAACTCTGAGGCCTCTGAGAAGAATTACAGTACTCTAAGATAAAATGTCAAAATTGCACACAAGAGAGAAATGAAGAATTTGAAGAACAAAAAGTATTCAATCTGTTATGGAGAATTTCTTCACATTATGAGGCAGTGAAAAATAACATTCTGAGCAGAGAAGAACTACCCTCTCTAAGCACAATATATTCACTTTTACTTCGAGAGGAAGACAGGAAACACTTAGAGAAGGAAGCAAAAACTAATACAGAGACTACTGCATTCGTGGGGAGAAATACACAAAATTCTTTATTTTCTCGTGATAGAGGAGGTTATGGTCGTGGTAGAGGCAGATTCACACCTCATTCTGATGAGAAATCAAAATTAACCTGTTCTCACTATGGAAAAACACGACATACAAAAGAAACATTTTGGGAATTAATTGGAAGACCTACTCAATTCGAGAATAGACCTAATAGTGCTTATTTGACCAGTGTTCAGAAGGACAAACAAGATATTGAAAACAATGGCAGTTCACTAGCAGACATGAAGAAGGAGATTGAATTACTGAAGGCTCGGTTGGTTGATTCACATGCTCCATCCACTTCCTCTAATAATGAAGCTCAAGCAACCATGGCGTACCCCTTCTCATTCTTAGCTAAGGGTAATCTAAACACTTCTAACTCACAGATATGGGTTATTGATTCAGGAGCAACCGATCATATGGTCAGTGGAAATGAATGGTTTGATAGTTATGAGCAAACTCAAGAACCTGTTAACATCCGATTGGCAGATGGATCTCATACTTCTATAGTAGGAAAAGGGAACATTACTACTTCTTTTGGTGTACTAAAAAATGTTTTACATGTGCCAAGTCTCTCAGTTAATTTATTATCAGTATTTTCTTTAACTCGGGATCTGAAATGTCGTATAATTTTTTATTCTACTGGATGTGCATTTCAGGAACTGAGGACGGAGAAGATCTATGGTCAAGGTAATATGAGAAGAGGCCTCTATTTCTGTGAAGATAATAATAAAGCAACGATGTAGTCTACCAGTATTACAGAAAAAACAAAAAGATATACCTCATTGGCATCAAAGATTGGGACACTTACATTTATCTAAGATTGGGATTCTACTTCCTGAATTCAGTTTATGTAATAATTTGAATTTGAACTGTGAAACTTGCCAGAAGGCAAAACATCATCGTATTTCATTTCCTTTGAGTGAATAAAAATCATCTATTCCTTTTGAAATTATGCATTTTGATGTTTGGGGTCCTTGTGCTACTACTTCTTTGCATGGCTTTAAATACTTTATAACTTTTATAGATGATTGCACCAGGTTTATAATGATATATCTTATGAAAACTATAGATGAAGTAAGGAATATTCTCCCCATCTACTGTAAATGTGTACGTACTCAATTTCAGGGCACTATCAAGGTTCTTCGCAGTGATAATGGCGGAGAGTTCATATCCCAATATCTTCACTCATTCTTTGTAGAAAATAGAATGCTACATCCGACTTCATGTGCTTATTCTCCCCAATAAAATGGTGTGTCTAAAAGAAAGAACAGACATATTTTTGAGGTAGCCAAAACCTTACTGATTGGGAGTAATGCTCCCAAATACTATTGGGGTGACGCAGTATTGACAGAAGTGTATCTCATAAACTGCATGCCGAGCAGAGTCCTAAATGGTAATACTCCCTTCCACTTACTATGTCCTCATCAGAAGCAATTTCACTTACTTCCCAGAGTTTTTTGATGTACTTGTTTTATTCATCTGTATCATGGTATAAAGGATAAATTAGATGCAAGATCTATCAAATGCATATTTGTGGGGTATTCTTCTACTCAGAAAGGATATAAGTGTTATGATCCTATTAGCAGAAAACTATATGTTACTCTGGATGTTACATTTCATGAAGATATACCATTTTATAATATCTAAGAAGATTTTCCACCTAAAATTGTTGGTCCACATGTGATACATATTCCTCCGATTGAAAATCAGGCACAACATGAGAAGGAAGATGAAGAGATACTACTTACTCAAAATAAAGACTGGCAAGTGTATTCAAGAGGTGACAGAAAGGTGTTTTTACCAGGTCAGGATGTTAGTTCAGGTTCAGATTCCTTGCCAACTCAAGTTACTTCTAACGCTTCAGATATTGATCTCCCTATTGCTGTCAGAAAAGGGAAAAGAGAGGTAGCAAAATACTCTTTGCAGAAATTTGTGTCATATTCTAATTACCCTTAAGAATATCAGGTATTTGTGATGAATACTGATTCAATTCTTATTCCAAGAATATTTGAAGAAGCAGAACAAAAGCCAGAATGGAAGAAAGCAATGGAAGAAGAAATTGATGCACTAGTCAGAAATAAAACTTGGGAACTAGTGAACTTACCATCAGGAAGGAAGATAGTTGGGTGCAAATGGGTGTTTTCTGTAAAGTATAAAGCATATGGCAATATTGAAAGATACAAAGTACAAAGCCAGATTAGTGGCTAAAGGTTACAGTCAGTCATATGGCATTAATTACACTGAAACATTTGCCCCAGTTGCAAAGATGAATACAATTCAAATAATTCTGAGTGTAGCAGTTAATAAAGGATGGGAGTTATGGCAGTTAGATGTAAAAAATGTATTTCTTCAGGGAGATCTCATGGAAGATATTTATATGGATATACCTCCAGGTTACCTTCAGAAACAAACGCAGAATAAAGTATGTAAATTGAGGAAATCAATTTATGACTTGAAACAATCTCCATGAGCATGATTTGAAAAATTTAGTGATGATATTATGAAACTGGGTTTCACTAAATGTATCAGTGATAATACACTTTTTATCAAGCATGGCCAGAAAGTTATCATACTTCTAGTTTACGTGGATGATATTATTATCACTGGTAATGATGCAGAGGGCATAGTTGAACTAAAGAAAAATTTAAAAACTTTATTTGACTTAAAAGATGTGGGCAGATTACACTATTTCTTGGGAATTGAAGATGTGGGCAGATTACACTATTTCTTGGGAATTGAAGTAATACATAAAAATAATTGTTTATTTCTAAGCCAAAGAAAATACATCCTTAACTTACTAAAGAAAATCAAAATGGAGGAGTGTAGAATATGTTCTACTCCTATGGATACTCCAAGAGAAGAAGATAGTCAGTCAACAGGACCTTATGAAGACATTGGCAAGTACCAGAGGCTGGTAGGAAAATTGATATATATAACTATAACTCGACTTGATATCAGCTTTGCAGTGGGATATGTCAGTAGGTGGATGCATTATCCGTTCAGATATCACATGAGCACAGTATTTCATATAATCAGATATTTAAAGTCATCTATTACCCATGGATTACTATATGCTCCACACTCATCGATGAATTTAGAAATCTATTTTGATGCTGATTGGGCAAGTTCTAAAACTGATAGGAAATCTACCTCTAGTTATATGGTATGCTTAGGTGGCAATATAGTCTCTTGGAATAGTAAAAAGCAATCTGTGGTAGCCATATCGAGTGCTGAAGCAGAGTACCGGACAATTGCCTTAGGAATGTGTGAAGGTCTATGGATTATATCACTTCTAGAGGAGATTGGTCTCAAAGACAAAATGCTGATTAACTTCTTTACAGATAGTAAAGCAACTCTCCAAATAGCTTCGAATCGAGTATTTCATTAGAGGACTAAACACATAGAAATTGACAGCCACTTTATCAGGGAGAAAGTTTCTCAATGCATATTTAACCTTGTTCATGTACGCTCAGAAGATCAGCTGACAGATATTCTAACTAAAGCATTACCAGTAAATGACTTTAAGAAAATCCTTGCAAGGATAGGAATTACAACTCTTCAAGACTCAACTTGAGGGGGCATGTTGGAGATCAAGTTTTGTATTCATATGTTTCAGTCTTTATGTTTTACTGTCTTATGTAATTTAAATGTGAGTCGAGTTATGTGTTTGGGTCAGTTACATGTTTGGGTCCTAATGGATCAGCTCAGATCCATTAGGATCCACTAGAAACCGTGTACTTTAAGTAGGGTTATTTCTATCTTTTAAGTTAGAACATGGATTAGTATAAATATGTAATTAGGGTTGCTTAATAGAAAACAAGATGGAATAGAAGGACGGTAGCCATTTTGGAGCAGCCGACTGCTGCCCTGATTCAAGGAATATGTATGGACTTCTTTTTTGGCTATTTCAATCTATATTTTATGCTTGAATTCAACAAAACTAACCATGAAAGCCATAACATGAGCTAAGGACTCATCTAGTAAGACTTTCACTAACTTCAAATTTTAAAGAAATTGTTGAATGCATGTGGGATCCCGAGTAGAACATGGGGGCCCACCTGGTGTCAAAGTAGTTTGGGTCCTCCAACAACAGAAGATTTCAGTGGAAACTGGAGTTAATGTAGTTTAGGGCCTTAATTAGAAATGCAATTGATGCAAAACTTTACCTAAGAGTTTCTAGGATGTTTTAAGCTATTTTATTTAAAATTTTTGAAATAGTTTAATTAGTAGTTGATGTTGCACGGTGGCAACTATTTTCTCATAATTCCTACCTAGTATTTCTCAAGGCCCTTTAATGCATTCAACTGGAAAGCTTGGAAAACAATATAGAATCACAAGGAATGAGAATAATCTACCTAGTAAATTGTAAGGTGTTAATGTACTCACCTCAGAGAGTATGTTCTGAGCATAAATAGATAGATTCCAAAATGAAAATCAGATTATTTTGGCTTTAAAGTTTTACTCCATCTTCCTAATTCTTATCATGTATAGGTGGCGAGTGAACCATGTCTTATCACCATTCCTTTGTATGGCAGGTCTTCTACAAGCGAATGTGAGAGTGTTAATAGTTGTTCGCACGCCGTTCTTCTCAACTCTCTCTAATCAACTCAGTTCACATCCTCTCAAACAGACCGAGTTAGAGAGGATGTGAGTTGAGTTGATTAGAGAGGATTGAGAAGAACTATGTGCGAGCAACTATTAATGCGCTTGCATTCGCTTGTGGAACCAAGTCCCACACACAAACACATACATACACCTTAACTGCCACGCCAAAATGGTGATAAGGCCTAGTTCACTCACCACCTATACAGGATAAGAGTGAGGGAGATTGAGTAAAACTCAAGAGCCAAAACAATCTTATTTTTCATTCTATAATTTGTTTATTTATGCTCAAAACAGACTCTCTGAGCTTAGTTCAAAAAGAACATTAATACCCTACATTTTACTAGGTGGATTGTTTTCATTCCCTATGATTTTAGGTTGTTTCTCCAGCTCTTGTAAAATACTACCTAGGAATTTTTGGGAAATAGTTGTCACCTTGCAACATTAACTACTAATTAAACTATTTTAAAAATCACAAACAAAACAACTTAAAACGTCCTACGAACTCAAAGGCAAAGTTTTACATCAGTTGTGCTTCTAATTAAGGCCCTCAAGTGCATTAACTCCAGTTTCCTCTAGAATCGTCTATTGTTGAAGGACTCAAACTGCTTTGACACCGGGTGAGCCACAATGTTCCTCTCACATGCATTCAACAATTTTCTTAAAACTTGAAGTTAGTGAAAGTTCTTCTAGGTGAGTCCTCCTTGGCTCATGCCATAGCTTTCATGGTTGGTTCTTTGCAGCCCGTTCCAATTGGACTCAATCAAGCTTGGCCGATTCACATCAATGGTACGATCCATGATCATGATCACTTAACCTTGGAATATTACAATAAGATCTCCCTTTTACATTTCTGACAATTATTCTTTTACATTTCTGACAATTATTAGTAGAAACAATACACATTGTATTGTCTCTTTGAATCTTATGAAATTCAATATCATTAACGAAATGTCATTACTATGGGATCTCCTCTTCACCAACGCCGTAGATAACGAGGAAAAGAAGTGAACTCACACGCACGCACACGCATAAATAGATAGAGAGAGAGGGAGGGAGGGAGGGAGAGACGCAGTACCTCTCCTGGCCGGCTGTATCCCAAATCTGGGCCTTGATGGTCTTGTTGTCGATGTTGAGCGTTCTTGTCTGGAACTCAACGCCAATGGTGGCCTTGGAATCGATGCTAAACTCGTTCCTGGAAAATCGGGCGAGCAGCTGAGACTTCCCCACCGCCGAATCCCCGATCAAAACCAACTTGAACACGTAGTCGATCTTCTGGTTGAACTCCCCGTACAGGTTCGACATCTCTCTCTCCCTCTCCTCTTCACAGGAAAAAGAAAACCCCGAAATCGTATTCCAGTTTGATTCTTTTACCAAGATCAAAAAGAATCCTCCCTACGCAAAGGCAGAACCATATAAAGATGTGCGAATTGCTCCCTTGAGATCGAGGAAAACGGGAAACCGCGTCCGTGCCATCTATGTCGTAGGGCGTTTTCTCCGTCTGCCTTTTCCTAGGAATTGTTTTCTTGTGCTTATTGGTGTTGGAGTATCAATCAGGGGGAGCAGTGAAGGATCAGAGGGAATCAAGAAATGGGAGAATGGAAAGAGAGAAATGAAGGTCGTAGGGGTAAGGAGCACCAAGATCAAACACACCAACGGCACCTGCGGACAAACCTTAACGGCTTCCCCCTTCATCATAACTATCTGGACTGCAAACGGATCGGATACACAGTTGCAGATGTATCCGTTTCTGGTCCAACGTACTATTAAGACCGAATTGTCGGCTATTTGGATCTGCTAAATGAGAAGGTACAGCCACACGAGTTGGTGCTTTGATCTAAACATAGTAACTTCTTTATGTACTCCTCTCATCGATTTCGGCAATGGGGACGGGACGGGACGGGTGGGAAACGGGCACACTTATACCCGGCCCCTGAACTGAACTTTAACGGCATTAGTATGGGGTAAAAATTGGGTCATATATATATATATATATATATATATATATATATATATATATATATATATATATATATATATATATATATATATATATATATATATATATATATATATATATATATATATATATATATTATCTTGTATCATATCTTTCTTTCATAATCAACTCCTGGTATTGGGCCCTAAACTGAACTTCTGTTAATGGCCATCAGAAAGCAAGAAATGCAGGCCAGCCTTGTTGAATTTGTGACCTCCAATTTGAAGGCCATGGAGCCAATATCACATTTACATCATTTGCGGTAGTCCTCAAATTAAACCATAAGAATCATGTATACATCATTTAATTCTTCGATCTTAAAAAAGATTTTGTAGCGTAGAAGCAAACATGCTCAGTTCTGGTTTGCCTGTAACACGGAATCGGAACCGGACCAGCTCGAGACCGGTTCCACTTATGGTTTTGGAACCGTCGGTTACGACATGGTTTCAGTTATGGTTCCATGACCAGTTTCAGGAGGGTTCTGGTTCTGGTTCTGGTTACAAGGTCGGTTCCCGGACTATTCCAGTTCTGTCTTGAAGGCCACCTTCGACGTGGTTTTGGTTCTCACATGGTTTTGATGGTAGCCTTATGTATATATCATTTATTTAAAAATAAATTATTAAATATATCTTAATATCTCATATCATTATACATGAACTAAGTTATGAAATAATATAATCATATTGACTTTAAAATACAAATATCACATCATATATATAACACATTTCACTTAAACTTTTAACCTTATAAATTTATATTATTACAATTATAATCATACATATACGAGAAAAAAACTTGATCTTAATTCACTTACCTTTGAATTAAGCCAGTACATATCCTCTAGTAGAAAAAAATCAAAGCATACATAGTTCTCATTTATTTGGGTTTATAGTCATACATGTAGAGATTATAGTTATGCATATAATCATCCAGATTGTTCCATATTTGTACTGCATTAGTACCAGTGGTACTCATATTAGTTACTCTTTCAATAGCATAAATGTCTCTTATGTATACATCAACTAGTACTTCTTCACACTTTTATACTTAATGCCTTAGCTCTTATCCAATCATCTAAAGAAACTAAAGCTTTTAGTGCCTCAGAGTGTAAGTTAAAGTGATATTTATTCAATATATTCACATTGCACAAAATTTGTGTTTCTCAACAACAGTTGTGGTTAGAACAAAAAAATATTCTTAGAAATTAAAGATAAAATAGGACAAGTAACTTAATACTCTCCCCAATATCTTAAATAGTAAAAAGAATCCACCCTCATCATCCGCAAATTCATGAGAATCATAATAATTAACAATATATATCTCAAATTGAGTCAAGTCCATAGATTTTAGACACTTTCTATGCCTTGTTTTCATAATATGACTAAAGCACTTACGGTTAAAAGAGGAGGATGTATGACTAACAAGATGACTATATGAAGAACTATAATCTCTACATCATTGATTGATAGCCAATCTTATATCACTAATTATGATACATATATCATTAAATTTGTCTAGTGAAAAATCATTATAATAAGCATTCAATAACTTTTCTAAGTCATCCAATTTTAATTTAAAGTCTAATACAACAACAACTAAACTTATAAGAAGAAGATCAATGTAATAATAAAGGCACTTTTCTATTATTTCCTATACATACTAAGTCAAGTAATAAGTTTTTCATTTCTCCCAAAAATGTGATAAAGATAGAAGTACAAATAGCTTGATAAACAAAAAAACAATAAGTTGGATAGTAATCAACATATTAAAAATTGATAAGATATCTAAAAGACTCTTACAAACATCCCAATTAGATTCTAACAAATTGTATTAAATGAAGATACCTAAACTTAGTTAATAGGTTTTTATAAGTATAGTCACAAAAACTTTCGGTAGGTCGGATTACAACAATATACAATGTCTTTGAAATTTTTTTTAGTCTTCTATCTTTTCTCCAACAAAAATCTACCAATTTATTTTTAATGTTTGGATGACCTTACAAAAAATTAATAGCCTCTAATAGGTTATATACAAGTCTTAAAATCTTCAAACTATCTTATAAACAAAAGTTAGATAACGAAAAGAACAAAGAAAATAAAAAAATTATTGCATAAAGTAGGTTGATATATTCTTTGTAAGTCATAAATAGAATATGCATTTGCAACAACATTATGAAGTGAAATTATAATAGTCTTATAATTGATATTCTTCAAAAAATGATTTTCACAAGTAGCTTACTTTGTGTAATGTGTGACTTATCAAAACAATGAAGTGTAAGAAGAGTTGTTGAATTTTCCAGCTAAAATCTATCCAATAAACACTAACACTCGTAACACATTTAATTGTCAGTTATCACTCTGTATATTAGCACATATTAAATATTGAACTAAAAAATATAACTAATTCTTTTTCTCTTTATATAATTTACGTATATGTATAGTAACTGATTGTCTTGAAATAGGCACCACTAAATTATTATGTGTTTTTTACGTAATCGACAAAATTGAGCCTTCACCAAAACTAAATGGGAGATGTTCTATTAAAAACAAAATATACAAACTTGTCCCTATCTTGAGTTGAATTGAAGTAGAAAAGCCCCACAAAAGTAAATCCATGGACGCAAAAGCTACCTTACAAAGAAAATTGGGTTTGATGGACATCCAAACTTATCTTTACTAGATATTTTTTATTACATGGTTTTAGAGTGTGCCATAATCATCTTCAAGACTAAAGCTACCTTTATGCAGTAGTTACACTTTTCCTTATTAACAACACCTTGTTTATCATATAGTTTTGTAAGGTGAATCTTCAACAAGATCCTACTAACCTGACTTTTAGAGGACATCATCCATTGTAGATGATGTCTTTATTTGTTGAACATCTAACAATGAATTGGTTTTCTACATAAATAAGGTATTATTATCAGTACCACTATGAAATCTACCATGCTTTCTTAGCAAAATTTCTCAAAAGATTTGACCTTTTTATAATTTTTGGATTTTCAAGAAAAAATGTGATTTTGTATCTTTTAACGTTTTTCAAATAAAGACATCTTAAATGAACTCATTTCCATACCAAAATTTTGTATAGGAGTAGGGGAATTGGTAGTAGAGAGTAAGGGAGTAGGTGATATGAGAGAAGCCATAAAACAAGGGTTGTGTATTTTGTATGGGTGTTGTTTCATGTTTTCTTGAGTTGTAGAGTCATGAGTGGGGTGGTTTTGATGTGTGGGGAGTTCAGTTGTGAGTTTTTGATAACTCTAAGATATGGTAATGTTCATAAGGCCTCTATAATAATGGGCATACAATAAGGAGGGAGTGTCCCCTTCTATATTGCATGCAGAGTTTCTTTTGAACAAAAGTGTTTTCTAATTAAAAATAATAATCATTATTTTACAAAAGAAATCAAAGAGGCAACACAAGCAAAAGAGCCATTTCAATTAACTGAAATGCACATTTGAGAAAGAAAAACAGTGCAAGGTTAAAAGAAAATGCAACTATAATTTTTTTACAAATATTCATACTATATCTTTATAATCTCTCCATGATTTCTTGCAACCTTGAGAAACCTTATCAAAGAAGGCGTGCCAATTGATTCAAAGCCCAATGGGCCACTCCTCCACAAAATAACAAATAGATAATATTATATTGTATCAGAACATACTATACTATCCTTGATAGCCCAAAAGTGTTGCCCACATCAACACATTGGTTTTTCTTAAGTCTCACCCTCATACTAGATCAGTCATTAAAAGTCCAATCAAGGTATGCTTATGTTACACTTGTTCATATATATTGTTATCATCTTCTCCATAAACCTAATATATTTGACAAAAGGTTTTGTTAAAACCTCTTCATGGTTTAATAGGATAATAGTATAAAATATCATAATTGATACACACACTCCTTTTACTATTCACACACCCTTTTTTTGTTTTCTCCAAACTACTCTTGGTTATTTTTAATATTTACCAAAAATCCACTACATAGGAATTAACCTATGATTCTCTCTCCTTTTCCATGAACTTAAAAATACCCCATTTTTGCCCATTTCTCCATCCATTCATCACTCCTCAATCCATTCTAGCAACATTACACAATCTACAATTGTTTCCAACAAGTGAACGAATTGAAATCTGTCGAAAAAGAAGAAATCGAAAGAAAAAAAAAAGAGAAAGAGGAAAAAGAAGAAAAGGAGGATAAGAACGCCCGATTAGAAGGGGGTTCATTGATTTACTTAGGTATGGTATTGATTTGATTTTGTTTTGTTTGTTTGTTAGTTGTTTTTATTGATTTTTGAATGATATTTTGCCAAAAAAAACATCATGTTTTGCTATTCGAGACATGCTTGGGGCATGCCTATCTCTAGAGTTGAGATGTAGTCTACGCGCATCTCTATCCAAGAGATACACCTCAAGTGTGTCTCCTAAATGAGAGAGACATACATGGATCATCTCCCAAACGTAAGAGACATGCCTAGACCACATCTTGATTATCTCAATATAGTATCATAATTTTTCTTTTTTGTTATGCAGATATTACTCATAGGGCATGAGTAAAAGGTTGTAACATAACCGCTTCATCTAATAGACGCCACACCATATCATATGAAGGATGTCACTGCACATAGCAACCCAACTCAGGAGAGACATCATGTTCTCAACCACGTATACATTTATGCCTTCCTTGAGTAAAGTATTACTACCTTAATGCCCCCAAGGAGACAAGTCCTTCTTTGTAGATCTGTTACATAGTTTCTCTTTATAATGACAAATGAGTAGCTCCTGTAGGGTGGTGTATCAAAGGCTCAACTACTTATTCAATATCTTAACAAATATATCTTGCTATAGATGATTCCTTAACTTCCTCTAAATGGTCTCCATTATAGATCATGTATCATTTCCTACATTATTGACAATTTATGGAGTGTCTACCATGTCTAGCTTCCTACAAAATAAAACAATAGTGAGAATTTTATTTATTTATCATATTAAGGAGAAAGATGATGTCGTGAGCACACGACAAACCATGTGAAGGCCACAAATTACAATGACATGTTTTTTATTTTGAATCTACCGGTTCAAATGATTGTTCTTACAATAAGATGAAGAACATGTCATGATACTTTTCTTAAAAGATTCGCTACAAGATCTTTTGTCATATTAATATAATTATAGATGTGAAATTTTATTTCGAAGTCTATGTAGAGACTTGAAATTAAATTCTCAAACTACGTCATGTGCGCAAGCGTATTAGCTAGTTTGCTCAAACTAGAAAAGATTGATTTTTGACTTTAGTAGCAATTGGGGTAAGTGAATTCTTTCTGACGTAGGTCTTCTTGAACCGATGCTTAAGGGTCAGCCTAGACGCTTTGAAAATCGTTTGAGATCCAGTGAATTTTCAAAACCCAATTTCAATTCCAAAAACTTGATAAAAACCGTCATTTTCTTCTTAATTTGAAAACATTTCAAGTCTTAAAAAAAGAAACTGGTTATGTTTTAAGTGGCTTGTTTCTGATTTTTTTTAAATAGTTATGAATCTCAAAATACTCAAAATTTTGCAGAAGATATAACTTTATATATAAATTCAGAAACTATTTTTTTTTTATACTATAGATTTGTACAATTAAATCCAAAAACATATCCCATTCAGATATTCAGGACAAAACTGTATCAAAAAATCAGAGGTTTAGAAAAATGATTGTATCTTTATTATTAAATCTTCGATTTCTATGAAATTGATATTGTTAGAAAGCCACAGATTTCAAATTTCTAATGGGATCATTTTCAATAAAAAAGGTTCACTGTACACAAAGATATGCGATTTTGACCTAGCCTCTATTATAAGAACTAGTTTTACAAAATCTGTTCCGATTTTATTTGATTTTATTCACGATGTTGCACATGCCTAAAATTTTTAAAATATTTATAAATAGTGTGTATGTGTGTGTAGATTATATGTACAAAGTTTCAGAACATTCAGAATAGGAAGTAAAGAAATAAAAATTGTTCATCGGACGTACACAGAGTGTAGAAAACAAGTTTTCAGATTTTCAGGATATGTGTATACTTTCATCCAAATTAAAAATAAATCTACAGCAATTCAAAATAAAAAAATAATTATATCATAGTATAGAAGGGATTAAGAGGCATATGATCTTATAATATAGGTCGGAGTAGAAAAGATCAAAAAATAATCACATAACAGATAATTTCTAAATGTAAAAGAGACAGGGAAACATATGATTCTTAATTAATACATCATAATGGAGATATGAGTTCCTTAATTACAACCCCAAAAATCTTAATGAAAGAGGAGATAATAATAATAAAAAAAATGAAGAATGAACCTATGATGAAAAGATTGGAGGATGGCCGACGGTTGGTACCAATGCACCTTCTTTCTCTCTCTCTCTCTCTCTTTCTCTCCCTCTCTTGAATCATGGGATGGGAATGGAACTTGATGGATTGATTGCTGGATTGGATGAGATGAGATAGATGCCTTGCAACCCCCCCCCCCCCCCCCTTAAGGGCTCTTTTATAGGCAATACATTGCCTTTTTGTTGCGGTTCTTTATAAGTCAACCTGCCCCATATAATATGGTAGGTTACCTTGCATGAGAACTTGTTGAAATCGGATCAAAGGTTGCAGTATATGGCCTACCAAATCGAGCCACAACCACTGCACTCACTTGCCAAAATCTATTGGCATATGAAAGGTAAATAGATGCTGCATATGGCCTACCATTTCGGCCAATTTGGAACTAGGTTGACGTCATGGCCAAGGTTGACTTTCCATCATTGTTGTCCACTTACTAAAGTCAGCCAGGGCAAACTTTCCATGTTGAAGTCCACATACCAAAGTTGGCTAGGGTAAAATTTCCATGTTGGAATTGAGTGAGGCGTGAATTGGTAAGTGTGTTTACTGCTCTTCAAAACCAACTGTTCGGCAAATGACTTGCTCCTTCCATATGGATCAACATGAGCATCAATTGGGAAGTAATTTAGCGAGTCGTTCCCATTAACGATCCCCTTACCACCAAACACCACATTGTATGTGCTCATATAGACAAGCCTCTTCATACCAATTTGGATCGCCGACTGCACTTGGTAAGATGTTTTCTTCAACATTGCTACTGCCCACTTACTGAATTCGGTTTGGTAAGTGGTTGACATCGGCAAGGCTTGTTGTCTTTTTTACCATCCTCGAATTTGACAATTCCAAGGACAACATGACACCTTCCAAACCGAGCTTCAATAGCTATCTTCATTTGCTAAAGTTGTCCAACACCTGCTATGGTACATGGTCAAGCTTGAGAAGGTTGGAATTTGGCTGAAGGTGGAGTTGTCCACTTGCTGCAGTAATAATGGTAAGTGGCTGGTCCCATTTGCTGAAGTCGGTTGGGACTTAACATGGTAAGTTGCTCCTTATAGTAATGTGGAATGGTAAGTTAATCCATTGATGTTGTTGTTCATGTTGAACTTGGCTCAAGCTGAATTTGGAAGGCACCTTGTTGTCCACGTTGATGAATTCAATTGCAAATGGTGTATCAATATTGCCAAATTGTACCAAGGTTGCCTTTATTCTTCCATGTTGAAATTGGTAAGGCTTGGTAACTTACCAAACTGCAAACCAAAGTCACCTATAGCAAGTCATATGATTCATTTATGCCAAAATTGGTAAGTTTCCTCTTGGTGGCTTGCCAAATCGAACATCACAGCTTGCCAAATTAAACATCACACCATGCCAAATCAAGCATCACTTTCCTTTCTCTTGCATGACGACGATTTTCCTTCTTTGAATGCCGATTTTCTTTCTTATACGTCAACTTTTCTTTTTGGACGTTGATTTCCATTCTTGAACGCCAACTTTTCTTTTTGGACACTGATTTCCATTCTTGAACACCGACCTTTCTTTCTTGAACGTCGACTTCCCTTTTTAGGCACCGACCTTAGAACAAAAATTGACAGATTACCTTGCCGAACAATAATGAAATTGGCAAGTGCTTGGTCGTTACCTTTTTCATTCATACAATCTCCTCTTTCGGAGAAATTTGCCTCATTCTGGTCCAAGTTTCATACATGATAGGTATAGTTACAAACATTTTCTTTAAAACTATTTTTTATATTTAAAAACATCAAATTTAATGAAATCTTCAAATATTATTTTAGAAAAACACTGAGGTTCATTCCCAGGTTTTTATTTGCATGAGTGACATAGTTTCGCTTCGTGAGTTAGTCTATAACTACCTGACCATTTAACCACTTTAAATGGGTGTAGAATATCGAACCACTTTAACGGGTGTAGGGTATCGAACCACTTTAACCCTTGGGTATCAGGTCTCAGAATTAGACTATTCTCAACCGAGCAAATTTATTCATTAAATTTTAGGGGTTTAGAATTTTCTAAATTTATAAATTTGCAAACATTTTTGAGTTTGATTCCCAATATCCTCATTTTTATTTATTTATTTAAGGAAACATATTTAAAATCATACTTTCTTTAAAGGTAATCATTGAAAAAGTAAAATCCTGTCAATTTGGCCTTGAGGGCAAAATAATCATTTTTGTGTAATTTTGTCCAAATTGGATTATTTTTGAGAGGAATGCAATTTACCATCATTTTGAGGTTGTTAGAAAAATTTGGCACAAGACTGAATCCATTTAAGGTATCTTTATTTGAGAAAACTTTAAAAGGCCCAAAGTTGCCAAAAAAATAAAATTTCTAAAAGATAAAAAAAAATTATTTTGAATTTTTTTAGGGGTGTTTACAATAATGAATGGTGATAGTTCATTATTCTTTAAATGACTTCTTCAATTATGTAATCTAAAACTCTATCAATGAATGTAGTTGTTTTCAAATTATATCGAATCTCCTAGTTAAGCTATCGATGAATCTTTTCAACCTTACATGTGCATTTTCTACCTTGGCAACGCTGAATATATATTCATTATAAATTTCAAAAATAGTAGATGATATATATGCATTAAAAACTAATTTCACATACCTATTAGTTGTATGAGTAGCATAATGAATCACCTCATTTGTTTATGTTAAGACAATTCTCTCCTTATATGGGTCAAACTACTACTCTTTAACATAAAAAGTAAAACGAGAAATTTTTCTGCTTAAATTCCATTACCTCCACTGCTTCCTTGTAATTGCTCTCATCTGGTGATTGAATGACCTTCCTCTGGCTTACACCAAGCGCACTCACCATCTCTTTATTCCTTATCAATTTAATAATAAATGCTTCAATATTTTTTTATACATGTAATTTATACAAAAGTGTGCTACAACCAAAAACATTTAAGCATTCCAGAAAATACAAGGATCTATTTCTTAGGTAAAATGCTTCAACTATGAAAAATAGGGTACTATAAAAGGGGTTGTTACAACCAGAAGAATGATGATAATAACACTCAACAAGACAACTAAAAAGAGAAGTGTGAAGTAGTATGCATGATCTTAGAACGCTTTCACCTGGATCAAGATATTTTTGGTTAGTGGATTGACTCTAGAGCAATGTACCACATGACGAAGAGCAAAGTTGAAGACATGGACCTCAAAGAGTACTGACCCGATAAACATTGAGCTTCTATGGAAAAACAATTTTTATTCGGATGTTCTTAGAGTTGGGTTCTTTAATATGGATGCAGCAGACGTCCTATTAAGTTATGTATTAATTGTGCCTACTATAAGGAGCAATTTAGTTTTTGTGCCTACTATACGTTGCAATAGTTAGACAAAATACAATGTCTAGGACATCTCAACAAAATAGTATAGCTAAGCAATATAACATGACTCTTCTAAACATGACAAGGTTATGTTAAGAGATGTTTCTCTACCAAAGTATTTTGGGAAGAAGCAGTATCAACAACTATGTATATATTAAATAAAAATTCTTGTAATATTGTTTTCACTAAACTATATGAGTTGTGGTTTGGTATCAAACGAGACCTTAGTCACATACAGAAGCTTCGTAGCATATGTTAAGACTTTAGACCAATCTAAGAATAAGCTAAATGATAGCTCTATGAGGCATATCTTCATATGATACTCAAAGGGATCAATAGGGTATTGGTTATATTATAGGGACCTCATGTTCATAGAGAGTAGGGATGAGTTTTTAAATGACATAACAATGACATTGATAATATTGATGGTGATATTTTAAATATTGATGAATCATCATTTAAACACATAAAAACTAAACCAAATAATTTTTCCTATAAACTAAAATATTAAGTAATTATAAGAGACCGCAAGTCGTCCATCCTACTATTTTGCCAAAGACAAATGTTATCGAATAGATTTGGATGAGAGGTAAATGAAATAAGACTTTTGGTTCCATCACATAATTACTCAATTTAGACGTAAATATTAAAAATAACATGGAAAAGCAACACCAAAGAGAAATGTGTCCCCGGAGGCGCGATCCCTTTCGTCCGTGGAAGGACGGCGCTCACTTCTTACGTTCAGGGAGCAAGAGTGTGATTTGAACTACCTGCAGCCGGAGCATACGATGGTTCATCGCTAGTGAATGTCGTGAACGACGAAGAAGGCAGGTTCAGATCGAACTCCTTCGCCGCCGGCAACGCCTCTCCGGCGAGGAAGCAGTAGACAGAGAACGACTGCCTGTACGGTCTAGCGAACACGATAGACGGCCGCCAAGGAATATGCTCCGGCCTGAGGTACGGCGGCGAAAACGTGTCTAGCCGGAGCTCTGTTGGAAACTCCACGCCGGAGAAAGCATACTTGGCGTTCGGGTTGCTCCCGCCAACGAGGCACCTTGGCCGAAGAACGTGGCACCTCGGCCGGAACCCGGCGAAGAGGCCGGTGATATACCACCCGGGCGCCCCTCGAGGCGAAAGATTCTCTGTCATGAACCCGTCACCGATCAAATACCACTATTCCGCCATCGTGCTGCCGGACGAAAGGGCTCCGGCGTGGAGTTTCCAGCAGAGCTCTGGCAGGTGGTTCGAATCACGCGCTTCTTCTGCCCGGGACGTACGAAGTGAGCACCGTCGGTCAACCGACGGCTGGGATCGCGCCTCCCGGGTTCATGTCACATTTCGTTTCGTGTGGCTTTTTCACCTAATTTTTAATACTTACGTCTAAGTTGAGTAATTATGTGATGGAATAAAGGAGATTGATATTTTTATCAGAGTATTTTTATGTAACATAAATACATTGAATACAATACGAATTCGATATCCATCGATTGTGTACAATCCAAATTTCTAATTAAAATTGTACTGTGTGTGATAAGACACAATCATCTTATTTTTGCCTTGTGGTTTCACAAATATATACTTACGTAGGGATTTGCATGGGGCGATATATATAAGTATGTATTTTTGTATATATACACACATGCATACATACAAATATATATACATATAAAGACATATATATACACAATATATATTCAGTTAATAGGTTTATCTAGTTTTGAAGCCTTAGAAACCGAACCGAAGTAGTAAATTGAAATTTTATGAAATTGAAAACGGGAACCATACTTTAGTAGAACCAAACTGAAATAGAAATTAATATTAGACTCGGTTCAGTTATAACCGAATAATGCTCATCCCTATACTTAGGGGGAGCAATTCAATAATCATGTCACTTTCAGATTAGGGTTGGACATCTAACCGATGAGAAAATCTACTATAAAGTTTAAAACGCGAGTGTTTTTTTAAGAAAAGGTCGAAGCTTAACATTGCACATGCACCCTATGAGAGTGGAACTTCAAACCAGGTTAGAGCTACTTACCGTTGGGCTAACGGTCTAAGCACAGGATGCCAGAGTGGTTTGACTAGAAAATCTAATAAGCATCCTGGGACACAATCCCTAAAACGGTGAGTTTTATTTGAATACAAAAGAGAGGACAAAGCCATAGACACACCTCGAGTATCGAACTCAGACTTAAACTTGTGAATTGAACCCCCAAAGCAGACCCTTAACATTTATTTTAATTAAGTCAGATTTTATTTTTCTTATTTTTATGTGCTCAATGGCTACCTTGTGACTCACGGGGTGCTACATAAAAGTGGATTGCTTGGTTTTTATCCCAAACTTGTTATATCGTGTCAAAAAGCTTGGAATTTTGTATACAGATGACATAATCAATGCAGATCATTTTTCTAGCAATAAAGAAAGAAGAAATTTGTTATTTTTCAATAAATATATATAGGAAAACCAAATCCTACTACCTCTGACGTTCTTACTCATGCTTTTCATGACATAAGTATAATTT
The DNA here is from genome assembly GCA_036023115.1 of Brasenia schreberi. Taxonomy (NCBI): domain Eukaryota; kingdom Viridiplantae; phylum Streptophyta; class Magnoliopsida; order Nymphaeales; family Cabombaceae; genus Brasenia; species Brasenia schreberi. Next base: position 9,318,844 of record JAYKKT010000055.1, on the reverse strand, counting down.
ATATTATTTTAAATAGATATGAAAAAGTAAGAAGGATATTATTATTATGTTCATGAGTAGATAGTGTCTGAGGTAGACAAGATCCATCTACTATATATATACCTGGAGAGAGCAGTCACTTTGGGGATGTTGTGTTACTAAAAGGAGAATTTCATCCTAAAAATCTCAAAATTTGAGTTCTAACCAAATATATTAGAATTTTGGAGGAACCAATCTTTATTCTTCTTCAAGCTCCTTTTTATCGCTAAAGTCTTTCCAAGACATTGCTAGACATCGAAACGAGTTATTCTTGGCAGAGATCCATCGGGAAAGGTTGAAAACTCTAAATATTTTTCATAGAAAGCTCACTTTTGCGATAATTCTTGAGAACATATTTGAAACTTACCCAATCATCATCTGGCTAAATTGTTTAAAACCTGAGAGGTAGAACTTTGTGTTTTATTTAAAAGCGATATCACTTTGTTTAGGAACTACCAGGAGAGGTAAAAGGGTGCGGGGAAAAAAAGAGAGCATCTCTTTCCCTTGAAAATCCAGATTCTATACAGTACATATTTCATGGTACTTCATGTTCTTTGTTCGCATCAATCATGGAACTAGCACCCAAAGCAGTGTTTTCACTTAAAAAGTTTCGCCACACAAACGGCCCCACAAGATATGCCTGATAGAAGGTTTTAGAGAAATTGAGATTCAATTTTGGTAATCTCAATTCTGAGTTTTGTTTTGCATCTAACATGGAACTCTTTGTTGGTGCAAAGCCATGGTTCCATAGGCTCAATTTAAGAGAAAACGCCGATACTAGGTGTAGGTCAGCTCAATGAACTAGACCCACTGGCTTTGCATGAAAACTAAAGTCTCCTCTCTCAAACCCAAGTACCATTCACTAATCAAACACAACACCATGGTTTCCAAGAATGAGAGTTAAAAGCCTAATGGGTTAGGGGTCAGCCATCATGAAGCAAACACACACTCAAGGAACCAAGCACGAGCTAGCTCATGTTAAACTATATCAAGCCAACATGAATAATTACTTAGTCTAGCACCATAAGATTGTATTTTTAAGTGTATAGACCTTTTATGGATATATACATAGAAAAACACCTCGACCAACCTCAAATTAAGAAATTAAATGAAGTGTTTCAATGGTATACTAAACTTGTTTGTGAATAGCACTCCAAGTGATAGCTCACTTGGCTAGGGGCCTCTCTACTCACAAGATGACGGTTGTGAGTTCAATATCCAGGGCATACATATATGGCTGCAGCCTCCCCCTCTAAGCAAAACAAAATATTTGTTTGAAAATAAAATTTCAACTTCAAACCCATATCGAAGAATTGAGTTATCTAACAAATCTATATGAAAAAATATCTTCTCTAGTTTCATGTTCAGCTCGTCTAACTAGTTCGCGTCTCAATAAGATCAAATCAGCTAATGAGCCAAATATGAGTAAGATTTTAGTTGATAAACAAGTCATGAAAAACCTAATGAATTAGCTGTGCTTGGGAACCAGCCATACCCATGGTATGGCAAAAAGGCAAGCATGATCTCAACATGGTTCAACATTTTTATGTAACATATTAGTAACTTTAAATTACCTACACATAACCTCAAATGAAGTCATATTTATATAAAAAAAGGTCCTACTTCAATATAACATCTCTAGTTCGTATCTACGCAAGTTTGATGCAGGGTTCCCTTACAGTTCTATGTCCGGATCATTGTTTTCGGTTTCAGTTGGTCTCCAACCCGGTTTCGTTTCAATTAAACAGATGCAACAATTCCAACTTAGACTTGCCACTGGCCATATCGTTAGGTATGGCAGATAGGAAAGCATGATCCCACATGATTCAACATCATTTAGATACAAATTTAATAGTAGTTGTGAATTACCTAAATATAATCTAAAATGAGACATGTTTATCAGCATATGAGTCCCATTTTAAGTTAACATCTACTATCTCCTATTTTTTTCATCTACTCTCGTCTTGATAAGTATGAAAACAATATTATTCTAGAAAGAACTCTTAATATTCTCAAACAAAAACTCATATCAAGAAGGATCAACCATCCTAAGTGCATCACAATTAATTTTGGTTGGTTAGGGCCTACGCCAAGTGGGAGTTAACCGACCTAGAAGAAGCAAAGTTTGATCAAGATTTATGTTAAAGAAAATAAACCATCCTATGGTGTAGCAAGAGGGAGTCCGACCCTATTTAAGCAGTGCCTAGGGGATGCATATCTTTGCTAACTTGTCTGATTTATCATAAAGGAAAGAGTCATCCATTGCGTTGAAAGACTTGGTATTTTCTCGATAGACCTTTTTGTTCATTGTAATTGAAAATAGAAGGTTGTAGTTGCTAGCAATGCTATTGTTCGATACCAACTATTTTCTTGATTTCTACGCAATTTGAGCACAAATTGAGGCAAGCAAATCCTACTATAAGTGATGATTATATTTTGAAAGTTCGAGATGATACATTTGCTATGTGACTTAAACATCTTGTAAGGCATCGTCTCTTTGAAGTTATATCTCAATTTTCATCATAGTTTGAAACCTAACGTTTTAACCCAAAAATATGTGGTATTTATGTTTATAGGTGACAATGGATGGAGTAAGAGATCAAAGGATTGTGGATTTAAGTTACGGTGCTACCAAATATATGATATTTTAAAATAGTATCATAGTTAACGGATATTGATTTCATATAAAGGAGTATGAAGAAAATAAAGCTACCCTGAATAGTGAGTTGTACGTCCGAAGAAGCATATTTAGCAAAGGTGACATGGATTACTATGGTGTCACTGATGAAATGTTGGAATTGTGATATTTAAAATCTCAACATAATGCTTTTGTTTTACAATGTCATTGGTTTGACACATATGATGGGAATTCAGGTTGATAAGCGTTATAACTTGATTGATGTTGACATAAAATCAAGGCTTTTGCCTTATGAGCTACTCATATTGGTAGGACAAGCACAAGTATATTATTTAAGATAACCACAAGCTAGAGGTATAGTTAGTGGCATGTGGCGTGCACCTTGTGAGGTTAGAGCGAGGCCATGAATAATGATGTTGAGGTCTTTAGCGAGCTAACCATGGATGATTTTTATCAAAATGATGATGCTCCAATGATATATAATAGCACCGTAGATAAGAAAGTGATTTCCTAGCTCGATATATATGCTTCAATGGAAGATTTGAACATAAATTAGATACATAATCCAATGAACATTTCTTCCAATGATCACTTCAATAATGACAATGAAGTAAGTGACAATGATGAGTTCTTAGATAAAGAAGAGGAACTTGATTTGTGCATATGAATATTCTATCATGTGCTAAATGACATTTATTGACATTTAATTTCTTATTATGCTTGATGTTATATGAATTTACATTTTTCATAACCATGCTTGTGTATTATATAAACATTCAACATGTCACCAAGAGATGGATCTAGCTGACACACTATTGAGAGAGGGTCTAGTGAGATGCCCATAGTTGACTCATCTTTTGATGGTTCTCAACCTTTAGAACCTCCTTGAGGTAATTACATTTTGCAAACCTCACAACCTTCTTTTTTCTTAATTGTCATGTGTGCTTGCCAATAAGGCTAGGTTCTTGAACCTTTGTATAAAAGTTTATGCTTTGTAAGTGTGGACTTACTCTTTTGCACCTAGTTGAATAATTACACTATTAAGTAGATAAACTTTCTAGTATTTAAGACCATGATATATGAGGAAACTAAGGGAAAAAGATATTCATGAAATGGATACAGTTAGATGACACTGAAATATGTTAGTATTTTCTGAAATCAATGGTTAAACACGAGCAAGACATCATCGGCGGTGGTTAGGATTTGGCAGCTCATATATATATAAATAGATAGATATAGAGAGGGAGAAGTATTCTTTGCAAACTTATCAAAACTATTCTTTATGTAATAGTGTGGATTCAAAATGCAGAAAGAATACATTTTCCAATGAATGTACTTGATTACTTTACACTTATTAAAAATACATTTTGAATTTTGAATTTACATCACCATCTCTCTTTATCTAATAGAAGTTTGAATAAATTTCCGTGAACTAGAGTTTGTCCCCATTCAAACTCATGAAAATGACACCTGAATCAAGTCATTCACAGTCAAATCAAGCTTCAATGAGCCGAGCTCGGGTTGTTTGAATACAACTCAAGCAGAGGCTATTCTTAACGAGTCAGTCTAGATTGGTCGTACCCATGCTTGACCCGATCACACCTCAGCCCCTAATTAAACTTTTTATTTTTTTTCATAAGTTTATAAAACATGCTGAGCTAATTAGCTATTTTCAAATACCCACCTAATATTTCAGTATTTGAATAAAAGCCACTCAAACCAATCAACCCAAGTAGACCCACTCAAACCACTCATGGATTTGAATTTTATGTTCATGTACTTAGAATGTTATAAAAATCTAAATTATGTATTCAGTGTTTTGGAAAGTATAACATATTCAATGAATTTGAAAAGTTTTCTTATGCATATGAGCTTTGGAAGTTCGACTTATACATTGTAATTCATTTATTTATCTTATATAAAATATGGATCATGAGCCTAGGCATATAGTACATGCTCGAATAAAAATTAATTAATCTTTAGAAAGTCAAATAGGTTCACTTAATTGGTTCACTTGACTCATGGTTCCACCCATTGATTATCTTGATCACTTGATTAACCTACACTCATATACCCTAACCTATTATCCTCTATAGCACTACTCACATTTGATTCACATATCTACATTATTTCACTCATATTTAACTCACCTATTTTGGAAGACCCATTGTAAAGCAATGTTATGGTTGGACAAAGTTATGGAATAGTCAAGTTTCTTGTCAAGGTAATGGCAGGATCATTTAACATAGAAGAAATATGCTATGCTCATGCTAAGGTGGAGGACAACCAAATATGATTCATATCAAGGAGGATCAACCATCCTAAGGGAAGCACAATCGATTTTGGCTAGTTAACCATCCTAAGCATTAACAAACATTTCACAATCACATACATCATTTAATAACAATTAAAACCATCTCTAGTATACATCTGGAGTGGACACATCCACCTACCTGAAACCTCTATGTGGATCCAAATATCTAATACAGATCTTCTTTTTAATCACCCTTATTTAGTATATAAATCATGAGAAGAACATATCATTAATATTCTATGTTTAATTATGGATCCATCGATTCAAACCACATCAAATTCGGACCTCAAATGGGCTCGAAATACCCCCAAAACGTAATATGGATCCTTAAAATTCCGTTGGATCTGGTTAAAAGGTTTGGATTCATTCTATTACTTAAATTGGATCCTGCCTTGCAATTTGTAGACCCGATCTGGAGCCGAAACCTTGTTTTTGTGGGGACACTGACTCAGTGTTCAGCATAGTGTTTCTAAGGGTTGACACCACACAAACCATAGAACCATTGTTTTCAACTGCAAAAAATGGTGGGCTTTGTCCAGATTTTCCCTATTTATCACTATCAAACGGTCAGCCATTGGTCGCAGTTTTACCAAAAAATAGAAAGAAAATGGGTAGTTTTGGTCCTTTATCAAAAACTCACAAGAAACCTAACAAATTTCAGTGTTTTTTGGCTATATGAGAGCTGGGGAATGACTCACAAGGACTGCCTCCCACCTCTATCCCTTTCCCTTTAATCATCCGACCTCTATTCACCGACTTTTCGCTGAAGAAAACCTACATCAAAACAGGAAATTTTTACCTCACTAGAATTGGTTCTCCCACACGATTTTTGGCTTCTTGATGCTCTCAAAACCGCAACAACGTTGCCCCTCCTCCCTCTCTCACTTCCTTGCTCTCTAGAGTCTAAGGAAGACAATCTCCATTGCCTTCCTTGGGTGTCTACAAGCAGCCACGATTCAAATCTAGTATCACAAGCTTGTATTTTTCAGTGTATAGACCATTTGTAGATATATACATAGAAAAACATGTTGACCAACTTTAAATTAATTGGTTAAATGAAGTCTTTTAATTGTACAATAAATTTGTCTGTGAATAGCACTTAAACACCCTGAATCATAGATAACTTGGATAGGGGTCTCTACTAACAAGATGAAGGTTGTGAGTTCAATATGCAGGACATACATAGGTAGCTTCGGCCTTCCCCCTCTAACAAAAAAACCATATTTATTTGAAAATAAAATTTCAACTTAAAACCTATATAGAGGAATTGAGTTATGAAAAGTATCTTTTCTCATTTCATGTTAAGCTCATCTAACTCGTTCACATTCTAATCAATCAAATAAGCTAATGAGACAAATATGAGTAAGATTTCCAGTTTATAAACACCCCATGAAGTGAACTTGCGAACCAACCATACCCAAGGTGTGGCACACAAGCAAGCATGATCTCAACACGGTTCAACATCTTTTAAATACCATATCAGTAGCTTTAGATTTTCTAAATATAACCTGAAACGAAGTCATTATCAAAAAATAAGTCCTACTTAAATTTTACATCTCTAATTTCAATTTCCATTATGCTTCTATGTCCGGTTCCATGTTTTTTGTTTCAGTTAGTCTCCAAAACGGTTTTGTTTCAATTCAGCTGACATTACAACTTAGACTTGCCCACTAGCCATATTGTTAGCTGTGGCAAACACGGAAGCTTGATCTCACATGGATTAACATCATTTAGATACAAATTTAATAGTTTTGAATTACCTAAATATAGTCCAAAACGAAACATATTTATCAACATATCAGTCCTATTTTTAGTTAACTCTACTATCTTCTATTTCTTCATATGCTCTATCTTGATTAGATGAAAACAATATTATTCTAGAAAGAACCCTTAATATTGTGAAACAAAAACTCATTTGAAGTCTAAGTTGGAGTTTTCCTATTGATTGAATTGAAACGAAGCCAGACTGGAGACCAACAGAAACCGAAAGCATGGAAGCAGACATAGAACTGTTAAGGAAACAGAAAATAGAGATGTAAAATTGAAATAGGATTTATTTTTTGATAAGTATGACCTCATTTGAAGTTATATTTAGGTAATTTAAAGCTATTCATATGGCACATAAAAGATGTTGAACTGTGTTGAGATCATGCTTGCCTTTGCGTCATACCTTGCGTATGGCTGGTTCGTAAGCACAACTAGTTGATTAGGGTTTGTTGATGGCTTATTTATCAACTGATATTTGGCTCATTAGCTGATTTGATATAATTGGAATGCGAACGAGTTAGATGAGGTTAACATGAAGCTAGAGCAGATAGCTTTTCATATAGTTTGGTTAGATAACTCAATTCTTCGATATAGGTTTTAAGTTGAAATTTTATTTTCTATATATGCATATGAATATACATATACATGTATGTACATGTATATGTATATGTGCATATACATATATATATACATGTATACATAAAAATATATGTATATACATACAAATACATTGAATGCAATACGATTCGATATCCATCAACTGTATACAATCAAAATTTCTAACTAAAATTGTATTGTGCGATAAGAAACAGTAGTTTAATTTATGCCTCGTGGTTTCACAAAGATCTGACCCATACAAATACTTATATATATATATATGAACTGACCCATGAGATCCCTACATAAGTAGATTTGCTCATCGCTGGAGCAAACCCATGGTTCAATGTACTGTTTTGGTTTGGTTTCTAAGGTTTCAAAGCTCAATAAACCTAATTAATGGATATATATATATATATATATATATATATATATATATATATATATATATATATATATATATGTATATGTATATGTATGTATATATACACAGATACATATACATACATATATATATGCATATGCATATATAGATAATGTATACATACATATATAGAGATACATACATATATACATATACATACTTATATATATACCCTTTAGAATTCACTTAGCTACTCACATAATTATGTGAGTAATTAAGTGAATTCTAAAGCCATCACATAATTACTCAACTTAGACATAAATATTAAAAATAACATGAAAAAGCAACAAAAAACGAAATGTGTCATGAACCTGGGAGGCACGATCCCAGCCGTCTGTGGACCGACAACACTCACTTCGTACATCCCGGGTACAAGCAAGCTCATGATTCCAGCCACCTGCAGCCGGAGAATCCACTGGTTCATCGCTAGGCAGAAGCAAGAGCTTTAGAATATCTAATGCTAAATGAGAAAAATAAACACTGGCAATTTCAAACAGGGAAACCAAACACTACTCTATCAGTGAGACAAATTGGACAGAAAACCAAGTTCCAAAGGTTCAGTAAATCTCAGTTGAAACTACTATATAACACTCTTTTGCAGAAAAAATAGTCTGAACAATATTAGAGCTTCCGTGAAAGAGTCTGAATCCATATACTATAACCGAGAATTCAAGCTATCATTTATTAAAACATTAGCCATTTTTATGCTCATTGTGAAACCGAGAATTCAAGCTAGCTCCATCTCTTGGGGGCATGATGAATGTTTACATAATACACAAGCATGGTTACAAAAAATATACATTCACAGAACATCAAGCATAATAAAGAATTAATAAATTCCATTTAAGCACATGGTAAAATATTCATATGCGTGAATCAAGTTCCTCATCTTCATCTAAGAACTCATCATTGTTACTTGATTCATTGTCATTGTTGAAGTGATCATCGGAAGATGGACAGACAATGCAAGGATGATCCCTTAAATGAGCGGAGTTCACAGGCAGCTATACAATGCAGACAATTTTATTTAAAAGATTTTAACCCCAGGTCATACAAAGACATAGAGGTGAAGATATCAGTTTTTCTGTAAGAAAAATAGTGTTTGAGATCCCCTTGAGAGATTTCTCCATGATGAAGTGATTTTTCTCAAGAAAGTCGTACTCTTAAAAAGTTTATAAATACATAGACAGAAGGGAAAGGGACAAGAACAGTATGTCAGTACTACTTTTTATAGTGAAAGAGTGAGGATGAAACTATGATACTATTGTAAGATATCACGTATTTGATGGCACAGTAACCTAAATCCACAATCCTTTGATCTAGTCATTTCATTGAATTTACAAATATCAATGTCTACCAAATCCAAAATTTTTTGTTTCCAATCAATCTTTTAGAAAGGTTATATAAGTTGTTTCGTTTGTACACGTATACTACATTTTTGTTTTCTATCTATAACAGTCTTAGAAATAAGGTTTAAGTTCATCCTTCTTTTCATGGAATCAAAGTTTACATGACCCAATTTAGCATGCCATACATCATATGATTTACACAAAAGAAGAAAGTGAAGAAGAAGAAGAAGTAGAAGCTTTATTGACATTAAAATTTATACAAGAATCAACAATCAGTTCTATATGAATTTTAAACAAATCCTCTACATCACACAAATAACCCTTCCCAAAGAAATATTATATACTAAGTCATATAATTATAACTTTATTAAATTTACAATCTAACCTTAATCTCTCCCTAACTAAAGTAGGATCACTGAGGATATTCCGACAAATTGTTGGAATGTGTCTAACTCCCTTAAGAGTTAGAACTTTTCTCGAAAGAAACTTCAAATCTACACACACCCTTCACCCTTAACTTCAGTATTCAATTGATCTTCTAAGGTCACAGTTTTGCCACAAATGGCCTGATAAAACACAAACATACACTAGTCATCACAAATATATGCATTAGCCATAGTGTTTACAATCTAGTACTGTGACTTATAAATAGAAAGGAGATGGTGTTTAAGAGATAGATATTCATCGCCAGTAGGTACACTGGTCACCATGTTGACCATAGCTCCTTCGAGAGTCGTAGGTTTCTTAGCTTTCTTTGAGAGAGAGTTCCTCGCCCAATGTCCAATTTGACCACAAAGCCAACACGATTTGTTCTTGGGTTTTTTTAGATCTTGATCATTGATTTATGCTTTGCATGTTTTTTCTTAGAATCACTAGGTTGTTTCTTTATAACCGTTAGGTTAACCCTATATGTATTGTCTACCGGTATAATGTGTTTTTTACTTCTATGATCTTCTTCTATTGCTACATCTATCATGAGGTCATCAAGGGTTATATTGTCCTTTTTATTCTTGAGATCTAGGCCAAAACCCTTCCAAGACTTAGGAAAATTCTCAATAATAGACATAATAATAATCTTGATAAGAAGCTTTATCTCGGCTTTCTTTAAACTATGACATAAAAACTGAAACTCATGAGCATATTTGGTCATCGATTTCTCCTCTACCATTTGATACTTAAGGAGAAGAACTATAAACATCGAATAAAATATTTGATAGTGTCGATAATATACAATGGTATAGAGTATCATTCTCCTTCCACTCGATGACTTTATTTGAGTTGCTAGGGCCAATATCATCGGGTTGGGGACAATTTGACTCGATATACAAGTGCAACCCTAACATAATTCACTAAATTTTCATATGCTGATGCTAACATTTGAAATAGAGATCGAAAAACTTTTCCGGCTTCAAGGTCAAGTCATCTTTAGGTCAGAGGGTAAGCAAATGTGGATATGTTTACTATGGATGATAGTGATTTCTCTAAGATTGATGGAAAGAACTATATAAATACATGTATAAAAAATCAATATATAATGATTATAATATGCTCCAATCAATAACAGTCATAGATCCAATGTAAGTCATAAACAAACCATATGAAAAACAAAAGTAAAAGCAGTTATTAGAAAAGAAAACTTATTTGTAGGAGATAACCTTCTAGACTTGTCATAGAAAAATCAATGCCCCACTATGCAGTACATACGGGTCTTTGCTTTCCTCTCAAGATAAAATGTACACACAAATCAAAGTGACGTACTTTGCTTCCAGTCAACTTCGACTATGGCTCAACAACCACACAATCGCACAGGATACAAGTAGAAGAGAGGGTAGAGAGAAGAGAGTGTGTTAATAGCATATGTGTGAATTAGAGAGCCTTAATCCTTTATTTATAGGTTGCATGATGAATCACGAATTATGAATCCGATCCAAATAGTGCATCTATCTATCCCGTAATCATTCCCACATAAACACTTTTAACTATCCCGTAACAATTCCCAAACTCAAGTCCAGCCCAATCCACGCGTGTTTGATTTAAGATGTCCTCCTCAAGCTCTTTGAACTAAGGTTCTTGAGCTGCTAACTATATAAAAAGACATGTGGTTGGACTAAACTTTATCTTTTCTTAGTATCATATGCACACGTTTTTCACATGTGACTTTTTATACTTTAAGACTTTACATATATATAAATTGAATATTTAGAGATAATGAAATATGGGTTTATTAACCCAACTTTAATTAACATTAAATCCAACATATGACGATTGAAGGAAACTATGGCAGTCTCAGGCCGGAGAGACAAAAGGGAAAAAATTCCTTCTGGGTGAAATCATTCATTGGACTCAATTAAGACTGTTCTTCATTCCTTTTTCCGATTGTCTAACGGTGGAAATTGTGGAAACGTTATTCCAATTGTGTAACAGTAAGATTTATGAAAAAACCAATTCCTCTGGTTTTTCTTCAACATCCTGATTGTTGAAAAGCCAGAAAATGCAATACCTTATTCCAGTTGTTCTGAATAATCCACTGCCCACAGTCGGAATAAACCCATTTCGTGCTAGTGATTTTTGAACATCCATAGCACAGCAGCGTGTGAGGAGGTCCCGAGATCTATTCTCGAGCTTCTCATTGGTTATTTCTGAATGTAGGATTACAAAGTCTCTCTTTATAGATCTCCATCTTCGTCATGTGAGGACATTTGGTTTGCGGACAAGAAGAATTTATGAGGCTTCTCAAACCAATTACAATTTTGGCCGTCTTTGCACTTAGGGGTGAGCAGAATTTGGATTTGGAATTAATTAAAAAACCAAACTGTGTCCTAGTTCCTCTTCGGACTTCATCTCTCTCTCTCTCTCTATCGCTATCTCTCTGCTCAACTCTCGTGATCGTTGGATGCCAAATCTGATCAAGCGAGTGACTCTCCTTGAGTCATCACGTGTTTAGACTCTCTGTCCTCCCGATTGTTTGGCTCAAATCTGATTGAGTGAGGCATCACCCTCTCTCCACCTTGCTTAGACCTATGCTCATCCTAGTCGATCCCTCCTTATGATCCATCTCCAACCACCAGGTATCAATTAGTTCTCCCCCCCACCCCCTTTCTCTCTTTCTCTAATGAATCTCCATCTCATCTCCATTGATGGATGACCATCTCTCGTTCTCTCATTTTCCATTGGCTATATTTTTCTGATTATTGAAACAAATTTGTGGATGGGAAAACAAGCATTCAAATATTGTATAGGTTGTAGGAACCACAATTAGGCTTCGCATGTTAAATTGAAATTTGTTTAGGTAAAATACTAGCGAACTTTCTCTCGGTATGGGATTAGATATTTGGTGGCATGAATTCGATAGAGACGTTTTGGAGTGATTGTGTTCTACTGTATTAGATCTTTTGTCTGCATCAGCTCATGTGTTCTACCTAGTATTCCTGGTCCTTTTTTCTTTGCATGTCTGCTACTTATGTTTGTGTGCAGTGTGCATAGAGAGATCAGTATGCAGTGTGCAATGTGCGTAAAGAGATCACAATATGCATCATAGAATCTTTTCCTTTTCTTAGTCTTCAATATCATTTTCTTCTCAGCTCGTATCCTAATTATGCAGTGCGCGTTTGTTTCACATACATACAATAGTACCGTCACTGAAAATGATTTACTTGATTGTTACACGAGGGTTCTGACTCTTTTGATGAAGAAAATCCATTTCCTTGTCCATCAAGGGAGTTTATAGAGCATTCTCAACTACTTCCTATCCATGAGCAAGTAAGAAACTATACTTCCTACTCATTAACTTCATTTTTTATGTTTAAATCCTTTTTAAAATTTATATCATGTTGTCATACTCATAAATATTAGTATACTCCCCATGTTTGATCTCTTTTTCCAAATTGAATTGATTTCATCAGCCATATACTGCTGTCATAAATACTGCTCACAGGAACAGAGTTGCCTAGCAGTTCCTTAACGTGGCAATGCAAAACAAGGTTTTGCAGGGCAGTTGCAAAGATAATTTTGTCCAAATACTGTGATGTTATATGTAGAATGCTCCTGAATAAAGTAACTTACTGGGTTTGTTCTTATGCCGAGCGAGAGACGACCAGATTATGTTCAAACAATCGTGAAACTCTGGAGTTCATCAGTGACTTGGCAATCTACAGACCAAACCGAATTATACATGGACATTCATAGATTCATCATTGAAAGAACCGCACATGAATCTCTCCCGTCTTGAGTCTGCTATGTAGGGGTATCTAACAGACAACGTAGATGTTTTCAGCTTTGGAGTGCTGGCGTTGGAGATGGTGAGTGGTCAAAGCAATGCACATGTCGATCCAAAGAAGGAAAATTCATTCCTTTTGAACAAAAGGTACGTTCTTTTAGCTTATTGGTGTTTTTCTTAAAAATTTTGTGTTGGATAAATATCCTAATTTGACTTATAAAACTTAAGCTTTCTAATTATCAAGATAACCTTTTTGTTTCTTAAGAAACTCTCATTTCTCGAGGAATTCTTTCAATTACCAAGGAACTCTCTCATTTCTCGATAAACTTTTTCGATTCTTGAGATAGTGGTGCTTCGGGAATACCATAACATTTATGGAATCTGTAGTATAAAGCAGTATCCCTATCTAACGTTTACAATCACGCAACAACTCTTCGAGTTCTCATCATATGAGAAACTTTCTCTATAAAAGCAAAGGTGATCTTCCGTATCAAGGATCAATGACATGGCGTATCAAGGTATCACATACAATTCATCAAATGCCATCACAATAGGTTCTTGTCATTGATTTTAATTAATTTTCTATTGAATTTTTCTATGAGATTTATGGTTAATGAGGTTAATTTTTTTATATATGAGATAAATTTTTTTATCATGATCATAAACAAAATGACAAAAATCATTAGAAAATAGAGAATTTCTAGATTTCACCAACTTTTGTATTAAAATAAACCTTGTTGTTTATTTTAATTTAGTCCTTAATATTATGCTTCAATATTATTTTGATTTCATGAAGCATATTTTAAGGTAATTAAGGCTTTTTCTTAAAAACAATATTATTATTTTATCATGTGTCTTCTTAGCATTTTGCTTAACAGATAAAATATTATGCAAAACCATATTTAAGGACAAATTGGGCATACATGTAGCAGGGCAATATTTTTCCTATAATGAATATGTATTGTTGATTCTTACATATTATAAGGTGACTTTAGCGTACTTTAAATGTTTTTATACATTTTATCCAAATTGTGATTGAATTATGGAACATCATGTATTGAACCTTTAACTCAAATGATTTGGTTTTCTCACTAATGTGATGTCAAGTAAGAAGGATTAATTGTTTAATTATATAATGTCTCGATCAAATTTTGTTGAAATATGAAATATAGCGAGTATGATGTTTCCAATTGGCATTTAGGTAAATTCAGGTACCTTTGTTGAATGGCACAAACTTCTTTGAGTGGAAATTGTGATGTTTCAATTGGGCTTGATGGACTTAGACCTTTACTTTCAGGTGGATGCTCTTGAAGTAGCTACTGATGAAAGCAATGTAGATGCAAAGGTTGAGTATGCTAAATGAGAAAGATCTAATAGACTATCTCTTTTGTATATGTTACAAACTTACAATATGTGCCTAGGTATATTAGAGGTCATGTGACTCCTAATACTGAGGTGATTGTTTATATGGATACGATTGAAAAACAATTTGTTCGATCTGATAAAGCTAAAGCATGTGCCTTGATTTAAAAATCCACTTCCATGCAGTACCCAAGAAAAGGAAATATAAGGGAATACATCATGGCTATGCGTGGCATTGCAGAAAAATTGAATGGTCTCAATGCCACCATTTCAGACATTTTCTTGATCCATTTTATCTTATAAACATTACTAGCTGAGTTTGACCTATTTACGGTTTCCTATAACACACTAAAGATTAATGGTCAATTAATAAACTTATAACTAAGTGTGCTTAGGAAGAGGAAAGACAAGTCGCATATGCATACAATTGAGAATAAGAAAGACACTGAAACAGAATGGGGTTGTTGAAAGGAAAAATAAAATGATTGTTGAAATAACTTTAAGTATGTTGAGTGAAAGTCATCTTCCAAATGATTTTTGACAGAAGCAGTGATAACATCATGTTTATCTTCTTAATACCTCACCAATAAGAGCAATACATAAAAAACCCACTATAAAGCTTGGTGGAAATACAAGCCTAATGGGGTAACTTACGTATTTTTTGGGTGCATGTGTTATGCTTTAATTGAATCAAATGATTACTTTAGAATGGGTAAAAAGAGTGAAAAATATATATTTGTTGGATATTATGATGTTACAAAAGGTTATCGTTTATATAATCTTGTCTCCAAAAAATTAATTATTTGATGAGATGTTTTTGATGAAAAGAGTTTTTGAAAATAGGACAAAAATAAAGTTGAGCGAAAGGAACTCCAAAAGGAAAAAGAGTTAGCTCAAGGGACACTAATTTCGGGCTTTAAGTTTTAGAGAAGGATGCAATTGACATCAAATGAGACATGGGAGCTAGTAGTCCTGCCACCAAAAAAAGGATGTAATTGGCATCAAATAGGTGTATCTGGTAAAGGATAATGCAAATGGTAATATATCCAAATATTAATCAAGATTATGCTAAAAAGAATGGGTTGATTTTTTTGAAACTTTTTTACGTGTGATGAGAATTGGAATTGTCTGAATTATTTTAGCAATAGCACCTCAATTTCATTGGAAAGGTTTTAAGCTTGATAATAAATCTGCATTGTAAATGGATACTTAAATGAGGAACTTTATGTTGAGCAACTATAGAGATCTATTGTTGAAGGAAAAAAACATTTATAGGTTGAAGAAGGCTTTATATGGTCTTAATACCTCAAGAACATGCTATAGTATGCTTCATACATACTTTCACCAAAATTGTTTTAAAAGAAGTAAAATTGAAACTACTTTATATAGAGAGGTGAATGATGGTAACATTATATGAGTATATGGTCTTAATACCTCAAGAACATGCTATAGTATGCTTCATACATACTTTCACCAAAATTGTTTTAAAAGAAGTAAAATTGAAACTACTTTATATAGAGAGGTGAATGATGGTAACATTATATGAGTATATATATATATATATATATATATATATATATATATAGATGATATTATTTTATCAATTCATCAGCCAATCTTATTAACAAGTTTAAAAAAGGTATGATGGATGAAATTGAAGTGACTGATTTGGGTCTATTGCATTTTTTCTTGTGCTTCAAATTAAGCAAACTTGTAATGGTATTTTTGTTTTATTATGTATTAGACCTATGCAAAAAAATGAATATAATGGATTGTAAAGGTTGCTCTACTGCTATGAATGCATGTAAAAAGTTAATCATGGATGATGGAACTGCAAAGGCTAAGAAGGAATATGTCATTAGTATGGTTGGAGGATTTATGTATTTGATGCATACCCATCTAGATATATTATTTTCAGTCTTTTTATTTCAAAATTCATGCATAATTCATTGATTTATCATTTAGGGAAAGCAAGTAGATATTGAATTATATATGATCTATATCTAATTACGGAAAATGGCACAAGCCTACAAATAATTTTAATGTAACTGGTTTTACTGATAGAGATTGGGTAGATCCAACTAAAGATAAAAAATGCACAAGTAGTTTCATTTTTATTCTTATATCTGAATCATTTTATAGAGTTCAAAAAACAATCTTCAATAACATTCTCATCACTAAAATCTGAATATGTTTCCATATCAGCAACATATCAAGCAATATGAATAAGGAGAATTTTAGAAGATATGTATGGAAAACAAACTAAAATAATAGAAATATTTTGTGACAATAAGACATCTATTTTAATGCCAAAAAATTCAGCATTAAACGGAAGAAGGAAGCATATCGAGATTCATCATCATTTTATTCTTGATGCAATTGCAGATGACATAATTATTCTCAAATATTCCTCTACAAATAGTTAAATGGGAGATGGATTTACAAAAGCTCTTCCTTACCAAAAAATTGTCAAGTTTTAATGCTTTTCTTGTATTGAAGGATTTTGTATCATGGGGAATAATGTTATGGGATATAGTGATTACTTTTTTATAGTGAGTGTGCAGTTGTGGTGGTGGTTATCTTTCTTATGTATGTAGAGAAGTTTTTAGAGAGTGGAGAAATTGTAGGAAGTTGGATTAACTTTCCTCTACCTTTTGTTTCCTTAAAAGTACATACAATTTTGTTATGATGAATGTGATAGACAAAGTACATCCTTTATCTATCTCTTTTTATTTTTCCCTATCATTTCTAATACATATTATATGAATCATATTGTAGGCACTAATGGCTGATAAATAGTTCGAAGGAAAGGACAAAAGAGTCTTCTGAGCGTGGTCCGAAGAGGATGAGAAATTCTTTAGGGAATGGTCCAGAGAGGGTGGACAAGTATTCAAAGAATGGTTTAAAAAAAGCAAGTGATTTTTCGAAAGAATGATCTGGAGAGGACGGATAAGTATCTAGAGGGTGATCCAAAGAGAAGGTAAAAGAACCTAAAGTATGGTCAAGCCAGGATTGGTTTATGGGGTCTTGGTCAGATGTTCGGCTGTTTGGATGCTTCGGTTACCAAATAGTCTAGATTCTATGTATATGGATTTTAACCTAAGTGACTTTTTATTATTTTTTTCTTGAAAATTTTAGCTAGGTTGCTGGATCTATCTTGTTGGCACTCTGGTTAAGATTCGAGGTGGGCATGATCGGTTTAGTGTTCTAGTACAAATGGATTGAGGTGTTTGGAAATAAAGGGTTAGCTAAGAACTGGTTCTTATCTAAGGTGACTAGATGAAACTTGGATGTAGGCTGATGCAATAATGTGCATGGTGTTTTGGGTCTTGGTCTGTCAGATGACACATGGACGCAATCTAAGTCAGCCAAATGAGCCATAATATTCCTATTTAATTATGCATGCGTAAACTACTAATGGCTGCGATTAGAAAGATAATGGTAATAGGACCACAGCGCAAAATAAAAAGAAACCTAATGCAACTAATAAAGAGATCTAGTGAATGCTAGACGACTAATATGCAAACCAATATGTTGGATGATGATTTTCACTAGCATGTAATTGGATAAGGACCCCTAATGAGATTAATGCAAACTAGTAAGGGAAAACTAACGTGAACTTTTATGAATGCATATGCCGAACAATTAATTGAAAACAACTATTATGCATGTATAGTAGGCTAATGTAATGGAAATATGAAAAAGTTAATGCTAACTATAATGCAAAATTAATGGAAGACTCGAACAAAAGAATAACGAAAATTAAATGATGAATGTTATACTAAGTGTGAGAAACTAAAAGAAAAGAAGAATAAAGAACCTAATTAGAGATTGCACGGTTACTTGACCGAGCACACCCACGAACACACACCTTGACCGAGCACTCCCACGAACACACACACACCTAAAGTAAGAGTGAACAGGCTGTTGAATTAGAATTGTTGAAATTCTCAAGGATGCTTAGGGATGGTTTACAAGAAGGGCTGATGAGGTCAAATAATTTACAAAAGATTAATAAAAAACAAATCTAGGAGATTTTCAGCTGATTTTATCATTATTATTTTCTGATTTTTTCAGTAAAAAGAGATCTTCTCAAGGGGCCCACTTTCATTTTCAGTTGGGCCAACTTCTCATTTTGAGCCAAGGATGAACCTGGTTCACATTTGTCTGAGCCTAGGTTGGCCGGCTCCATTTGGATGGACCTTGGCTGGAATTGACTTTGCATTTGGTGTAGACTTGATTTGATTTCCATATAAATAGAGAGGTCGTCCATCATTTGAATTAAGCATCAAGTTAATTGGATCTCGTCTAGGCTTGAACGGGCCAGGTTCGTTTAGGCGGGACATTTTATTGGGTCGAGTCAATTGAGATCAAGTAGGTTATATAAGGTCAAGACCTTAAATAGGATTAGGTCAAGTTAAGGTCAAAGGAACCGAACTTAGCTTGGGTCAAGATTGAGTGGGTCTGAACTAAGCTAAGGGAGGTCAAAGTCAAATGGGTCGAACAAGCTTAGGGAGGTCAAGGTCAAAGGTGGGGTCAAATAAGTCCACTTTCCAAATGGGTGCATCAAGACTCCACAATCAGCCGACTAAAAGGAAGTTCCGAACGTATGAGTGGCTGATGTTGGGCCCCACATTTTCACAAATTATGGTGGTTTCAGCTAGTCAATAAGGCCCCTTCCCAAATGAATTTATATCAATAAAAATCTATATACATTATATATATGTATATTCTTTACATATAATATATTTTAAATCTAAGTCAAGTCTAATGTACATATGTATCAAATAAAAACTGACGTACCATAGCTTCTTTATTTCCAAAGCATAAGGATTCATGCACATACGAAATTAACCAACCTCCATATATATGTACATACGAAAATCATTTTATGTCTCATATATATATATGTATAAAGTCCTACATATAGACAAAAGCTCATTTAGGTTCAACTCGATGGGTTTAGACACTAAAAGAATTTTAACGAGTCGGGTTAAAAAGGGGATTCAAATAGGCTAAGGTTTGGACGAGTAAAGTCTTATGCTAAAGAAATTAAATTGGATTTTATGGGGGACTAGAGCTAGGCTCCAAGCTTAAAATTCAAATGTACCTTAAAAGGGGTTAGACTCAAGCCTTAGAGGACCCCATCTCGACTAATGTTGCATGGCTCATAGTGAGCATTGCTAACATCAAATGGCTGCTATCAAATCCCTAAGTTGGATCTTGTCTTTTCTCCTTGAAATATTTATACATGTGTTAAATGAATTAAGTATTTGCTCCTTATTTGTTTTCCTTTAAAATGAACTTTGAATCTTGGAGTTAGATTTGGGTTGTATTGAAGGGCCTTCAACTGTAGGAGTTCTTCCTCTTCACAAGCCATCTAAATTTTGTTTCTCATGTAAGTTAATGTTATGAAAATCTAGAATCAGAACAACAAGCCATGTGCTTCAAATTCAAAGAACCGGACTGGACCATGCCATGATCAGAACAGACCCAAACCAAACTGCCGGTTCCGGTTTGGTTTGGTTCTGAATCACGTTCTTTTTGAACAAATTCAAAGAGTCTACCTTGTCCATCCACATAAAATGGCGACTCTAGGATCATGCACCAGTCCTAAGTAGTTAGACTTATTACCAAGAAGTTCATTGTTGAGTGGAATAACATATAAGATTCATGACAAGACACCAATAATCTTAATTAAACAAAGATACAAAACATTTTTTAGACAATCTATTCACATTTACATTGTTAGTAAAATCAGAATAAAGTGAAATATGTGGTTGCAACTCATTATTATGTGTTGGGAAGAACATTACAACGAAATCCCATTTCAGTTTACAACAGTCAACAGCTAATGAGATAGGGATAATAAATGTCACCATCCTTTTCATTTCCAGATAAAAGTTGCTGAAAAGTTGTCACTCCCCCTTTGCATGCTTTAAAAAACATGATACTTTTACTGCAAATAGTTTTTGTAACTTCAAGAATCCTGACTTTTTCCACAATGATTGTTCCGCTGACCCTTTGGATCATCCCTTCTGTATAATTAATGTTCTCATATTGAAAAATTATACTTGCAATATCTGGTTCTAGCATTATTGGCCAATGAAATTATTTGCTTTAATTATCACCAATGAAACAAGGCTACAGCTGGACTCTCAGCAACTAGTGGAGGCACCAAACATCAAGGAACTACCAATCTATGAAGTTCAGAGACAAAATGAAATCGGTAAGTACAACAGGACAGAGTCTAAATCCAGATGTTTGAGCAACATACATTTGTTATATCACCAAAAAAAACAAAAGTGACATCGATCCATTGAATCTTCAACTTATACAATCACACAGGGAACAACTGAGCTATGTTATCAATAGCGGTTAGCGGGTTGTTAGTGGTCGACCTTAATATAGCGATAGCGGGGATATAGCGGCGATATAGTGGATTTAGCGGTACACTTTTATTTACGATTAAAAAGTTATATATATATATATAATTTCTAAGAAATATCAAGAAACACAACTTCTTAACTAATTTTTCAAAACTCAAGAAGCCTTAGAACATGATATTGAATATGGGGTACACACCTTACCAAGGTCTAGGAGCCTATAACCAAGGTAGGCTAGAGCCCATCCTACCTAGTCCAAACCCAAGTCGATATGGATTGGGCTATACCCCATCCATACCCCCTGAGCCACCACCTAAGACCACTTGGGTCAAGGGTGCCCTAGAACCAACTAAAATCGAAGCCTATGGCCTAGACCTCTTATTTGGAGTCTAATTCATGGTGTTTTCTTTGTAGGTTTGATGAAAGATCCCTTTTTAGAAAAAAATCTAAAAAAATTTATATATTTGGAAAAACCAAAAAAGAATTTGGAAAACTTTCAAAATTCAAAAACATTGGAAATATTTGAAAATTTCAAAAAGAAAGCCCTCTATATTTATCCTTCTACTTTGTGTTTTGAAAAAGACAAAAAAATTAAAAATTTTGAAAATTTCAAAAACATTGGTCATGCACAAAACCCATTTTCGAGTTCTTCCAAGTTTGTATATATTTACAAACCAAAATCGTCCAAGCTTGTTATTCACAATTCCCTTCTCTTGCCTAACACTTCCTTAGAAATTAAAGTACTTAAGAATGATCAAAGCAAGGAGGAAGATCCCCTCATTCATGAAGAAGATCAAGCCTCCAAGCTTTCCGAATTTCATAGGATCCTTGATATAGGTGCATGTTTACATGAGCATGAGAGATCATCATTCATTGTATTTTTGAGATCTTATGTAGATGTATTTGCATGGACTTATGAAGACATGTCGGGTCTAGACCTTAAAATCATGGAGTATCATCTTCCCTTAGAACCTAATATTTTATTGTAAGCCAAAGGGGCATAGAAGTCGACCCCTCTAAGTGTTGAGTTATCATAGACATGCCTTCATCCTCCAATTTGACCTAAATCCGAAGCCTCCAAGGTCGACTTCAAGCCATTAGGAGATTTATTTCCAATGTAGCAACAAGATGCGAACCTTTCAATAGGCTTTTTAGAAAAGGGGTGAAATTTGAATGAGATTCCGATTGCCAAAAAGCTTTTGAAAGATTAAAAACTTATTTGATAAATCCTCCGATTTTAAAACCTCCAAAGCAAGAAAAACCTTTATTGCTTTACATTTCTATTCATGCGAATGCATTGAGTGCTTTGCTTGCTCAATATGAGGATGATATTCTTAAAGAGTATGCTATTTACTACATTTCGAAAACTCTATTGGCATATGAAAGAAATTATCAAGCCATGGAGAAAACGTGCTTGGCCTTAGTATGGGCTTGCCAAAAGTTTAGACATTATTTTCTAGATCATGAAATTTGGATAGTGTCTAAACTTGATCCAATCAAGCACTTATTTGAAAAACCTATCCTAACGGGTAGGCTAGGTAAATGAATTTAAAGTTTTATCATCAAAACTCCATTAAGGGACAAGCCCTAGCCGATCATGTGGCCGAATTGCCTTTTGAAGATATGTATCTCATACTTGATGAAATGCCCGATGAAGGCATATTTGCAAATGAATTTCAAAACCATGTTTCAGAAAATTGTTTTAATGAAGATCGAGTATGGAAGATGTACTTCGATGGGGCAAAGAATCAACAAGGGGTAGGTATTAGAATCATCCTCATATCTCTCGAGAAAGGGGAAATCTCAATTGACATTCGACTAGATTTTGCATGCTCAAATAATGTGGTTGAATATGAAGCACTCATGCAAGGCCTAAAAATTTTGAAAAATCTAGGTGCATCATGTATTGAAGTCTTTGGAGATTATATGCTTGTTATAAACCAAGTTTCAAAAATTTGGCAAGTCAAAAATGAAAAACTCATATCATACCACGAATTTGCCACTCAATTGGTCGATTCCTTCAAGTTATGTACACTCATCCATATAAGTAGAGAGGATAACACCATAGCAGACGCCCTCTCATCCCTAGGTTCATCTCTAAGGGTTGACCCCACCATGGGAACTCAATCATTAGAAATTTGGCACTCACCCACTCCATCCACTCACAATTTGAGATTTGCCAAAATGACCAAAATTCAATTAAAAAACCTTGGTTTTAAGACATTAAAATTTTTCTAGAAAACAGAAGATTTCCTGAATTCGCTTCTTCTAAAGATAAAACTTTTATTCGAAAAATTTCAACCCGATATGTGATTTTGGGAGGGATTCTTCACAAAAAGAGTTTTACCGGCATCTTGTTGAGATGTGTAGACCTTGATGAGGCTAAGACCATAATGCATGAGTTCCACGATGTGGAGGCCATGTCAATGCAAACATGATGGCCATGAAGATACTTAGAGCCAATTATTTTTTGTCCACCCTTAAGCAAGATTGTCATGATTATGTTAGAAAATGTCATCAATGTCAAGTGCATGGACATGCCATGCCTATCCCATCGTCCACCTTACATTCTATTGTAAGCTCATGGCCCTTCACCATAGGGGTATTTGACATCATAAGACCCATCTCCACCAAACTAGGGGCATATAGGATGTAGTCCCTAAAAATCTTTTCATGAAGACTAAATATATTCATCATCTCATAAAGCATGTATCTCCATTATATCATATAGAATACATTTTTATATGTCATGCATCACATGCACATCATTCACCCAAAGAGGCCCAAAAAGGTGGCAGACCAAGTGAGAATGTCCCCATATTATAAAAGGGGCAACAAAAAAATCAATCATATATATTGGTTGATGTTGAGGGCAGAAATTTAGTAGACCCTATAAATGCCCAATACTTTAAAAAAATATCATGTCTAGGGTCTATGCTAAATTCTTTCGAAAAGATTTTTAAAATAGATCTCCTTTGAACTTCTTGAAAGAATGATCAAGATTGATTGTATGACCCTAAATGAGGGAATTGATTCTTTATGAAAAGTAGAGTTTTCAAAAATCGTTTGGTAACATTTCAAAAATCTTTGGCTTACAAAATGAAGCCTAATTCAATATAGCAAAAATATTTTCAAATGGTAGATGCTATTAGGAAATGGAAATGGAATGATCTTGGTTGAATCAAGTAGCCAAAGGGATAAGCTTTCCCCCCATTTTACTTCTCTCTCAAAAAGGAAAATTGTCAAATTCAAAAGAAAAAGAGAACACAAAAACTCCATAAAGAGGTATTCCTTTCGAATAAAAAGAATGAACACAAAATTTCCTTCGAAAGAGGTCTTCTCTTTGAACGAAAAAAAAGAAAAGAAAAGATAATATAAAAACTCCCCCAAAAAAAGGTCTTACCTTCAAATAGAAAGAGTGAATACAAAAATTTCTCCAAAAGAGGTCTTCTCTTTGAATGAGAAAAAGAAAAAGATAGAAAAGAAAAAACCAAAGCTCAAAAAGAGCATTTTTCCATCTCTTTGCCTTAAATCATGGGACGCTTCAGAAGGGACCGTAGTAACTCTTTCCCAAATCCCTACAACTTATCCCAATGGAGAAAGGTTTTATCTATGAAAATCCTATGGTAGGAATAGAATTTACTTATTTGGATTTCATTTTGTTTGAGAATTAGACTTTGTTATGTGGGAAATGGAATTTTGAAATGTTTTTCAAAATTTCCTACAAAACCTCTGCTAAGTAGTGGGTATTAAAACTCGAATAAAGAGAAATATGAAAAATTGGAAGTCCTTTTGATTAAAGCAAAAAAGAGTTTCCTTTTGAAAATAAATTTTGAAAACCTGAAATGTCAAAACGATATGGGATTATCCTACTTAGGGCAGCCGGCCTTCATAGGCTTCTCCTCAAGCTCATTCATTTCTTAAGTGAGTCTCTAAAACCTCACACTCCATGTGTATCACACACCATGCATGCATCCAAAGTCGTCCATGCATGATCATGTTTAGGACAAAAACCCAATGTAGGTAAAGTCCCCTTTAGCTAAAATCCCCTCCTCTATAGCCTGAGAAAAAAGATTTTAGGAAATGAAGGATGATTTATATTCTCAAGAATAATTTGAAAAGTAAATCAAAAATGGTGTTTTTCTTGTTTGCCATTATCCAAATAAATTTGGATTAATGCCAAAGAGGGGCATATGTAAACACCCTAAATAAAATTCTTTTTAAACACCCCAATTTCGAAAGCCCAAATGATTTAAAACCTTTTGCTTTAAAATGAAGATTTTAAATCTTTTAAAATGTGTCAAATTAGAGGTTTTAAATTAAAGTTAAAGGGACAAAGCCTGGATGGTTTGAACGAATTAGGCGAACAGGTGGGGCCCACTTCAAGCAAGGATCGAGCTCACGAAGGATAAGCCCGGAAGCAAGGGAGTGGACCAAGTCCAAGTATATCTTCGTCAAAAAAAAAAAATCAAATGGGCCAGCATCAAGGCAGCTCAAGTTGTGTATTAAATCAAATCAAGAACTTATTTGAATCAAATGCAACCTTTTGATAAGGATTGGCCGACTTTTGCAAGATAGAACAGATTGAATCTTGGGCTGATTTCAAAGATTTATCAAGCTACATCCAACCCATGTACCAAGTTTACATCAAGCAAGGAAGGACGAGCCACCAAGGAGGATGATCAAGGCCTTGAATCAAGCCTAGTCAAGTACATTCAAGTCCAAACGACTAGGACAAAAAGCACATGACTCAAACTCAAACTAGCCTACATGAGGTTGATCCACCTTTGACCATGAAGGACCACTTGACTACGTGAAATGGAAGGCCTTGGGGCTGGATTTGGACCTTGGATCACCCACCCCAAGGAAGGGCCTAGAAGACCCACCCTTGGCCTATAAATTGAGGCCAAAGGTGGGGCGTGAATCCCATCTTAGGAGTGCTTAAGGGGAGTACATCAAGGGTGCTGCACTTTGAGAGTTTGAGAGTTGTTAGGAAAGAGCATTAGAGAGAAAAGGGAGTGTAGGATCTAGGCCAAGGCTTAGAAAGAGTTTGAGTGACTAAGCAAAGGGAGAAAGGGATCAAGTGAGGGTTGGCGACTACCTTGGAAGCTGATCGATTATGTAAGTCTGGGTAAGTGTTGCTTTAACTTGTTCTTAAACATATCTTCTTCATATTCAATTCAAAATGGGTTGTATTAATAGAGTTTTGTCTCCTCCCATGATGTAATAGAAGTAGATGTTGAAATTTCCCTTTCTTTTGATTATGCACTCTATGTGTTTGAGTTCTTGATTCTACCTCTCTATATTCTATAAACACTTTATATTCTTTAATCTCCTCTATGCTTAAGCTATTAAGTATATTTCAATTCATTTCTCTTCAGCAATTTAATTCGTGATGTTGTGTTATTGCAATTTTAATTTGTGTGAGTTTGCATCACGTATGATTCTAAAAACCTGAAATTTGGTTTTCATCATCTCTGCATATATAAATTGTTTGATTTTTAATTCATGAACTTCTGCTCCAATTGTTTCAAAACTTTGCACCATTCTTTCACACATACAGACCCACTCCTAGTAAAATTTTCAAGAATTTTAGGCCCGTGCAATATCATAATTAAAACTGTATAAAATCAGAAAAGTTTTTGTAAATTGTCTATCCATTCAGTTTTCTTGTAACAGAGCCTGGGTATTTATCCCATAACTCTATCTGTAGGTGTCCAAAATCGATGAATTTTGATTCATTAGAAATCTGACATCCATAGCTTTCCAGTAATATCAAATTAATTAAATTTGGAATTCTAAGCACCGAGATACAGGCTCATCTTTGAGTCTCTATATTTTTATGATAGAACAATTCTGGGTGCCTAAAAAGAGGCACTTCCCATATTTAATTTTGTAACAATATAACTCTGAATCACAATCTGAAAGATGCCCCAAACTCTCCTCAGCTCAATCTTAGTTCTATAAAATTTTGATAATTTTTGGAGTCTAAAAGGCATTCAAAAGGATTCGGAAAACAAGTCCTGAAAACAAAGTTTTCTGTTTTTTAGAACTTGGTCATTTTGAAACTTGAAATCAAGGGCACTTATTTTCCATTCTCACACCTTTGCTTTTCACGTGAATTTGGAAGTCTTACCTATTTAGTTGGAATCCCTAAGCGCTTAGACTGACCATTAAGCATCAATTCAAGAAGGTTTAAAGCTAAAAAAGTCCGCTTAGCCACAATCGTCCGTCAGATTTAATTTTTGCTAGTTTTTAGAAAAGTAGCTGGCACGCTCGCGCATCAAGTAGAGTTGAGAGTTTTGTTCCAAGTCTCTACATAGGCTTGGAGTGAAAATTTCACGTCTACAGTTATCAATAGCAGTTAGCGGGTTGTTAGCGGTCAACCTTAATATAGTAGCAGCGGGGATATAGCGGATTTAGCAGTACACTTTTATTTACGATTAAAAAGTTATATATATATATATATATAATTTCTAAAAAATATCAAGAAACACAATAACTTCTTAACTAATTTGAGTCAAATAGTAGGAGCAAGGTAGCCTATATTTCACTCCTCTCTCTAAAGCCTATTTACTTTGGCTCTTATTGTTTCAACATCCACCAAACTAGAAACATAGAACATGCACATAGAACATGTGGTGCACATACTTGCTCTAGTGTGATTATTTGCTTCATGTTGAAGAGCAAATGCCATTGATAATGATGAATGAAGAGAAACGCCAAAGACCCTGATGCAAATAAAAAAAATAACCTAAGAGAAAGTAGATTTACCTATTTACTTTGGCTCTTTGACTGGTGGGCCTTAAGTGGGTCACTGGTCCCGACTGGTCAGACTGCCCTCCTTCGCCGACTTTGCCAGCGGTCTTCCTCCTTTCTCTTCGCCTCCCACGCCACGGTCCCTGTCGAGGGCATTCGGCAAACCCCACCATCAGTTGCCGAGGCTCCAAATCCTGAACCCTTGCCATCCAACGACTTTGCGTAATCAAGGCCGCCATATTCCCGTGCTCCTTCTGACTCAGCACATCTGCAACCTGATTCACCTTTTTGGGTTGGCCATGCCGTAATCTATCAGAAGCTCCAACCGCCTGCGCAGACGGAGACCTTCAGGATTACTTCACTCCTTTGTTCCCACTTCTTATGCTTCACCTGATCAACCATAAAATCAATAAGCAATCTCATCACCCTCTTATTTTTTTATTGGAGTACTAAAAAAAGTAATGAAGAAGAAAAAAGCAAGAAAAGTCAAAGGAACATATAATGTGTAGCTTGCTTTCCAGATGAAAGATCTCTACCTCTTCGTTGTTGCTAGTGCCCTCGACAAGGGAGAATCTTAATTGGCCATCCATTTTGGAAGTGACTCAAAGAGAGCTCTGGCTGAGCTACAATGAAAGGAGATACTCGAGCCATCGAATGTATTTCATCATGTTATGGGAAAGGGGTGAAGCATGAATCTCACTATAAAAGTTAGATTTTACTGTGAAATTTAAGGTGGTCGTGCAGGTGGTGGCGGAGGGAGCAGCGGTGAGAGGTGGGAGGGAGAAGAGAGAAATGAGTACCTTTAGGCAGTGACAAACGATGGTTGTTAGCCGTGCAGGTGGTGGTAGAGGGAGCAATGGTGAGAGGCGGGAGAGACAACAGAGGTCGTGCATTAGAGACGAGGCTAGGGTTATTTTGTTGTATTTAGATCGGGTGACTCGATCCAATTGGATCAACCTGCCCAAAATGAAGTTATTAACAAATGAACGCTAACAGTGCTATAGCAGCCCTGGTGGGTCGTCCACTAAGGGTCATCCGTTATATCGGTTTTAGCACTGCTAAAATGCTATAGCGCACTATTGATAACATAGCAACTGAGGAGCAGATAACCTGATAGTGAACAAGTTGAACCATACCTCTCCTAAACTCCTCTTTGCTCAATGGTTCCCACAAAACCACTTCCTTATCCACACTCTAGATTATGCAAGAGGTAGAATTAGCTTCGTGGTACGCATACTTTATATAAAATGGAACCACTTTAAAGTGATTGATCTTCTCAAACACCATAACTAGAAGCAAATAGAATAAAGAACAAAGACTTAAATGTATGGAGTTCTTATTCCATTATGAGTAATAGACTGACTTAAATGAGTGGAAGCCAAAGCCCAAGAATGCAAGTTTCTCTTGATTTACAGAAAAAATCACATGTATGACTAACATATCACTAGAGTTTGATGCTTATAATAGAAGAAATCATGATGGCCAACATAAGCAAGAAAGTAGAAAGAATCATGTTATACTAGAAAAAATTACAATTATAACAAAAGAAATCAAGATTTATCATGGTTCTTCCACATCTCTAGAAGCATAAACTCCAAATATAGAATCAGCAAATACATGATAACATGATACAAATAAATAACAATAACAAGATTCGGGAAGTCCATGACACAAAGTGACAAAAATAACAAATATAGAATAACAATAACAAGCTGAATAGTATTCACACACTCCCTTTCACCCAATTTGTGTGCTCCCTGTCATCGCATTCATGCATTTTCTTTTTATCCCTACATGAGTTTCATTAAAATTTGTTTCTTAGAGGATAACATGACACACAAAAATGAAACAATGCATATCATGAAGATATCAAAACAAAGAAAAGAAAACCTTACACAATGATAACAAGTCACATCTTAGTACATGATGCTTCTTATGTTATTCTTTGATATTAGGTATCATCTTCTTGAGCTTCTAGTAGCAAAAACTCTATAAAAGTATAACACCAAAAACCAAATATCCATCAAGGTAGCATCATAAATTGTAGAAAAAATAAATGAGTAATTAATTTGATGTTTTACCTGATTCATATTTTCTCCCATT
The DNA here is from genome assembly GCA_036023115.1 of Brasenia schreberi. Taxonomy (NCBI): domain Eukaryota; kingdom Viridiplantae; phylum Streptophyta; class Magnoliopsida; order Nymphaeales; family Cabombaceae; genus Brasenia; species Brasenia schreberi. The sequence goes on along the minus strand of JAYKKT010000055.1, from coordinate 9,288,911 downwards.
TTCAGTTTGATCGACAAAATCTTCTTCTTTAAGCTCATTACGCAACCAGTCTTTGCACAAATAAGGACTTCTGCAATTTTAAGAGTAAGAGAGCTCCTAACTGGATCAAGCATCCTACCACCAGTACTAAAGGTTGATTATGAGAAACATAAAAGATAGGAATAGCAAGAACATTACATGTTATTATTCTTAGTATTTTATATCTACTAAAATTTGATTCCCGCCAACTTAATATATTAAAATCATCATATTCTCTTCAATTGTACTTTCCAAGTATTTCTAAACCTCCAACTTATATTTAACTTCATCCTTATTTCTAATATGTTGTCTAAACATATTCATACGATGACGAGAATCTTATGCAATATTACCTTGTTGGTTTGTTGGCAAAGAGCTCAAACCTTGTGATGTGTCATCTTTGTCTTGATAGAAATTGATTAAAGCTCACACTCGTGCACACAACTGTGAACTCGCTTCTTTTTCATACACGGCATTCCCTATAAAAGAAATTCTAGTTTATATTCAGAGTCAAGCACAATAAATACAAATAATCGAGCATTAATCTTATTATGTTTTTCTAATATTTATCAAAAAAAATTCTCATTCTCATAATTATGGTCTTCACAATATCATCTATTTGTATCATGCAATTCATACAATACAAAATGAAGTGAAACAATCTCATACAAGAAAACGTTGATAGTGATATAGATATAGGTTGAAAGTCTCAAAGTCATCTCATTAAAAATAGCTCGAAACTTTACGAAAATGCTAGCATAATCTCAATCCATTTGTCAACCTCTATGAGATAAAAAAGAAGATGTTCATCATCTTCTTTCAACTACTTGTTTAAATTTTAACATTGATTTCAACATTATGGAAGTGCATCTAGTCTTAACATCAAGTGATACAAGAGCACTAATGGGAAGCTTCTCTACCTCAACACACATCCTAAATGTCTTCAACCATGATAGGCAAGTCCTCACATATTTGACTGCATTATAGATGCTATGAATAGATGTATCAAGATCTTTCGTACCCTCGTACACAATTAGATTGAGTATATGAGCGGAACATCTAAAATGCATTACTTCCCCACTCAAGACAACCTTTTTCCAAGCATTTAGCTTTTCCTTTATAAAAGCAAGAGCAATATCATTGGAAGATGCATTATCTAGAGTCACATAAAACATATTCTCTGTACTCCATTCAAGCACACAAAATCCAGTGAAGATAATGCATACCCCTTGTGGCAACGAGAATCAAAAGCTGAGGTCATTTTCTTACTCTCTACCACATGGCATTCAAAAGCTGTTGGTCCAAAATTCAATTGCATTTATGATGTGCAATGATATACCTGAATTTCACCCATTTAATACAATCAGGGAATGTCTTTTAACTCGCTCCCATCTTGCCTTCACAAATGTGAAGAACATTGCGTTTGAATGTTGGTTTTCTGGAACTGAAATACTGAAATTTTCAGCATAAGCAATGAAAGCTTGCGCCAATATGCACGCTTGATTGCTTTCTGCAGCTTCCGATCATCCAGCCTCCCCATAAATTGCATCTGTGGACCACTTTGTGTCCATCACTGTCTTCAGAGTTGACGAGTTTTTTGAGTCGGCCTGCTTTAAATTTAGAGCCCACCCAACCCCATTTGTTAGATCCATGGGTTTGGGTCAGGTACAATTCTGGACCCATTACTAAAACAGGCCTCATAACATAGGCGTGGAGCACACAGAGTATTAGCTCCATTCTCAGTGCTCTCCGACTCCCATGACGCAGCTGGTGAGTTGGAATTACAGGGTGTGCTTGTGTGTGTAAGGTTTCAGCATCCCATTGTCCCAAAAAAACACAACAATCAAGTTAAGTGCCACTATCTAGACCCTGCAGTCCATCTAAGCCATTTTTTGCATTCAAAGCAGACTTTGGATCAGTCGGGAAACACAGACCAATCGGGAACGATGGTCTCAATAAGCCAAATCTAGCTGAGTTGAGAAACATCATCAAATGGACACTGTGTCATGATAACCAAAACTTTTGCAAAGAACAGGAACCTTTGTATTCTGAAATCATGTGCTTAATGAAATGATACTCATACACACAAAAGGTTGGTTGGTTCAAGTGGTTCGGCCCTTGTTCCCCTTAAGCAAGGTCTCAAGTTCGAGTGTTGTGAACGGAGCAAACCAGCGCTGCAAGAGCTTTATCTCCACATTGGACCGATGGAGCCTGAACCAGATTAGCTGGGGTCCTTTGGGCTTCTAGATACTAGGGGTGGTATACTTCACACTCAACTAATTTCCTTCTTTTTTTTCTTTTCAGATGCACAATATTTTTGCAAGACACTGATAACTAATGCATTCAGAGAACTCAGCACTGGAAAATTGTTCCAACAAGAAATCAACTTCAAAATTCAAGTCTCATCATAATTACATCAACAAATTGACCATTCAATACATGCTTTACATTAATCTAGCACTTTACTTACTGTACTATCTAAAACTAATTGATAATCATGCAGTGAGCGCATCTTCAACAACTTGTGCTTTGAGGACAGAGTACATCAGTAGCTCTGTGGTCAGAAGCTAGGAGCTGAAGCTCTTTGAGGACCTCCAGAATCGTAGGTCTTCTCTCAGGAATGACAGACGTACACCGGAGTGCCAAGTCTAAAGCCCCAAACATCCGCTGCGCCGAGAGAGTTCTGATACTTGCATCCAAAACATGGAAATGGCCATTGTTGGTGTTGATCTTTCGACGTACCCACTTTACTACATCAATTGTTTCACCAGACGCCACCTGCTCAGACTGTCTGCCAGTTATTAGCTCCAACAGCACAACACCGAAACTGTATACATCCATCAAGTCGGTAGCCTTCTTGCTGCATCCATGTTCTGTTAACCAAATAAGAGATTAAGAATGAACTTTATTGCATTTGTGGCTGCATCTAGTGAGCATGCGAAAGGCTAAGATGGAATTAGTATAGTCAGTGACATGTACAAAAATGATACTTGGTTTGCACCATAACAGATCGATTAATCCTCAAGGTAATTGTTTTGAAAAGTTATTCATATAGTCGGATGCATCTGCATCGTAAAGCTGTTTCAAGGCCTAAGAACTAAATTGCTTGCTTTCATCTTCGTAAAACTTACAGTATCACACTCCAAGGTAGATGAGTCATATTTAGAAACAACTTCTATCAGATATCAGCAAGACAAGTTATTTGAACAAAAAGATTTCAGCCGTTCAGAAAACCACAAGAAAATTTTTCAATATATGTTCATACAGAATAATGCAAATTATACTTGATCCCAAAATCACTTAGGATGCTATTGAGACATCAATTATATTAAAATGTATTAAAAACAAATATATGAAAGTACAGTTTTCAGAAAATTTCCCATACCTGGTGCTCTATAATATTGGGAACCCAATGCCGAATCCATTGATGAATTATATGTAGATTCCCCAACAATTAGATCAAGTCCAAAATCAATAAGCTTCGTTCTGAGTTCCATATCCAAAAGAATATTGCTGGATTTCATATTTCTATGAAGCAAAGGAGGAGAGCAATCATTGTGAAGGTAAACCAGTCCCTCAGCTGCCCCCACTGCACTTTGAAGCCTAAAACTCCAGTCTATCACCGAATTGGGCCGGCACATTGCATCAAGCAAGCTTCCATTATGCAGATACTCATAAACCAGAAGAATTGATTCCTTCGAGTGGCAACAACCCAGTAGCTTTACAATATTCTTGTGCCTGATCTTATGTAATGTCTCAATCCCAGTTTTCAGTTTTTTAGCAGAAAAAACACCTCTCTTCGACAACTCCTTCACTGCAACGAGATCACCACTAGGAAGTCTAACTTCATAAACCTTGCCAAAAGACCCATTTCCAATCATGTTTTTATCCTCAATTCCCAAGAGCAGATCATGCTCACTAACACCAAGATGATGAAGAAACAACGACTTCCATATCCAAAACTCGGAAGCCTTTCTATAATGATATACAAGAATAGATATGGCAGTAGCAATTGTTAGGAGTGCAAAGAAAGAAACAAGCACGAATACAAGTATTAGCCTAGTCGGCCAAGAAGATGCATTCTCACTCTCAGGTTTGCATGTTCCAGGCAGTCCCGGGCCACATAGATCAGGATTACCCTGCATAAATGAAGCAGGTAGGCCAGAGATGAGTGAGAGTGGAACTTCACCAGATAACCTGTTGAAGGACACATTGAACAAAGCAAGCTTCAAATTCTGAAGTTGAGGAGGGATCGCACCACTCAGGTTGTTTGAAGACAAATCAATGTAAGTTAATACCGAAAGCGAAGCTAAAGAAGCTGGAATTCTTCCGGAGAAATTATTACTAGACAAAGAGAGTGAAACCAGCTTCTCACAACGAACAAACTCTGGTACTCTCCCAGAAAGCGAATTGCAGCTGAGATTGATTATACTCAACGCAGGGGAGCCACAAAAGTTTTCAGGGAGTTCCCCATAAAACCTATTACGAGAAGCAGAGATCCTATACAGATTAGGAATCACACCGAGGCTCTTCGGAATTGCACCAGTGAAGCTATTATTGTCAATCTGGATTTGTTCAAGATTAGCACCAAATGTAACAGAAGCTGGAAAGGTTCCTTGTAGCTTATTACTCTCAACTCTAATCAACTTCAGTTTAGGCAAATTCCATAACCCCATCGGGAAATCCCCATCAAATCGATTGTTCTGAATTTGAAAACTCTCAAGAGTACGGCATCGTGCAAGTGAAATAGGAACCGACCCATTAAACGAATTTGTTTGAAGACCAAGATTTGTCAAGCTGTTCCCATGGCAGAGTCCAGGAGGAATAGGCCCAAGAAGTCTATTGATGGACACTTCAAGAGACATCAACTTGCTAACATTTCCTAGACTCAGTGGCAGCATCCCTGTTAAATGATTCTGAGACACATCTATCACCTCTAATCCCGGCAAGTCTCCTAGAAAATCAGGAAAATCACCATAAAAGTTTGATTTTTGCAGGAAAAGCTTCTTCAAATTCTTGACCATTTTAAGGTCTGGAGGTATCTCACTTGAGAGAAGAGGATTCTCAGACAGATCAAGAACCTCGAGGTCGGTCAGATTTCTGAAGATGGAAGAGTGCACGTTGCCAGTAAAAGAATTACCAGCTAAGTTCAGCAGTTTTAGGCTGTCCAGTGACCCCAGGCTCAAGGGTATCTGCCCTTCAAGGTGGTTTTTGCTCACATCCAACTCCTCCAAATTGGTGAAGAGATAAAGCTGGTCCGGTAGAGTGCCCCAGATGAGATTGTTGCTCAGGTTGAGAGCCTTTAAGCCTTCGCATTGGGACATCATTAAAGGGATTGGCTGGTCGAAGTAATTGTTTGCAAGGTTGAGATATTTCAGTGAGGAAATATGACAGATTAAAGGGGAGAACTCACCGGAGAGATTGAATGATTGAAAATCTATTGAAGCTACTGACAGTGAGCCTTGAGTGCATGAGATGCCTGTCCAGTTACATGGGTGTTGTGGTGAGGACTTGTTCCATGTAGAAAGATGGTTCATGGGGTCATTGATTGAAGCCCTGAATGCAAGGAGAGCATCTACGTCTGATGTAAAAGCAAGTGCAGAGGCAGAAAAGAGGATAAGGAGAAAGGCCAGCAAAGAAGAAGACTGGTCCCATCTAGCAAAGCAGAGACGAACCATTTTGGGGTTTTCCTGTTTACGCTGCTCGGCCATTGCAGAGCTATCAAGGTGAATATGGCTTCATTGGGTGCATTTTAAAATCTGCACAGTGCAAACAGTAGCAGTAGCCAGTGGATGCTCAGCCGCTGCTTTGTACTGCTGCATTATTTTTTTTAGTGAGGGTTTGATAGATCTCATGGAAGCTAATGGAAGTCTTTGTCTTTATGCTTGTCATTAGATTTCATTAATGGTGGAGAAGGAGCCAAAATCATTCAGAACCCAACTTGTGTTGGAATTGTTTAGGCCTGAGCGAAACCTTTTTTTCTATTTTTTCTTTTCGTTTTTGGTAGCTCAGCCAGGGTTAAGGAGGTGGCAGGCAAAACAGCGGCAATGACCGTGTACTGAACACCTGACTTCTGTTTTGCCGAGTGAGCTCCCTAACCAGTTGAGCTAGCGCGCTTTGAGCTAAGAAAGAGTTAAGCTGTTACTGACCAACTGTGAAGCTCATAAAGGCTTTTCAATTTAGTGAATGTACAATAAATGACACAGTATGCTATGCTTCCTTACATTAATGATAAACTGGTGGAGCTCCAACTAGCATTTCCATGTCAAAGTTGAGCTCTTATAATAAAGCTCCGGTCGCTTTAAGTGAAGCTTGAACAGTATCCTACTCCATTGCCTTCTTTCTTGCTGTCCATGAGAAAAGGTCGACGTAATCGGTAGATGGTAACAAATCTAAACTGCGGGAATAGAATTTGGTTTGCTTTTCGCGACCTGAATTTGTAGATACCTTTGTCACATCGTCTTACTAAAAGGTTTCATTAGTCAAATGAATTCCACTATTAACTTCTTATGTTTTCTGATGCAACTCTTAAACGCTATTTTTCTGTTAATTCGAACCGCGCAATGGAGTTTGACTGCACGTTGAGGCTTTGAGTGTATAGGCGTGCGTACTCATGCTGTTTCCCTTGACCAATAACAAGGGCTATTGGAAAATTAAATAAGTTGACCCCCATCTCTCTGTGTGTGTCAGTGACACATATCTCAAAAGGTGCACTCTGCTCTACGCAACTACGCAACCTAGGCGTTGACTTGTCATTTGTTTCACCAACACAAACACATTGGTTATAACTTTTGCTCTCTCTCTCTCTCTCTCTCTCTATATATATATATATATATATATATGGTGGAATTTCCGCACTGGATATACCATGTCTTTTTACAAGTTTTTTTTCTTTCTTCTTCTGCATTGTTTATGAACGAGACTGCAGTTGAATGGAAAGAGGGTCACAAGTTCAATATCAATGGTCGCCATTCTCAGGCTTCACCGCCTAGGCTCGTTATGTAAATATAGTAGGAAGGAGGCGTATCCATCGTGACAGATGCTTTTCCAAAAGAACCAAGTCATGCCAAACTATAATGAGACAGTCAGACTGACAATGCAGTAAAGGTTGCTTGTTTTTTCGTGAGACCACGGTTAAGACTGTTATTGAAATAATAAAAGTAATAAAAAAAGATTATGAAATATAGTATTAGTTTTGGGAAGGGAACTCTTCAAATGTACGAAATGGGTGTTTATTAAAGAGCTTCATTTTTAGTGATAAATTGAGTTCTGTGAGGGGAGAGATCATTTTACTTTTTTTTCCCTAAAGTTGTAAAGCATGCACTATAACAATGGTATAAGAAAGGGGATGACAAATCCATGGATAAGCAGCCACTTTAAGGTATGTCTATTTTTCAGAAGGGACATAACAGTTTCGTGATTGCGTTGTATAATTACTAACTGCAACCCTTTTTACTATCTACGTTTTTTTTTTCAAAAATACCAACACATCTCATCTCTCTCCTCCAAACCTATGTTACTCCATGATTTGGCATCTTCTAGCAACTTCTTGAAGCATCCAACAATTGTTTGAAATCTACTTTTCACACATTTTGGACATTACCAATTTATATTCGATATTCGAAAAAGAAAAGCAATTGAATCAAAGAACCAACAAACTAGTGAATCTTTAAAATAATCATCCAACATTTCTCGATGAATTGGAAAAGGAAAAAATAAAATTCATTATATTTGAGGTTGAATTGTTGGTTAGACACAAACATGGGCATTGCAAGTCTTTGATCAAATTTTATTCTTTCTTATCTTGTTTTTTATTGGATTGTCATAGTTGAGGATAAAGATAGCTCAGTCACGTTTGTTTAGATGAAGAGATGTATCTGAGTCGTGTCTCTATCCTCACAACAACTTCACAGTTGTCAGATTGACGGCATCAAATACAAAAAAGAAGAAGCAAAATACGGTTGAACCCATAAATATACCTATGAAAAATACAAAATACCACATTGAATCAAATAATCATACTTCCTCGTTTTCTTTTTTTTTTATCTTCTTCTTTTTTTTATCCTCTTATTTTTATTTTCTTGCAAGAGAAGGTGAGAGTTGGGATAATATAATTGTAGAAGAAGGAGCCTAACTATAAAACAAAGCATAAGCATCAATCACACTAAAGAAGAAAGATAAGTTGCAATAAAGGAGAGAGAAAACTCGCAAGTGAGGTTGGGGATAATATGAGAATTTATAAAAATGAGTGAAGGTATTTTAAAATCAAGAAAATAGGGTATGTATATAGTAATTTGGAGTGTCCAAATAGGAATCCCCTTGGGTTGATGAATTCGAGGGTTCTAGGACCTACTAGGCTACTCCCTGATAATGACCATCATGTCAAGGCCATTGAACAGTCTTGATTGTGCACAAAAAGCAAGCATTCCTACTAAACGCACATCCTAAAGTACTAAGCGTGCATCCCCATTCTCATTTTACTCCTATCACTCTGAACCTGATCATGCACTATTGCTATCCAGTATCCTCCCCCTCCCTCGATGGACTCTTCCTCTCACCAATTGACCGTAGATTCCTCTCTCGCTCTCTTAGCTCCTTCTCACTGATCGGATTGTTGGGCAGCCTCTCTCTCATAAGTTTCTCTCTAACAGGCTCATTGGCTTTCTCGTTTTTATCTTCACATTCTCATAGGAAAACCTATTGGTTTTCGCTTAATTTTTTTAGTTTTTTTACAAAGTTGCACATTCCATATGACTCTCCATTATGAGAGACAAACGATGTGTGTGACTCTCTTGTATGAGAGATATAGTATATGTGTCTCTCAATTAGGAGAGATACAATGTATACATCTCTCATTATAAAGTGTCACAACATGTATGTGTCTATCCAGAGGTAGATACACATATGCAAACATGTTATGTCTCTCTTGTTGTGCAACTTATGTTTTTTTTACAACATAAATGGTGCATAATGTATAGAAGGTTGTAATGTTACAACGTCATTGAGAAGATGTAATACAGTATCATATAAGGGTGAGTATTAAAACGATAAAGAGGAGAAAAATGTAATTGATGCTATAGATAAGGTCAAATTGGAAATACAAGGAGATAAGGCCAAATTGAAAATACAAGCAAACCTTGACCACAAATGGTCACTTCTAAAATAGATTTGGAAGATAATTAATGCATGCTTGAACCGCCAAATGCATCGTGATTTACATGTTACATATTTTCTTAATCATTCTATTTGATTTTCTCCCAACTTTATAGAAGACGAAGAAGTAAAAAAGAATATATTGAACGCATTTGACCTTGTACAAGATTCGTTTGCTCGTTGCAATATCCATTTAGAGTTAAGCAAGTATATATAGAGTGTTGGAGATTTTGGAAGGCCAATTGCAATCCAACTCCGCTCCCAAATGTGATTAGGTATTATGTGTTTTTATTGATATTAATTTAAGTTATCAATTGATTGACTTTGAGTGTTTCTTATTAATCATTATCAAGTTTTATTTCAGATGAATGGTGGACTCGCTTTGATATCGATGTACTGAACGTGACATGGTTTGCTCAACATATATTGAGTCAAACATGTAGTTTGAGTAGATACGAGAAAAATTGGAGCTTTTTGAACACATTCACATGAAAAAGAGAAACAGACTGAGTATGCTCGACTGTGTGATTTCGTATACATTGCATATAATATGAAATTAAGGTAAATGTAATAATTTTAAAAATATGTAGTGTTACTGCCTACTTGTTTTTATTAATAATGAATTATTGATGTGACTATATTAAATTTGATATTTTTTATAATTTCTTTGTTTACAGACAAATGCAAAAAGATACAAAAAAGGTAAGGAAGGTATCATATGACCTGTTGAGTTACGAAAATGTTGATATTCTTGATGATTGTGTCAAAGCGAAGGAGTCTCCCATCAATTTAAAGGATAAAAACTGAAGGGCACTCCAAGCCGAAACAAAACTTGGAGTTAGAGATGATGATGAAGATAAAGGTGTTGGATGTACGGATCCAATTGTAGAGGAGGAAGATGGAGGAGATGATGATGATAATGGTGATAGTGATCCTGATTATATCTATTACAATGCTTTTGTTAATTATGATTCATATTGTGGATAATTGTTTTAACTTTTAATTGTAACTTTGTAACATTGTGGTCTTGATGATTGTAAGTTGTAACTTTGTTTTTTATTAAGTAAAGGTATTTAGTATTCACGTTATGGTATGGATGTTTGTTCATTATGATATGTTTTTTTAACTTTGTTATTTTCTTCTCACAATCTCTTTAACTATTTTTATAGAGTTAGAGTCATTTATTAAGAATTATATGTTTCAAATCAAGCTTTTAGATTCGATTTTGGATAATGTTGATTGTGTTATATATATTTTGCTCATTAATTTCAATCTTTGTATTTTTTGAATTTATTCATATTTTTTTATTTTTATGAAGGAATGGAAAAAAAGTGCACTATATCGATGCCAAGTGCGATACGAGTACCAAGTGATCTTTGTGTTCATCTTTTCCTACATTTGTAAATCTTGTTTGTATTTTTCGACCCTATTTAGTATGTGAAAATGCTTAGTTGTTGTTGTGGTTGTTGTTGTTTGTATTTTTCTTGGGCCTTGATGATTTCATCCTCATCAAGCCTATCAAGAAGTAAATTAGGATCTTGAATAATACCATCAATACAATCTAAATAATCTTTAGATAGAAAATACTTTTTCATCATTTGGGCCCAACTTTTATAACAATTTTGATGAAGCAAATAAGGAAATACATCATTTTTTTTATTTCCATTGTTTATAAAAACAAGTTTTTAAGGGTTACCTCAACCTTAAAATGATGAAAATAGGAAGACACGATTTTTTCAACTTCAAGTCGAGTGCGTTTCTCAATTCAATTGTATCTAGTGTTGTACTTTCGAGTAGGTTCTGATACCATGTAAGAATAACTCTTAAATAACTTGAAAAGTCTACACCAAATGATAATATCACGATCCAAGAATCGCCTAACAATCAATACACCAAACACTTTGAAACACGAAAGTCAAGTCAAACAAATAATCGATAAATCAAACAAATAACCAAGGTGTTGTTTCAAAATTAGGATATTTTTTTAATGAAGGTTGTGACTCTATTTATAGAGCAAGAATGGGAGTTTACAACAACAAGAAGAGAGAGAGAGAGAGAGAGAGAGAGAGAGAGAGAGAGAGAGAGAGAGAGAGGATAGTTGTTGGAACTCCCCCAATGGCTACCTTAACTAGCCATTGGGAAGGGATTGTCGGCCCCCAACAGCTAGTTGGGGCCAAAAGTCTCTTGGCCAGGGCCCTAGTGGATGGACCATATGGATTGAGATCAGCAGGCCCTAATGACCTGTTTCCTATTACACTTTAACGCCTACAAAGGCTAAGGCATGGAAGTCCCAAAAAAGAAAGTTAGTTGACTAGGGATGAATGGTCCACCACCTATGCCAGTTGCATATTTGTTAAATTAGCTTCCATTTGCTTAATAAATTTATAGCATATGTTGTGGTAATTTTAAAAGGATATGTTGTCAAACTAGTTTTCATGCCTCTACATATTTATGTGATGTTTGGCGCTTCTGTATCACATTAAACTATATTGTAGATGTTAGACATATTAAGTTATTTACTTCTATGTTTGTTTTGATATTAGATTACATTCATCTATATATTCTGCATTTTATTATGTTATGTTTATATTCATTTAAATTGTTTAATTGATAATTTCTACTATTTTGAATTATATTCCAATGCATGTGTATTCTGGTAAGTTTCTCTTTTTGTATGTTGACTTATTTACGTTACTGTCCTTTTATGTTTTATATTAGGACTGTCTGGACAAACGGTGAGTTGGTCTTATCGGGCTGTTCCGGAGGTAGATTTAGCCTGTGTTGCTCACCCATTAGGCACAAGGCTTGAATTGGTTGGCATGGTCTAGTACCGACTGCTTTTAGCATTTTCGCAGTCTTTGTTCTTGTTCTCAACAATTTCTTGATGGTCTACTCCAGACAATGCTAACCCAATCAATCAGTTCGGATCAAAACCAAATTCCATCAAGGAATTATGTTGTTTTTATCAAACTCAATTGTGAGCTTTGGATTAATTAATGGTGGAAATTTCGAGATAGAGATTTTATCAAAATCTAACCAAGGATGGGTCCCTTTTAAAGGCATTGTCAGGTTTGATTAAATTTGAACAATCTTTGGATGCTTTTAGATGAAAAGTGAGGTACAGGTTGAACTTAGAGGATGAACTGGAGAGAGATTGGGTTATGGAAGGGCTTGGTGTTGCCTTATTAACAGGTGTATGGGCTGACCTGTGCTGCTTGGTCTTGCCTTGCAATGAACTAAGATCAGTCTTGTGCTATTTTCTGGTCAATTTGGGTTTAGGAAATATGGTCCGAGACATTGTTACAGCCCTACTGTTGCCCTACTCCATCCTAAACTATTTGCATCATATATGATGTTTATGTCCTACTAGTTATGTGTTTTCTATTCATTTCTGTTCTAAATTATTTGGCAGTTTTGGGCTTATATTCTGTTAATTTTTTCTAAAACCAGTGCAAATATAAACTTTGTTACACATGTGCATGTATATGTATATATATATATATATATATATATATATATATATATATATATATATATGTATAGGCGTATGTAAATTATTATGTATTTTGTGTTGCATGAAAAGGTTCTCATGGTGCATTTCCATTTTGACATAATACCGAAACGGGAAGTGCCGCCAAAATGTTGCCGAGATATTTCTCATCTGAAGAAGTATAATATATAAAAATTGTTTACTTTCACAAGTACAGTTAGGTCAGTTGGTTTGAGCACCCATGCGAATAGCGCGAGGTCATTACTTTGAGCTCCGGTGTGACGTCGCTGTTCATGGTATGCATTTGTTTTTACTTCTTCATCTGTCTTCCACTGATATATGTGTGTGTGGACGCACGTGTCTGTGTATGTATATTTATGTGCGTACACGCACACACATACACATCACATACATATATACATTTGTGTATGTAGTTTTGCTGTTTCGATGCTTTTTTATTTTTTGAGAGTTTCTGTTTTGTACGTAGTGCTTCCATATCCATTCCTGTGCAACATAGTATGTATTGCAACTTTTATGTTTGTACTGGCTACACTGGCTATTTTCTGGCTAAACTCTGATGAAGCCTTTCATGGGTCAGCCAACTAGCCGTGAACTTTCAATTTATGATTACATCATGTTACTTTTCATTAGTGAAGTTTGGATTGCCGTTTTATATGCGTTTATAATTGCTCATGCATTCACTAGTTCCACTTGAAGCTGTAGGTACTTCTCTTTTCATGGCACAGAGCACATAGTAGGTAGGCAACTAGGTTTTTGGTTAATAATCACTCCTAGATTGTGCACTGTACTTATATTGTTGTTGTCAATAGGCTCTTTTGGACTCCATGGGAGTTTCTGGATCTGCAGGACCAGAAGCATTTGCAGCTGCAGAAAAGAACGCTGCTATATGTTGACTGCGAGGGCTGGTGCACAAGACCCATCAGCAATTCCATCTGTTTGTCGCATTTCTGCTGCCCCCCAGTACCACTCAGGTTGTCCTTTTTGCTACTTGTATAAGTAAAGTGGTGTCCAGGTGCTAAGAGTGATTTGGTCCTCTTCAACCCAATGTATTTTATGCGAAAGATGTAGTCTTCCTGTTGTCTTTGTGCATTAGTTGCAACCTTTTAGCTTAAAATTCTTGTCTTTACCTTGCATCTGGTGATGTTCCTCGCTTTCTGCATTAAACCCGTTAATGTATATGTCATGCATGTGTCCTATTACTTTAAGGTTGCTGTGAGCATTTCAACTGTGAATTTTCAAATTTCCCTTTAAACCACTATATGCGCAATTGTCTGGTTACTGCCTGTGGTGGTTCGAAACAACACTGCTCTTGTTGTCAGCAGTTTCTCGGTAATCAACTTCTCAGTAAGTTGCTTCTTGATTATGTATTGCGGAAGATGTTTCTCAGGAAAAATCTTTGGTGCATTAAAAAGTTGTAAATAAGAAAGGGGAAAATCAGGAAATAATGTTTCCTAGGTCTCATATGAAAATGTATGTAAAATCAATTTAAAAGTTTATAAAGTCAAAACATACAAAAGGGGGTAAAAGTGGAGTCTAAAATGGAAAATGGTGACTAAATAAAATGTCACCTAGATTTTTTGAATATAGGTGATATATTTAAAACTTTCTCTTTATAATACTGGCAACCTTAAATTGCCAATTTTTTGGTTAAAGTTAAATTGTCAATATTGTCTACAAAAATTTTAAGATATGGTAGTATTGGTGACTATCATTAGAAATAACAAGATGGATAATTTAAATGTTCAAGTTTCAACTAGCTAAGATTCAGTGCTCATTTATTAACACTTCTATGAATCTTTATCCTTTAATCTCAGTGTGTATCTTTGACATGAGAAGAAAAGTAACCCAAGTTATTACTTGGCTGACTACTGGCAGGCCTTCCCATGCAAAAGGTAGAAATTTGACGTTCACTACTGTAAAAGTGTATGAGCTAAGACATGTATCCTTCCAAGGGCCTCATCTTTGATCTCTATTCGTGATAAATGTGCTCCAATGCCTTTAACGTACAAGGATTTAGAGTTCAATGTAGTCTTCTATAATGCGCATGAATTAGATGCACAACTAACTGTTGTGCTATTTTCATAGTAGGAAACCACCTGGGTGCTCTATTTCTTAACTAGTGCAGTAGTTCCATGTTTTCTCTTTGTGCAATGCTATTATTATAAAGACAACTTCCATGGTGAACACCACTTCCCTATCCTTCAGGCCTGGAAGGTTCAGATGCTGCATTAGCATCTGTGCTCAAGTCTCTTCAGTTCTGCTTGAAGCTTAGGGCTTCTGAGGCTAGTGTTATAGAGAATCTGTCAAAATGCAATTAGTAGAGTCCACATACACCGGGATCTTGTTGATGGTGGGCGTTCATTGCTGAATCATGCATTCCAGGCAAAACAAGAATATGAAAGGTAGATGCTGCTTCTTTTTGTGTTTGCCCTTTCAGATTCTTCGACGTGTGGATAAAAGGTGATTATTTGCAGATGGTTTTGCTTGTGTCTCACACGTTCTCTACTTCTTCCAGGTAGGTAGCCTGGCCCAATTGTAATTGAATATCACTTTCTGTTTTGGATGTCTCAGGACTACTCGCTTTTGTCTGGCTTTGGCATCTGAGCAAGAAAAGAGAATGACAGAGCGATGGCTGCCAGAACTTAAGAATGCAGTATTGAATGCTAATAAATGTCTAGAAGATTGCCAGCGTGTGAGAGCTTTGGTAAATTGCTGTTACTGAATTGTTATGCTCTGAAGTGTCTCTTAACTTCACTTTATTAGCAAAGTTTCTTCTCCCACCCCAATTGATTTCATAGGCCTGCTATGGAACCACTTAGTCTTTTTTCTAGGTTTATATTATTGATGATGAAAAAAGTTCCTCTTTTACACTTGTTTTCGTTAAAGGTAAGATTGACAAACTTGTGTTTTCCAGTCAATAGCTAAATCTCTCAAAATTGAATTGGTGAAACACCTTAGAGTACGTTAAGTTTTTATTTGAGGTGGGAAGCTTTTGTCCTTATAAATCTCTAATTTCTTTGAAAAGTTAAGGCTTACTGATTCAGGGGCATAGTCTCTCGTAATATGCATGCAATGGTCTCTCTTGTTTACTCGTCATGTTCATTACTCGTGTTAGTTGTCAAGCATAAAGGGAACAGAGGTTCCACAAAGACTGTTCTTCCTCTCCATCTGCCACTCCTGACAGTTTCCATGTAAAATTATCTACGTGGATAATCTAGTTCTGTTTGCAAACGTTTCTCCTATAGACGTTTCTCCATCTATAATGAGCAGCTCTTGCGAGTCTACCAAAACTACTACAACAACTAAGCCTTTTCTCATACTAGATGGGTCAACTACATGGATTCTTTGTTTCTTGATCCTGGTACCATGCTAATAATTAATATAAGAAAAGCTAGATCATCTTTTATTTTTCTTCCAACACTTTTGTAGTCTTCTTCCTCTTTTAGCCATTTCACCATTCAATTTCTCGTACCTTTTTATTGAAACTTTCTTTGGTCGACTTTCCACGTGTTCAAACCCTTTTAAATGATTTTTTCTTATTTTCTTATTTATTGGTGTCACCTCAATTTGTGTCAAATAACCTTATTATGTATACGATATTTTCTTGTGTGACTATACATCTGTCTTGGTATCTTTATTTCTGCCACAAGCATTCTTTGTACATGTTAATGATTAACTGCCCAACACTCAAAACCATGCAATATAGCGGGGCTAATTGCTACTTTATAGTATTTAACTTTCAAGTTTAATGTTATCTTCCTATCACATAGGATACCTTATCCACCTCTTCATTTTAACCATCATGCGTTAATTCTAGGTATGATATCTCTATCAATTTTTTCATTGTTATGAAAAACTAACTCTAGGTATTTAAATTTTTTTTAAGAGATGTAATGTATGCCAATCTTAATTTATTGTTATCTCTAGTAATCAAACAATGAAAATTGTGTTCTATATACTTTGTCTTTGTTCTACTAAGTTGAAAGCCTTTATTTTCTAATGTTTTTCCCTATAATTCCAATTTCTTGTTAAGTTTTTCTTTAAACTCATCCACTAAGACAATGTCATCTATGAAAAACATATACCAAAGTACTTCATTTTGAATATGTTTTGTTAACTCATCAATAACCATGATAGATAAGTATAGAATTAAAGCTAATCCTTGATTTAATCCAATATTAATCTTAAAAATCCATCAGTCCTTACATATATTTGTACACTATCATACATATCTCTTATAAGATTAATGTACATCAATGAAATATCTTTCTTTTCCAAGGTTCTTCAAAGAATATCTCTTGACACCTTATTGTAAGTTTTTTCTAAACCAATAAATATTGTATTAAGGTTCTTTTCTCTCCAAATTGTTTCATAAGACATCTCAATAGGTAGATAGCCTCAATATATCTCCTTGACATGAATCCAAATTGGTTATTTGTTGTATTAGATGCTTGTCTCAATCTATATTCAACAATTCTTTTCCATAATTTTATAGTATAACTCATCAATTTGATACCTTCCATAATTAACACAATTATGAATGTCTTCCTTGTTCTTGTATATAAGTATGATATACTCTTCCATAATTCATCAAGCATCTTTTCGTTTCTCCATACTTCATTAAATAATCTTATAAGTCAACTAATACTTATCCCTCGTAGGATTTTCTATACTTTTATAGAATTATTGTGTAATCCTACTTTATTCTTTTAAATACATATTTAGAAATTATGGTCTATATATTCTTTTGGGTTGGTCAACTATTTTAGACTAATACTACCATATTTTCAATAAAAAACTTATGAAAATAACCTTTTCATCTATTTTTGGTATTATCACTACCACTATAATTTTTTGAGCCTCCTCTTTGATATATAATACAAAAATAAGATCTTTAATTTTCTTCTCCCTAGCCTTAAGTATCCTAAAAATATCTCTTTCAAGTTCTTTCAAGTTGAGTTTTTATATAAATTATTGAAAATTTTAGCTTTTGCTTTACCAATGGCCTTTTTCGATTTTTTCATTTCCTTCTTATAAGCCTCTCAAATTTAATAAGTATTATTGGCATAATGCAACTTGTTATATGCCCTTTTGCTTTAATTTTATCTTGTATCATCTCACTCTACTACCAAGCCTCGTTTTGTGCCGGCACACCTTTTTAGCTTTGTCTCACATCTTTTATCACTTTCTTAATATGTTCTACCATGTTATTCCACACAAGCTATACCCACATAATTCCAAGCATGTATGTCTTTGAAGAACTTTTAAAATAAATCTTCTTTCTCACACCATTTAGTGTGAGTAGCTTTACCTTTTTATCTATTATTTTACATGCTAATTTATAACTAAAACTCAACGTTGGTAGTTAAATTTTCTCATAAATCACCTTACAATCCTTACTAATGAATTTGAGGATGGAATGAGGTACATGTATGATGAAGATGATGTCAAAGAAGTATTCAACTGAAACCACTTTAGATTTTAGGCTAAGGCTTATCACTATGACTTCCACGTCTGTACATACACATGATGGATGGACTTCCAGTGGCGTGCACCGACGCGAATATATGGCCTCCATATTTTATAATTTTATCGACCTTGTAGATGACAAAAGAATCCTTTCCGACTGCCACCACGAAATTCGTCGCTTTTGGTCTTTATTGTTTTCTTTTTCTGACAGGTTGGTCTTTATTATTAAATAACAAGACACGCTCAGCGAAAAGTCACTTTTGCAATAAAAGCCCAACAAAACGAAACAACAGCGTCAACCGTTTATTAATATATTAATCTAGTTTATCATATCAATATAATACTAGTTGCAGACGACACTTTGTGGACGCGCAGCAACAAAACAGGAGCGAGCAAACCAAAACACAAAAGAAGTATAACTTCCCCTCTTCGCACGCTCACTTCAACTACCGCGCCTTCTTTTCTTACATCACACAATTTGATGGTTGGTTATTCTTTCCCGTATTCTCTAACGTGGAAGTGATCTTACTCTTACTGTAAAACGCCCATAACCCAAGGAATTTCTGGGATACCTTTGCCGCTTCCCGCTCTTTTTGGAAAATTTGCCTCTAGTTCATCCTACCCACATCACCAAACGTTAATTCTTCTCGTTTTACTGGACGCTCGACGGGTTTCTTCTGTTGGGTATCTTCCATTAAGGATTGAAATGGAGTCCAAGGTCACGGTGGCGCTTGGCCTCTCTCTTGTGGGTGGATTAAGCACGTGTATAGGTATGTGATTGTTGGTTTCCCTTCTTTTTCTAGAACCAGGAATTTTATTGCTTCATTTCTTCGTATCATCAATTATAGGAAGTTTATGTATACGGTGGTTCAGCGCAGATGACGGTTTGTACATGTCGTTTGATTTTCTCAACAGCCAATCTTGGAAAGCATCTCTTGCTTTTCTTTTTCAATTGTTTGCGTTAGTTTCTGCAGTTGTTATTTAGTGTTTTAGAATTGTGAGGAAGCCTATGTTAAAAGTAACAAGTTAGAGATTCAGAAATCAGATGAGTCCTTGGGTAACAATTGCCACGGATAACTTTGGGCCATAGGCAACTCGCCGTCCTCTCTTACGAAGGGCGTCTTTTTAAGCATTACTTCTTCTATAGTTTCTTGAGAAAGGAGTACTGAATCAGACCTATATCCAACCTTGGATGTTTAGCATAGATTTGCAACTGAGGGTTTTTTTCTTGAGAAAGGGTGTATTGAATCTTACCTATATATACCTGAAATTGAGGTTTTGAGAAGTTTTCAAAATTAATAGATAAGAATCCTACAAGAGTTTGCTGCTTTCTACAGTAGTTATAACGTTATCAAACCTTTAGCTGTAAGTTGGGGTTATTAATTAGAATATGATGCATAGTATAGTTTGCCTATACAATTCTGTTTCCTACACATGGATCTCTCCCTAAATGTTATGACGTAATTTGGAGGAGGCTTGCTGATGGTGGCATGAGCATGAAACATCGTCTTGACCAAGGTTGTAAACACCCTGCTGAATCATAGGGAGTGATACATAGTGTTGCAAATGGAGGTTTGCTATAATGTAAGCCTTTGTAGTGAAAAGTACTAGGACATGCTGCTAAAGCCTTATTTGTTTGATGTTATTGTATGTGGAATCTATTTTAAGATCAGTTCATGTGAGAGAAACTGGAGCAGAGGTGGGAATGCAAGTCACACTTATGCCTTAACTGTATGGTGCTAGGTGAATTTAACCAAAGTTTCTGTCAAAGTTCTTTAACTTCAATGTAAGTCTTGTGGCCAGAAACTATGGCAACAGTGCAGTTAGAAGTTTATTTGAATGCAATGTGTGCTATTTTAATGGCGCAAATGGTGCTCCTACAAGTTCTTTAATGTGGAAAGAGCAATCACCTAAAAGGCTAAAACTATTGATCCTATAACTCTTTTTACTGTTGCTTGTTATATCAAGTGGAAAGCTTCTGGACATTCAATTTTCCCTAAAAGTAGTTGGAAACTTCATTTCAGTATGGAAGATTTGTAATGAAATTCCCTTGAATATAAAATCTAATGATCTAGCTTATTATGAGTTAACTGCTAACATGGCACACGATAGGGATCTGCGGAAACAAAGAATCCATGTAGCCGACCCCGTCTAGTATGGGAAAAGGCTTAGTTGTTGTTGTTTGTATAAAATCTAATGATCACAACCACAACCGTCACACAACAATTGCGTATGAATCAGTCAAAGGAAAAAGTCACTTAGATAACACTCTTATGCAGTAGCAAAAACAGCCAACAATAATGGCTAACGCAATACAACAACAAACAACAACAACAACAACAACAACTAAGCCTTTTCCCATACTAGATGGGGTCGGCTACATGGATTCTTTGTTTCCACAGATCCCTATCGTGTGCCATGTTAGCAGTTAACTCCCAATAAGCTAGATCATTCTTTATTGTTTCTTTCCAATACTTTTGTGGTCGTCCTCTACCTCTTTTAATACTTTACAAATTTAGTTTTTCTAACCTTCTTACAGGTTCTTCTTTTGATCTTCCTTCTATATGTCCAAACCATCTTAAACGATGTTCTCTCATTTTATCCTCTATTGGTACCACTCCTAATTTATTTCTAATAACCTCATTATGTATATGGTCTTTTCTTGTATGACCACTCATCCATCTCAACATCTTCATTTCTGTCACAGGCATCTTTTGTACATGTTGATGATTAACTGCCCAACATTCAGAACCATAAAACATGGCAGGCCTAATTGCTGCTCTATAATATTTACCTTTTAACTTTAATGGTATCTTCTTATCACAAAGAATACCTGATGCTCCTCTCCATTTTAACCAACCAGCATTAATTCTATATGTAACATCTCCATCAATTCTTCCATCACTTTGAAAAATTGACCCTAGGTATTTAAAACTTTCCTTTTGGGGAATGCAATGTGTGCCAATTTTAATTTCCATGCCCTCTGAAGTATCCAAATGATCAAACTTACATTCCATATATTCTGTCTTTGTTGTACTAAGTCGGAGGCCTTTGCTTTCTAATGTTTCTCTCCATAGTTCCAATTTTCTATTAACTTTTTCCTTAGACTCCTCCACTAATACAATGTCATCTGCAAATAACATACACCAAGGTACTTCATCTTGAATATGTTTTGTTAACTCATCCATCACCATTATAAATAAGTATGGACTTAAAGTTGATCCTTAATGTAACCCAATATTAACTTCAAAAAAGTCTGTCGTTCCTTCATGAGTCCTCACACATGTTTTTGCACCATCATACATGTCTCTTATAAGGTTAATATATGTCAATGGGATACCTCTTTTTTCCAAAGTTCTCCAAAGAACCTCCCTCGGTATCCTATCATAAGCTTTTTCTAGATCAATAAATATCATGTGAAGGTATTTCTTTTTTGCTCTAAAATGTTCCATAAGACGTCTCAAAAGGTGAATCGCTTCAATAGTAGATCTGCCTGGCATGAATCCAAATTGGTTCTCTGTTGTACTTGATACTTGTCTTAACCTACATTCGATAATTCTTTCCCATAATTTCATAGTATGACTCATTAACTTGATACCTCGATAATTCACACAATTTTGAATGTCTCCCTTGTTCTTATATATGGGTATAAGTGTACTTGCTCTCCATTCCTCGGGCATCTTTTGGTTTTTTCATATTTCATTAAATAGTCTTGTGAGCCAAGTGATTCCTATTTCTCCTAGTATTTTCCTTCCAAACTCCGCCCATGTAAGGGATCACCCTTGCATTGCCAGTAAGCCCGGATAAAGGAGGAGGGTTGTGTTAGGCTTCCGACAACAAGCATAAAACTTCGTCGGATTTTTATAACATGGATTACAAATGGCTAACGCAATCAACAAGGTAAATTCAAGAATGCTTACATTATACATGGCAAAACTCAAGATGATATGATGCACAGGAGGACCTTTTTTATAGGCTAGAACAAATAGAGCAGAGGGGCCAGGTTCACTGTCAAGTTGTCAACAACTAGTTGACTAAACATTGCATAGTGAACAATGACTATTAGTTATTAGTTCTAAAACAAACACTAAAAATGAAATAAAAGGAAAAGGGCCTATTACATGACTCCACCTAAAGTTTGGGATCCTCCCATCAACTTATGGGAGAAAACAAAAGGTTTGCTTAAGAAAAAGATGTGTTCGAGTGTTAGCAATCAACAAAGTTCTAATGGTTTCTATAATATCTCTATGGTTTCGTTTGACCAAACCATTTTGTTGTGGAGTTTTTGTGCTCTAGTGGTTTCTATAATATCTCTATGGTTTCGTTTGACCAAACCATTTTGTTGTGAAGTTTTCATGCAATATTTTTTATGCAAAATTTCATGTGTTTCCAAATAATTTTATTTTTTTTGACATATACTCCCACTGGAATCCGATATCAAAATCTTAAGAGTCGTGTTGAATTGATTTCTAATCATATTATAAAATATCAAAAAGTTTTTAAAGACTTCGAATTTATGTTTCAAAAGATATATCCAAGTATATCTAATAAAATTATCTATGAAAGTCACATAGTATCCTACTCCTCTTTTAAATATGATAGGAGCCGGTCCCCAAACATCGGAGTGCACCAATTCAAAAGGTTTACTTACAATAAAATTTCTCAAACCAAAGGGTAAACGACGCAACTTTCCAATAATACACTCTTTGCAAACAAAATCTTTAACTTTATTATTTTTCACTAAGAGATGGTTACACAATTTGTTCCTATCAAAGTGACCCAATCAATCTTTTCTACCAAAGAGTTGGGTCATGAACCACACCACAATTTTTAAAATTTGGCAAACCAAATTTTCCATTTTGTATAACCCATTTTCTTTATGACCTCGTCCAATCACCTTCTTTGATAGATGATCCTGTATTACATAATTTTTGGATAAGAAAGTGACTACAACCGTTGTCACAAATTTGAGCAACAAAAAGTACATTAAGATTGAGTTTTGTTGCAAAACTCATATCGGTACTTTGAAATCCTTATTTTCAAAATTTTCAATTTTTTCTACTTGAAGTCTTGCACTATTGACCTTTAAAACATGCTTACTTGAACTCTTTTGGCAGATGTTTTTCAAAAAATCTTTTTTGTGTGTCATGTGAAGAATTCACTCGAATCTAAAAACCAAACATACCTTTAGCAAAGGTTGATAGCACATTGTTAGCCTTCTCTTTGAGTATCTCTTCAGTGTATGCCTTGATGATAGAAGGTAGCGCTCCTCTCTCTTTATCATCCAAGACAGCCACATCATCGTTTCTCATCAAGAGTGGGCAATTGATCTTGATATGCCCATTTTCTTTACAATAATGGTAAATAATACTTTTGAATGGCCATGGGTCATGGGTTTCATGTAATGCTTGGCTTGCCCTTCAATATTTTTGACATCTGGGGGCTTGTATGACTTTAGATTGGCCCCAGTCTAGACGTGGCAAGAACGGCTTCCTTGGAAGTATTTAGAACTTTCAATCTAGTTTTTTCTGTAACTAGATCGGCACAAAATCCATCTCATTGGGTCTCTGTTTTATATGTATTAAAGTGGATCTAATGCAAATTAGGTTCTTGAATAAAACCATCAATATAATCCCAATAATCTTTGGATAAAAAATACTTTTTCATCATTCGAGCCCAACTTTGATAACAAACAACGAAAAATTTCATTTTTGCTTTTCATGTTAAAAAAGAAACAAGTTTTTAAGAGTTACCTTAACCTTCGCATAATGAAAACAACAAGGCACAATTTTTTCAAACTTGCTTCAAATCAACACGTTTCTAAATGTAGTCGTGTCTGATGATTTGCTTCGAGTAGGCTCTGATACATGTAAAAAAATAACTCTTCAACTTACTTGAAGAGTCTACGCTAAATCATAAACTAAGAATCGCCAAGAGATCAATACTTCAAACACACCAAACACTTGTGTTCAAACACACAAACCAAGTCAAACAAAGAACCAATGAATCAAACAAATAACAAGATGATTCCTCAAAATAAGGATATTTATTAATGAGGTAAGAGACTATTTATAAAGCAAACAATGTAATTTACAACACTCAAATGAAGAGAGAGAGAGAGAGAGAGAGAGAGAGAGAGAGAGAAGAGTCGTTGGAACTTGGAACCCTAGCGGCTCACTTGACTAGCCGTTGGGGGCTAGCTGTTAGGCCCCTAACGGCTAGTCCCTTGGCATTCCCCCCCCTCCCCGGTCCAGGCCAAGGGTCTGCGAATTATCAATGGGCTCTAGTGGCCTGTTGCCCATTACACTAGCTCACAAGCTCCAAACATGGGCCCGAATACCATGTAAAGAGATCGCCTTGAATATGAAGTCCAAGGATCACAACAAGAATCCTAGCACAAGAAAACGCCTTACATGTGAGTCGGAGCAAAACTCACTTAGACAGCACTCCTGCACAGTGGGAAACATGACCAAGAAACATGGGCAACACAATAAACTCAAGAATGTATTATGGTAAGCCTATGAACATGAGAATAATACAAGACGAGGGCCTTTTACAGGCCTGAAAAAATACAGAGATGCAATGGCTAGTTAACTAGCTGTTGCACACTTTATGTGCCATGGCTAATTGACTAGTCATTGAACAATTAATAGTGTTGAGTCAGTTGGCAGATTTAAATTGGAAACAGAAAAGGAAAGGTATTACATGACTCGACCTAAATACATTCTAAACAATACAGTTTAACAAGGTGCTCAAAATGAAAATGCATGCAGTACTCTTTGAGATTTATCTATGTTAATTGTTCTTAAAGGAAGAGGAAAATTGGTTTTCTGAGCATAATCCAGACATTTGATTTTGAAACAGGGGCACTCTTTGTAATTCTGAGTCATGCTCCAAACCTGAAGATTTTGGGTCTCCTGCAGGTGTGCTTTCACCATTCTTATGAGCTATCTATTTAATATCCTTTAGAAAGTGCTATTCACAATCACTAAAACACAAGTTCCTAAATCCAGGGATTTGCTGCTGGTCTTATGCTGAGCATTTCTTTCTTGGACTTGGCACACAATGCCATAAATTCAGTTGGCTTCTTGAAAGGGAATATTTGGGTGAACTATTATCTTCTAGAATTGACGTATTGTATCAAGTTGATATGAACATGCTTTTGTTCATGTTCTGTACATTTTTTATCAATACGAATGTACTGTTGATTATTGTAGTCATCTATGCAGTTTTTTTCAGGTGTCATGCTGTTTGCTGTTATTGTGAAGTTCATCCCAGAACCAACAGTTGTTCCCAGCAATCAAGATGTGAAAAATAAACAGGTTAGCACTTCCCTGAGAAAACTGATCATGAAAATGCAGTCAGCAGAAGCTTTAACGCTCAAGCACTTATAACAGAAGGATGATGGAGGTGGGAAGGACCTAATGAAGAAACACAAGCGCCAAGTATTTTTTAGTGGCATTATCACGGCAATTGGTATGGATACCCTGCTTTATTTTGAAGAAAATAGGTTCTCATCCTATTTGATATCGAACAAAAAATTATGTAATGCCTTGACCATTCCATATATTTCACACTCTTCCTTCAGCTGTTAACTTTACGGGAATTTTCTGGAAGTGATTTGCAAGATTCAAAGGCAATTGATAATTGGCTGTTGGAAACAGATATCTTTCTTCTGGTCATTTTCTTCTAGTTTTCATTTCCATTAGACAACACCATTTGTAGGAGTGCTATATCTTTATTGTGTCCATTTTCTTCTTAGGGGCATCTTTCTTTTGCCTTTCCTCCCGATTTTCTTGCCCTGATACCTCTTGTTTAGGTTATGCAGATCTTGTCGACCTTGACATAATACTGTACATGGGCCTCGTGAAATTCCTCCATTCATATAATTGCCATTCTTTGTAGTATTTTAACAATACCTGCTAGTTCAAGTTAGCCTGAAATAATGGGATGATGTGATGATATTTTCAAGATGACGCACCCATTCAACATTTGACGGAAAACCTTGCATGACTGTCAAAAGATCTTTTAGTTTCATCCAAGAGCGCATTCTATTCCTTATTGTTTTTTTATTTCAACTTTATAAATCTTCTTATGAATACTTTGAAATAAAGAACATATTGGGCTATCTGTGGTTCCTACCTCCATCCCCACTCCCCCATAAAGAAAAACATTTTGAAATAAAATTTCGTGGCACGTTGCTGTGAAAATGCTTCTAGTGAGACCAATCACTATGCCATTGCAGCAGTTAACTCTTTCTGGTTTTTCAAATTTAGATTCTAGCAAAAAAGTTGGGCCAACATGGGAGAGAAGAGGTTTCAGGAGTGCTTCTGTTTGAGAATTTATTATTAGCCTTATTTTTCTTTTTCCCTCACGAGTATAAGAACATTAAACAGATGTTTTTCTGACTTGTTTTTCTCATTGGAACCGTAATGTATTAATGTTCAGATAAATCAGTTTGTAGTTAGTTTTGTCTTTCCATACACTCATAATTATTCAGATCCTAACTTCTTACTTCCCCCACTTAAAGTTGTACAGATATGTTGAATGCGGCATGAATATTATATTCACGGTTGATTTTGTATCCCATTTCATTGTACAAGATTTATGATCAGGAGAATCTCATGTTAAATTTCATCTGAATGCAACTGGCAGGCATAAGTTTGCACAATTTCCCCGAGGGAATGGCAGTCTTTCTTGCATCAATGAAGGTGCTTCACTTGCTTAGTATTTCACGTTGGTTAAATATTTAAGCTTTAACGATTCAAAGCTGTCAACATCTTACAGTTTGATGATACTGACCTCATCAAAAGCAGTTAATTCTCTATCAGAGAGGCAATTGTTCTTTTCCCATGGGTTACTTTCCTTTCAGCAAGGAAGTTATTTATCTGATGCTTGTCTTTCTTTATATTGCAAGCATGAAAATAAGGAGTATGATTATTTAAGGGGAAAATGTCAACTTTTCGTTTCACAAATCGCCCACTGACACATTTGGAGTATGGGATCCTGTTATTCTTGTGATCTTGATTCCATTTCCTTGCCCAGTTGATAAATTGAATTGATAGGTTTAAAATTTAATAGATGAATTCTTGTCAAATATTTGCCAAAGATTTTCTAAGGCATCACTCTTGGCTAAGTTTATTTCAAATGTTTTGACTAGATAAACCTTATAATTCTGAGTTACAGCACCTCTTGATGCATATGGTGGGTGTCAGAACTGAAACACATGACCAAAGCTATAGAAAGATGTCCTCAACTTTAACTGTGTTTTCTAGGTGGAAATTCTTGTTCTTTTATTCTCTTGTAGCTTTTACCACAAAATTTATGCTTGAAATGCTTGTTGAACGACAAGGTACATATACCTTATATATGTGTATGTTGTTGAATAATCAGCAACACAATCAAGCTACACAGTTTTAATCAAAAGTAATCGAGGGAGAAGAGATTTTGGAGTGAATAGGGCATCGGCCGTCCCAATTGTGCTGCCCACCTCTTTCCTCTTTATTTCTCCTATCCCCTGATTATCGACGGATCACTAGGGTTATTTGACAAAGGTGTCTAATTACATAAAAGACCTAATCGCCCATGATAAGTGGCACCTATTTAACAATACCCTTAAAAATAAAATAAAAAATAAAGCTGGATAAATTAAATACACGACCCATAGACTCTAACACTCCCCCTTAAGTTGGGACATAAATATTTTGAGTCCCTAACTTGCTAAGGAGTTTTTGAAGTCTTCCTTTCCCTAAGCTTTTGTTAAGAAATCAGCACATGGTTCTTTTGATCGTATATATTTCATCTGAATTGTTCTTGCCTTTACTGCATCTTTTATAAAATGACAATCTATTTCAATATGCTTAGTCCTCTCATGATATACCGGATTTGCCGCTATTCAAATTATTGCTTGATTGTCACAATAGGATTGATTCATTCATGAGAATGCCAAACTCTTGTATTAGAGATTTTAGCCAGATTGCCTCGCATACTCCAAGAGTCGCGACTCTATACTATGCTTTTGCAGATGACCTAGCCACCACATTTTGTTTTTTACTATTTTACGAGACAATGTGTTGGAAAACGTGATAGCACTACGGTGATCAAATATCACAAACACGAGAAAAACAAGTGAAGAAAAAATGTGAAGATTGAAGGAGGGGCCGACCCTCCAATGGAGGCCACCCCTCTCTCTCTCTCTTTCTTAATCTTAATCTCTTAACCCTAATAAAAGAAGTTTAGTCATTATATAATGGGTTAAATACAAAATTACCAAAATGCCTTCGTACTACGAGCAATTATAATAATACCTAAAACATCAAAATTGGTGAAACTGACATTAAAAGCATATTCTTCAACGCCCCCCTCAAGTTGGGAGTGAGATACTTCAAACTCCAAACTTGCCAAAAAAATGATTCTTTCTTCATTTTTTTCTGATTTTTCAGTCCTCTTGGCTATCCCCTTTTCAACAACCTTCCTTGCTGTAACATTCTTTGTAAACCTCCATGGCTGTTGTTTAGCAACTTCACGCCTACACTAATCTTTACCAGCTTCTTGGCTGCAACATCTTCTACTCAGCCCTCCAAGGCTGGTCATATTCAGCAGATTATTTGGCTGCAACATCTTCAACTCAACCTTTAAGGCTGGTCATATTCAACAACTTCTTTGGCTGCAAATTCTACCAACCTCATGGCTGCAAAACACATTTCAATAATCCTCATTACTGCATTTCATCAAGCACTTGGTGTGCAGGTAACGATTTCTTGTCCAGCATGCAAAAATTTGAATTCTGTTAAAAAACATTAAATTCAGCAATCCCATCACTAGAAGAAAAGTTCAGCCTGTCCTCACTTTGCCCGCCAGAATATAGAAGAAACTGATCGATATCATCTTGGATGTCCTTAGAATCAACAACATCTTGCCCCAAATCAAGTAACGCTCGAGAAGGACTAAGAACAATTCCAGAAACTGCATCCTCCTTATTCTTAGGAACCAAAACGGGGACATCCATAGGTGTCGAAGGCTCTGGAGAAGCCCCATCGTGATTGAGAAAGGAGGGTGGCATCTTGGGTTCAATAACATCCTCTTAATCATCATCCCATTCTTCCTCCATAAAAGGTGCCCCATATTGCTCCCCATTTTTCAGTCCGGGGCCACTCTTCTCAAAGATCCTGCAAATCACATATGCATCCAGGAGGTTGCCACTCGTGCTCGATGAACCCTTCTCCAGAAGACAATACTCGTGCATGCCCAATTGGTTCTTTCTCCACGAGGTGCTCGACCTTTGTGATAAACCATCGTCTTCTTCATCCCCACCGTCTTCAGATTTCGCTTGATCACCCGATCCTTTCGGTGGTCTTCCAGAATCCGAGCTTAGTCGCACGGTTAGTCCTCAATCCGTTCCCATACTTCCTATCAAGAGGATTGAAGAAGTACCATTCCAAATCCCTGCTCTTCAAACATGAATGCGTGGGGAGGTCCCATGGCTTCAATTTATAGATGTCGATCTCGACGATGGCATTGAATCGGATGGCCTTCCCTTGAACCTTGTTCTTCATGTAGTAGCTCACTAACTACTCATTCGTCGGATGAAATCTGAATCCTAGCAGAGGCGATACCTCACCACCCATTAAATCTTCCTTCTCTCTGAAGAAAACCTTCAATCAGATCGACCACATCGAACTCTTAATCGCACCAATTTCTCTTTTTTCTCTCTGTCTCTCTCTCTCAGGAACGCCCATTCCCCATCTTGGTGGGGAGAACTGACGAAAGATGGATTGCAGCACCGCATGGTATTGGTTCATCGAGCTCACGATCTCGAACTTCGACTTAAAATCAACTTCCACAATCAGTTGCTCTAGCGACTCAACCAACCTCGATCTCAACATTTCTTTTTCTTTGCTGCATACGTCGATAACCATTGTCTGTTGCTCTTATCTATCGATGGCTCTGATACCATGTTGAAAAACATGATAGCGCAATGGAGATCGAATAGTGAAGAGAAAATATGGAGAACGAAGGAGGGGGCTGACCCTCTAATGGAGGTTGTCCCCTCTCTCTCTCTTTTTTTCTTAATCTTAGTCTCTTAACCCAAATACAAGAAGTTCAACCCTTATATATGGAGTTGTTAAACACAAAATTACCAAAATACCCTTAGTACTACGGGCAATTACAATAATACCTAAAACATCAAAATTACTAAAACTGACACTAAAAGCATATTCTTCAACATAATGTTGCCTCCCACTATTGTTAGGTATCTTGAGGATGATCGTCTATCATCAATAGAGCCTGCCCAATTTGTATATGTAAACACCTCCACATTGAGGTGTATATAATAATCTATTTTCAGGAGTGTGTTTTAAATATCTCAATATTTGTCTCACAACATTCATATGGGATCTGGTAGGACAATGCATAAATCGACTTACCATATTTATAGTAAAAGAAATATGTGGCCATAACAAATTTATGAAACATGGGGAATATAATAAAAACTTCACTTTTATTTTTTATCAAGTAAAGCATCGTAAACCTTGTAGTCATCTATAAAACTAACAAAATATTTATAGCTGACATAACCACTACTGGACTCAGACCCCACACATCCCCACACATCTGAGTGAACTAACTCAAATGGATTTATTCTTCTAGACCCACTACTAACAAAACTAGCTCTATGATGCTTGGCTTTCTAACAAGTATCACACTCTATTAATAGACTACCTATATTTAAGTTTAGTTTTAGAGCCACAACCTTTAGTTTTGAAATAGGAAGATGACTAGTCTTTGATGTCACAGTCTCATTTCCTTGATACTTGCATCCACAATCCCTTTATTTAGGGTTATTGGTGGTTGGATTTCATCCAAAAGATATAGTCTTCCTTTTTCTCTATCATGCCCAAGGATTCTTCCTACCCTCCAATCCTGAAATATACAACTATGTGCATCAAATGTAAGTAAACAATCTAACTCTTAGTGATTGCATGAACAAATAATAGATTAGTAGGAAACTTAGGAACATTTAATACTGAAGGAAGAATGCCAATTGATGTTCCCACTTTTCTTTTCTCTTGAATATGAATACGAGAATCATATGCAAGTTTTACGTTGCTGCCACTTTTAATACATTCATAGGAACTAAATATATTCTTGTTACCAGTCATATGATGGGTTGCACTTAATCAATAATCTAAGAAATACTAGAAGAGAGACCCTTGACCCATTGGCCCGAGTAAGGCAAGGCGACTTTGAATTACAAAGGTTGATTTTACACCTACTAGTACCTCCACCTTTCCTAAATTTTACCAATCTTCGCCTATGAGTAAGAAATATACTATGCCCAAAGATAGTAGAGTCTCATTGCTAAGTATATTAGCCTTTACATTTTCAAAGTCACTTGAGGCTCCCACAATATATCAAATACTTTCTTCTCTTCTAATTCTGCATTTTTGCTCTTAACACAATTAGAACAATCTCTTTGACCATAATATTGTAGTTCATCCCATAATCCTCTTGAGTTCGGCATAGTACTCACTGATGGTCTAATTTTTTTGTCGATATTTTTGGTTTTTTTTTGTGTATTTCATATTTCTTGGTAATATTAATTTTTCTACAATATGCAATCCTTAATGGTTGTCCAAATTTCTAATGCCATATTCATACACTAAGGTACTTCCAATACTAGGTACCATAGAGTTGATTAGCCACAAAACTATGATAGCATTCGCTTTTATCCATTTTGGATAGATCGGTTCTCACAAGTGGGGTTGGGAAATTTGAATTCCCATTTTTCTATAGCAATCAAGGCAAATTCGAAATCCCTAACCAGGCCTTATAATTCTTTCCATTAAACTTAATAGTAGTGATCTGTATTGCGTCTATCTTATTGTTTTCTTTCAGGCTTTAAGTAGAATCATCGAAATACTCACCTTTTTCAGCCATATGTTTGCCTCAGGATTTATGCCGACTACATCGAGATGTGTGTCGTGCGTCAATCTAGCAATGAATGGTGGTTGATCGCCTTATTAGTATTTCAGATGTCGACTAGTGGTAGATTTTCCATTTTTCTTGAAAAGTTAGGGTTTATACTCAAACCGTAATGTACAAATACCTTTTTCTTAGACTGCGTGCACTCCCATGGCCTACAAACAACGGTGAGGCTATGATATCATGTTGAACAATCAACAAGACAATCAAGCTACACGGTTTTAATCAAAAGTAATTGAGTGGAGAAGAGATTTGGAGTGAATAGGGCATCGGCAGTCTCAATTCTGTTGCTCGCCTCTTTTCTCTTTATTTCTCCTATCTCCTAATGATCGATTGATCACTAGGGTTATTTAACAAAGTTGTCTAATTACATAAAAGACCTAATTGCCCCTGATAAATGTCACCTATTTAATAGTACCTTTAAAAACAAAATTAAAAATAAAGCATGACAAACTAAATACATAACCCATAGACTCTAACATATGTGTGCGTGTATATATATACAACATACATAGAGAGAGAGAGGCCTAAGCCTAACAAAAACACACATGCACCGCCTAGGAGTCAAACTCCCATAAGGGCGTGAGGGTGACCTGCCAGTTGAGCTAATGCTCTGGTTGCAAGGTGAATATAATATTGACAATGAAAACAAATGCATTTGACTTGAATGAAGTGGTCATCAGGTGGTAATAATTTGAATCTTTTATTTAACCTTATGGTTTTTTTTTATTGGCCATTAGAATTCCTTGACATCTTTCTATCAGCATAAATTAAACAAAAATACTGCAGGACTGACATTTGATGCGTGTAGCCTGTAGATCCTTTTCCTTTGAGTTTCTGATTTACATATTAAATACAGGGACTTCACGTTGGCCTTAATTTGGCACTGGCTATTGCTCTGCACAACATTCCTGAGGTAAGGTTTATCATTATGACACCTCAAGCTTTCCATAGTCAATACCAAATCACCAAGTTCTATCTACAGTAAGTAATTGATCATTTTTGTCCTTTTTGTTTGATGCTTGTAGTTTTTTGTCGGCTGCCCCAAAACTTTATGACTTGTATACGCATATTGGTAGAGATCTATAAATCAATGTGTATCTCATTTGGCTTTTGCATCTTCAGATTTTTTCAGAACTTGGACCCTTATTTTGGCTGAGGCGTTCCTCGTTCTAAACTGTTCTTTGCTTTACTATAGTACGATAATATTCTTCTTCCACAGGTTATTTTGATTGCTTTTTGTTTATAGATTTCGAGACTCAAGCAATAGGAGAATTTGATGCAGGTGAATGTTCCCTTGGCATTTTACGCTAATTTCCTGTCCAAGAGGAGGGTCATACATGAAAACAAAATGCATTCCATCTAATTATAATAATTCCAGCTTTTCAACGTGCCTTCTTCCTATATGTCTTATTTTGTTTCCACCATAGTACAATTACATGAAATAAGTTAGGCTACTTGAACATTCTAACTTTGGTTTAATAGCTCTTGCTATTTTTGAAAGAGAACATTTATAGAACTCAAGTGTTAGGCATTCTGTTATAGACCTAAGTGGGTTCTATTTGATACCATGAAACCTGTTATTGAACACATTGAGGTAACGCAAGACCCTGTATCTTTTCATTCCGATGTAGTTATGTCAATCTTCTATTGCATAAAGTTAGGAAGTTCCGTAGGAAAGGGTTAAATCACTCTTTTCTCTCCTTAGCTTCTATCCGCTCATGCATCGTGTTGCTACTACACGTGTGTGAATATGTGAATAAAATGATTTTATCAAACGTGATGTGAACCAAACGGTTGTTAGGTGCTTTGGTTACAATGGTTTTTAGCCTTTTAGGAAATTTCTACCACAATTGAGATTGATAAGGACAATGAACCTGGTAATCGCCACTAAACCCAAGTTAACCGGGCTTAGATGAGATAAGGAGAAGAGAGATGAGATAAGGAGAACAGAGATACTTTCAAACAGCAAAATGTCTTCGCCAAAAAACTCTTTACAATTCGTTTCATTCCAATGGCTTAAATAGAGATTATAGAGCAGTAATGACAAACATTAAAACAAGTTGAAAATAGTACTTAGGAACTAACACTACATGGTTATCCTACAAACTAAGAGAAATGAGCCTAATTTAATGGTCAACCGGCTTGTTAATGAGCATAGTAATAAGTTGGTACTGGTTTGGATGACATTTATGAAATCTTCCTGGGTTGGATACCATGAAACCTGTTATTGAACACATTGAGGTGACACAAGACCCTGTATCTTTTCATTCCGATGTAGTTATGTCAATCTTCTATTGCATAAAGTTAGGAAGTTCCGTAGGAAAGGGTTAAATCACTCTTTTCTCTCCTTAGCTTCTATGCGCTCATGCATCGTGTTGCTACTACACGTGTGTGAATATGTGAATAAAATGATTTTATCAAACGTGATGTGAACCAAACGGTTGTTAGGTGCTTTGATTACAATGGTTTTTAGCTTTTTAAGAAATTTCTGCCACAATTGAGACTGATAAGGACAATGAACCTGGTAATCGCCACTAAACCCAAGTTAACCGGGCTTAGATGAGATAAGGAGAAGAGATATGAGATAAGGAGAATAGAGATACTTTCAAACAGCAAAATGTCTCCGCCAAAAAACTCT
This sequence comes from Brasenia schreberi, assembly GCA_036023115.1. NCBI lineage: Eukaryota > Viridiplantae > Streptophyta > Magnoliopsida > Nymphaeales > Cabombaceae > Brasenia > Brasenia schreberi. The sequence continues at coordinate 9,254,133 of JAYKKT010000055.1, read as the reverse complement.
TTACAATTCATTTCATTCCAATGGCTTAAATAGAGATTATAGAGCAGTAATGATAGACATTAAAACAAGTTGAAAATAGTACCTAGGAACTAACACTACATGGTTATCCTACAAACTAAGAGAAATGAGCCTAATTTAATGGTCAACCGTCTCGTTAATGAGCATAGTAATCAGTTGGTACTGGTTTGGATGACATTTATGAAATCTTCCTGGGTTGGATACCATGAAACCTGTTGTTGAACACATTGAGGTAACACAAGACCCTGTATCTTTTCATTCCGATGTAGTTATTTCAATCTTCTATTGCATAAAGTTAGGAAGTTCTGTAGGTAAGGGTTAAATCACTCTTTTCTCTCCTTAGCTTCTATCCGCTCATGCATCGTGTTGCTACTACACGTGTGTGAATATGTGAATAAAATGATTTTATCAAACGTGATGTGAACCAAACAGTTGTTAGGTGTTTTTGTTACAATGGTTTTTAGCCTTTTAGGAAATTTCTGTCACAATTGAGACTGATAAGGACAATGAACTTGGTAATCGCCATTAAACCCAAGTTAACCGGGTTTAGATGAGATAAGGAGAAGAGAGATGAGATAAGGAGAAGAGAGATACTTTCAAACAATAAAATGTCTCTCCCAAAAAACTCTTTATAATTCGTTTCATTCCAATGGCTTAAATAGAGATTATAGAGCAGTAATGACAGACATTAAAACAAGTTGAAAATAGCACCTAGGAACTAACACTACATGGTTATCCTACAAACTCTTCTATTGCATAAAGTTAGGAAGTTTCGTAGGAAAGGGTTAAATCACTCTTTTCTCTCCTTAGCTTCTATCCGCTCATGCATCGTGTTGCTACTACACGTGTGTGAATATGTGAATAAAATGATTTTATCAAACGTGATGTGAACCTAACAGTTGTTAGGTGCTTTGGTTACAATGGTTTTTAGCCTTTTAGGAAATTTCTGCCACAATTGAGACTGATAAGGACAATGAACCTGGTAATCGCCACTAAACCCAAGTTAACCGGGCTTAGATGAGATAAGGAGAAGAGAGATGAGATAAGGAGAACAGAGATACTTTCAAACAGCAAAATGTCTCCGCCAAAAAACTCTTTATAATTCGTTTCATTCCAATGGCTTAAATAGAGATTATAGAGCAGTAATGACAGACATTAAAACAAGTTGAAAATAGTACCTAGGAACTAACACTACATGGTTATCCTACAAACTAAGAGAAATGAGCCTAATTTAATGGTCAACCGGCTCGTTAATGAGCATAGTAATCAGTTGGTACTGGTTTGGATGACATTTATGAAATCTTCCTGGGTTGGATACCATGAAACCTGTTATTGAACACATTGAGGTGACACAAGACCCTGTATCTTTTCATTCCGATGTAGTTATGTCAATCTTCTATTGCATAAAGTTAGGAAGTTCCGTAGGAAAGGGTTAAATCACTCTTTTCTCTCCTTAGCTTCTATGCGCTCATGCATCGTGTTGCTACTACACGTGTGTGAATATGTGAATAAAATGATTTTATCAAACGTGATGTGAACCAAACGGTTGTTAGGTGCTTTGGTTACAATGGTTTTTAGCTTTTTAAGAAATTTCTGCCACAATTGAGATTGATAAGGACAATGAACCTGGTAATCGCCACTAAACCCAAGTTAACCGGGCTTAGATGAGATAAGGAGAAGAGAGATGAGATAAGGAGAACAGAGATACTTTCAAACAACAAAATGTCTCCGCCAAAAAACTCTTTACAATTCGTTTCATTCCAATGGCTTAAATAGAGATTATAGAGCAGTAATGACAGACATTAAAACAAGTTGAAAATAGTACCTAGGAACTAACACTACATGGTTATCCTACAAACTAAGAGAAATGAGCCTAATTTAATGGTCAACCGGCTCGTTAATGAGCATAGTAATCAGTTGGTACTGGTTTGGACGACATTTATGAAATTTTCCTGGGTTGGATATGTCACTGCTTCTTGCCCTGTACTTGGATTGTGTTACTAGTCTCGAGGTTCCACTTGGATGGTTAATGTTATGAGCAATGCCATTGTATTCTATAATATCTTTAACATTATAATAATTCCTAGATATGTATATATACATATCTTGTTCTTGAGATTTGAGTTGGTTAAAGCTTGATGGAACATCTTTTTTTTCAGTTTTCTATTTTCAGCTTTGATGTCCGCATCATAACCTCCAAGTGAAAGAAAAGATTCATCCTCGAATCTAATGGTCTTTATTAGTTGCATACAAGGGTTGCAACATTTAAGCATCTGGTGATGTGTAATGAAGACGACGCTCCAATATAGTTGCGGAAGATCGATGAATGAATATCACCACAATGTAATTATCACGAAGCCTTAGAAAATGCTATAACCGAGAGCAACAAGCGCACACGAAATGAATAATGAACACAAAGCAAACTTGAATAAACAATATTTATTAATTAGCCACAAAAGGCTTGAAGTTTACAAGGGATTATAAGGGATATTTATAGAGAGTAAGAAGTGAGAGTGAGTGAGAGAGAATAGAGTAAAGAGAGGGGGCTGACTGTGGCCAGCCCCTCCAACGGCTATCCAACTAGCCATTGGAGGTGGGCCCCCAACGGCTAGTGGCCCTGGGGGCCTTGGCTCGGATGGCCCAGTTAGTCAGGGCCTGTCAGGGCCGAGCCCAAATAACCCCTATTTCTAACAACCCCCCCTCAAACTGACAGCTCCATGACCTGAAGTTTGCCAATTAAAGATTGAAATCGAGGAGCAGGTAATGACTTGGTGAACACATCTGTAAGCTGATAATATGATTTTACAAATTGTAATATTAAATTGCCTTGGAGATGCTCTTCACGAACATAGTGACAGTCCATCTCTATGTGCTTTGTACGCTTATGAAAGGTATGATTGTTGGCTATATACACAACACTTTTGTTGTCACAAAACATGATTGGAGGAGCTTCCAATTGTATGTCCAAGTTCTGAAGTAGTCGTCGCAGCCAAGTTAGTTCTGTAGTAGTATTGGCCATTGCACGGTACTCGGTTTCGGTGGACGAAAGAGACACCTTTTGTTGTTTCTTACATCTCCATGAGATGAGTGAGTGACCAATAAATATGCAGTAGCTAGTAGTAGAGTGCCTGTAATTTACATTACGACCCCAATCGCATCAGTATATGCAAGCAACAGAGATAACGAGGAAGAGGATAAAAATACTCCCTTAGTTGAAGTTTGTCGAATATAACGAACAATCCTCAAAACAACACTTATATGCACTGAGGTGGGTGCATGCTGAAACTGACTTACAATATGAACGACATGAGCAATATCAGGCCGTGTGATGGTAAGATAGGTGAGTGCTCCAACCATCTGTCTATAAGGTGTGGGATCACTCAAAAGTTCACCATCAACGAGACATATCTTTTGGTTGATTACCTCAGGTGTTTCAACAACTTTGTTATCTTTAATACCTGATCTAAGAATAACATCATTATTAAACTTAGTTTGTGATAAAAAGAAACCTCTATCATCATGAGTTACCTCAATTCCAAAAAAATATAAAAGTTGACCAAGATCCTTTATTTCAAACATATTACCAAGTTCTTGCTTGATTTGCTGGATACCCGTATTATCACTACCTATAATAATCATATCATCAACGTAGAGCAAAAGAATAACTATACCTACAGAGGATTTTCTTATAAACAAGGCTCTGTCTGTATAACAGATAGTAAAGCCATGCAATGTCATGAATTCAGTCATTCTATCAAACCAAGCTTTAGGAGCTTGTTTGAGACCATATAAAGTTCTTTGGGCTTTAAAACTTGGTTTCTAGAAAGATTGAGACCAGGAGGAGGCTCCATATATACTTCTTCCTTCAACCAACCATTCAAAAAAGCATTTTTAACGTCTAACTGATAGATATTCCAATGATGAATTGCACATACAGCTATAAGTGTTCTAACAGTTGTCATTCTAGCTATAGGAGCAAAGGTCTCTTCATAATCAATTCCATATTCTTGTGAGTAACTCTTGGCAACCAATCTAGCTTTATAACGATCTAATAAGCCATCACCATTAGTCTTGATTTTATAGACCCACCGACAACCTATAGTCTTTTTGTTTGATGGTCTAGAGACAATATCCCAAGTTTGGGCTCTATATAAACCATCCAACTCTTCATTCATTGCATGAATCCAGTCTTGTGATAATTGAGCTTCTTTAAAAGTTCTAGGTTACTTTATGACTGAAATATTTATTACTAAAGTTCTATGTCTTGGTAAAAAACTATCATATGAGACAAATCTTTCAGGAGGTCTAGGATCACAGTTTGACCTTCTAGGAATAGGCACAAATCTCCTATTATAATGTTGATCAAAAGGTGTAATAGAGTGTTTGGTAATCATATGTTGATCAAGATCATTTTCTTCCTGAATTACCTCTTCACCTAAAATATGATTCAAGAAGGAATAGGAGGAGTCATTAAGAGAACTATCATTATCCATGCTTTTAAAAACATATTCATTTTAAAAAAACCTAACATCTCGTGATACATAAAGCTTATAATTTTTTCAATCATAACACCTATATCCCTTTTTGGTTATTCCATATCCTAGAAACACATTCTATGGCCCGAGATGATAGTTTATCGTCTTTGTCAGTATAAACAAAGCATTTACACCTAAAAACACGCAATCTAGAATAGTTGGGAGAAACTTTAAAGAGTTTTTCTATAGGAGACACATTTTGTAAAACCGAAGAGGGCATCCGATTAATTAAATAGACTACAGTCATAATAGCTTCTGCCCAAAAATTTTAGGAACACCACTTGATAAAAGCAAAGTTCTTGTGGTTTCCAAAATATGTCTATGCTTACGTTCGAAAATACCATTTTGTTAAAGAGTCTTAGAGCAAGAAGTTTGATTTATAATTCCAAATATATTGAGATGGTTTTTAAAATCCTTTGACATAAACTCTTCTCCTAAATCGGATCTAAAAATCTTGATTTCGGAATCAAATTAATTTTTTACAAGATTATGAAATATAACAAAATTTTGAAAGACATCGGATTTTGCTTTTAAAAGATATACCTATGTATACCTAGTAAAGTCATCTACAAAAATGACATAATAGGAAATGTCTTCTTTAGACAAAATGGGTGCCGGACCCCATACATCCGAATGAATTATTTCGAAGGGTCTTGTAACATGTGTTTTGTTTGGAAATGGAAGATGTTGCATTTTACCGAGAACACAATCTTTGCAAGAAAAAGATTCCTTAGATTTCATTCCAAGAGAACATTGATACAATTTTTGAGCATTAAGATGTCCTAGTCTCTTGTGCCATAAAAGGGCATCATTTGATCCTATACTATGCAAATAGTCCATAATGTAAAGTCCGTCTTTTCTATGGCCACGACCAATCACATTCTTCGAGAGATGATCCTGTAAAATACATCTCATAGATGAAAATGTTATAACACAATTTTATCCGAAATTTGGGATACAGAAAGTAACTTCAAATTTAGTTGTAGACCAACACTAATTTTAGAAACTTCAAAATTTTTGTTTTGCAAGTTACCAATTTTATCAATATTTAATTGTATCTCATCCGCAGTATAAACACATGATAAGGGTTTTTGAATACATGATTTTAAAATATTTTCATTACAAGTCATATGAAATGAGGCACCAGAATCAAGAATCGAAGAAACCATACCTTGAACTTGGTTAGTTGAAGAAGAACAAACCGCACCTATTATTGCTTTGTCTTTCATTTGAGCAAGTCTTTTTATCTTTTCTTCGAGTGGAACGATAGAGGATGAGGCTTGTTTATCTACTATTACCACATTTCTTTTCAACTTTAGGCAATTTGGCCTTATATGTCTGGTCTCTCTATAATGGTGACAAACAATGTCTTTTCTTCCTCCTTCACTTTTGAAACGAGGAGGTCGGTAAACCTACATATTTGCTCTGGGTTTTGATGCGACCAAAGCGGTGTCTCTTTGAAGTCTTACTTCATTCGTTTTTATTCACCATTTCGAGAAGCGTGTCGACCGTATTTTGTAAGTTTATCTCTTTAGTTTCTTGTTCACAAAGAGAGCGGTGAACAATATTTCCACGATTGCAAAATGGCTCTAATACCATGTAATAAAGATGACGCTCCAATATAGTTGTGGAAGATCGATTAATGAATATCACTACAATATAATTATTACGAAGCCTTAGAAAAGGCTATAACCGAAAGCAACAAGCGCACACGAAAGGGATAATGAACATAAAGCAAACTTGAATAAATAATATTTATTAATTAGTCACAAAAGGCTTGAAGTTTACAATGGATTACAAGGGATATTTATAAAGTAAGAAGTGAGAGTGAGTGAGAGATAATGGAGTAAAGAGAGGGGGCTGGCTGTGGCCAGCCCCTCCAACGGCTATCCAACTAGCCATTGAATGCATGGGCCCCCAACGGCTAGTGCCCTAGCCCGGATGACCCAGTTGGCCAGGGTCGGGCCCAAATGGCCCCTATTTCTAACATGATGCTAGGAGCTAAATAACTAAATGCTTTGCTTTAGCCTTCACGATCCCATAGTTTCTCATTGTTGTAGGTTTCAATAGTTGTGGTGGATGGTGAACTCTGTTGTGTTCGATGTAAGAAGACTTGCTTCTTGACCATCATTTTTCCATGGTAGAGACAAACTGTGTGATATTACAGTGCTGACTTCATACAATTTTTTCTTTAATACAAATGATGGCGGTTTGGATTATAAATTATAAAAGATAGATTTTGCCTAATAGGATTTCTTTGTCTTGAGATTGCTTTATTTATTGTCAACTTTATGTTACTTCTTGTTTTCCAAAGAGGTAAGGAGATAAGTGAAGGTTGTAATTGTTCTCTATGTGAAAGAAAGGAAAAATATGTTAATTTGGGTTTTATATGTAATCACTTATTAGGGGTATTTTAGTCTTTTTAGTTAGAAGTCCTTTACATAAATTGTTGGTTTATAGGAATCTGAGATTAGGTTTTTCTTAAAAAAAAAAAACACAGTCTGTTATGACCAACACTCAGAAGTCCCTTCTTCCTTCTATTAATAAAGATTTCATGATTTCTTCTTAGATTTATTGTACATGATATCAGAGCCAACATTTTAAAAAGTATATCGGTACCCGTATCGCACTAGGCACTGATATGCATGTATCGTAGGTGCAATTTTTTTATTTCTTGATAAAAAAATTAAAAAAATTTAAAAAATTCATAAAAAATATAAAAATTAAAATTAATGAACAAAACATATATAACACAATCAACATTAAACAAAATTGAATTCAAAAGCTTGATTTGAAACAGATAATTCTTAATAAATAACTATGACTGAAAATAGTTAGAGAGATTGTGAGAAGAGAATAACAAAGTTAAATAACATCTCATAATAAACAAGCCTCCATACCATAACGTGAATATTGAATATCATTAATTTAATAAAAAACAAAGTTAGAATCATCCATACCAGAATGGCTGAATATTATAAAGTTATAAATAAAAGTTAAAACAATCATCCACAATGTGGATCATAATCAACAAAAGCAATGTAATCGATATAGTCAGGATCACCAACACCGTTATGATCATCATCTCCTCTCTCTTCCTTCACCATAATTGGATTCACCCATCCAACACCATCATCACCATCATCATCATCATCTTCAACTTCAAGTTATGCTTCGGCTTGAAGTGCCCTCCAGTTTTTATCCTCTAAATTGATGAGGGATCTTCCTCTTTAACCCAAGCATCAAGAATATCAATATTTTTATAGTTGAACGGGTCATGTGGCACCTTCCTTGCCCTTCTTGCATCCTTTTGCATTTGTTTGTAAACAAAGAATATTCAAATTATAAAGAATATCAAATGCAATATAGTCACATCAATCATTCATTATTAATAAGAAATAACTAGGCAACAACAATACATATTTTTAAAATTGTTACCTTTGCCTTGACTTTATTATTGCAATGTATACCAAATCACGCAGTCGACCATGCTCTACTATATTTTTGTTTCTCTTTTTCATGTAAATGTGTTCGAAAAAGCTTCAATTTCTCTCACATCTACTCGAACTCCATGTTTGGCTCAATGTACGTTGCAAACCTTGCCAAGTTTGGTACATCTACACCAAAGCAAGCCCACCATTCATTTGAAATAAAATATGATAATAATTAATAAGAAACAATTAAAGTCAATCAACTGATAAGATAAATGAATATCAATAAAAACACATAGTACCTTGTCGCATTTGGGAGCGGAGTTGGATTGCAATTGGCCTTCCAAATCTCCAGCACTCTATATATACTTGCTTAACTCTAAATGAATATTGCAACGAGTAGATGAATCTTATACAAGATCAATTGTATTCAATATACCCTTTTTTTACTTCTTCGTCCTCCGTAAAGTTGAGAGAAAATTAAATAGAAAGGTTAAGAAAATATGCATAAACATGCAAATCATGATACATCTGATGGTTCTAGCTTGTATCAATTATCTTTCAAACTTTTTTTAGAAGTCATTGCTTGCAGTAAAGGTTTGCTTGTATTTTCAATTTGGCCTTATCCATAGCATCATATATATATATATATAAGGTATAATAGGCCTATCTTCACTGTCCACCATCTTCATTACCTTAACTAAATGTACAATCATCCTAAAAAATTTGCTATAATTTTTTAAAAAATCAGAATTAAAAACATCTAGCAAAACAATCTCCTCTCTCCTTCTGGACCAACTAATAGAGCCCCATTAATCAGATGAAAACATTTTTTCAATATATTTTTCTGGCTCTACCTCCTCATCTAGCAATGAACCAACATTTTTTTATGCAATTTTCATGAGTCGTACGTGGGAGAAAAATGAAAGCATCCCACTACATCAGGCTCTAGCTCCTCCTATAGTACCCCTCGTAGGCATTGGGCGAGTAGGAGTTCTTGGAACAAGAGTCAACTTTACTTCTATTACCACCAGAACCTACATCATTTCTCTTTTCTCGCCTTCTACTCCCCTCTTCAACCATCTCAACTGCACCATGAAATTCATCACCATACATCCCTTTAGAAGCATCTTTAAATGGTTGAGACATATTCTAACTACCTATTTCTGGCTTCTCTCACTCTTAATCTCTTCTTCTCCTTCGAAGCCTCCAATACCCACTCAATCTCGTACTTCACTATTTCGAGAACCAAAGGACAAGCACTAATATACTTCTTGGTTACTTCAAGGTGGTGTTTCATATGAGAAATACTACCAGGCTTTACTGCATTGCAAAACATTCACTTATTTACAAGCCTATTGCCTTTATACGTTGGGGTAAAATATTTTTTATGCTGGATTGACCTTATCAGAAGCCATTAAGACGAGAGTGGACAATCAACAAGAAGAAAAAGGCTTTTTAGAGGTTAAGAATCACAAAATCTGTAAAACCTCCAAAATTTTCAAGTGAAAAATCAGGTAGATTGCAAAAGGAAAGGGGTATGCCATAGATTTGACAAAATCCCTAGAAATGGAGAGTTGGATTGGGTGAAACACTTGAAACTCTTGTTAATAAAACACAAAATCAACAAGAACAAGGATGAAAAAAGGATTTGGGAGTAAGGGAATGACGTGAAAAAATGTTTGGGAAGAAGCATAAATGATTTCTTCAACTTCGGATTCTCGGAATTTATTTCCAAAAAAATAAACATTGACTCGTACGATACGGGTTGTATCATATGATACGATATGATACAACTTTATATTGTATAATATGATACGATATGGTAGGATAAATCGCTTACGCTTATTGCGATATATATCTTTGTATTTTACCGTATACTCATATGATACGTGATAAAATTATATCATATCGTACGATACGATATAATTTTTACAGCATTGATCAGAGCATTAAAGAGACATCACGTAGCTAGTCACCACCGCCATATCCTATCCCAACCGCAGTCTTGTTGCCGTATATTGCAGTCTTCTATTGCAGCTTGCCGTGTATTGTAGTCCTCTATTGCAGCCACCAGATTGCTTCAGTTCATCAAGTCGGTATTAGCCCTTGCAGGTCTGTTTTATAACCCTAATCACGATAAAAAAAAATTCAGAAAGGGATTATGATAGACCAAATCACCCAAATAGATAGAAGTAATACTTTTCTGATAACCAACATCAAACCTGATAGAAAAAATTATCTGGAATGGTCCGGATCCATACAACTTGGGTTAGGGCAAAGGGTAAGAATAAATGCCTAACTTGGCAATGTGTAAAGCTTGAAATAGGGAGTCTAGAATACCTTAGATGGGAAAAGAAAGATGCGTTAGTAGCAGCTTGGTTAATCAACTGAATGATGCCAAACGTGGGTGTTCCTTCATGTACTTGGAAATGACTCATGAAATCTGGGAGGCAATAAAAGAAGCCTACTCAAGAAAGAAAAACATTACAAAGGAGTATGACCTCTTAGAGAAATTCAAAAATATAAACAAGGGACAAAATCTATCAGTGAATACTATATTAAGTTGAGAGGCTTATGGGACAAATTCGAAAAAGAGTGTAAAGAGTGTTATACAAGGCCAATCTACACCCTATTGCATGGAAAGAGGATTATGGGGCGTTCCTTCCTATACTTTACAATGGTATAATGTAAAGAGTGTTAAAGAATGAGGAAATGAATTTGAAAAAAGAAAGGTATTTGATTTATTGCATGGAATTTCCTTAGACTATAAAAATGTAAAAGCTAATATTCTTGCAAGCGAAGAAATTCCTATACTTGGGACAATCTACACCCTATTGATTAGAGAAGAAGATAGGCGAAACCTATAAAAAGTGAAGTGCAAAAAAAAAAACTTTTATTGGAAGGGGTTATAACCAGGCCACCAGAGGAAGAGGAGGAACCAAAGGCAGAGGATGTGGAGATGGTTCTAAAGTTGGAAGAGAAATGTTGGAGTGTACGTAATGTGGGAAGTCCAAACATACTAGAGAACAATGTTGAATTAGTTGGTAAGCTTAGCAATACGAAAAACCAAGCTTTTATTAAAGGAAATCAAGAAATAGGGCCTGATAATACAAGTGAGGCTATAAACATGATTCTGAAATGCTTAGAAGGCATAGAGGGATGGCTCAAAGAGACATCATCCGTATCATTGACATCCTCAAAAAAATATCATGCAACCATAGCAACAACACATGGTGATAAGATGGAACAAGCGGTAATTTTTCTGATTTATCTTTGGATAGATACGGAGTCATTGATTCAAGTGCAATAAAACATATGGTGAGTTCTAAAGAAAAGTTGCTCGATTATCAAGAGTCAAACAATATGGTTAAAATTGCAGATAATTCATTTATATCAGTAACCGAAAAAGGAAAACCCAGGACATCATTAGGACTCCTTGATGCAGTATTATATGTATCTCAGATTTCGATGAATCTTCTCTCTATTAGTGCATTAACCAAAAGACTAAATTGTGGCGTATATTTCTCATGTTATTGTACATTTCACGAAAAGGAGACGAGAAAGACTTTTGGATATGGTAGAAGAAATGGAGGTCTTTATCTATACGAGAAAAACTTGAGAAAATCTACAACACATGTGTCCTCAATACAGCACAACAAAGAAATGGTACTTTAGTATCAAATACTAGGTCACCTACCACTATCGAAGCTATACATGCTTATATCAGAAGTAGTTAAGTTTAGTTAAGGAAACCTTAATAGTTGGGCAAACATGGTAGAGTCAACTTCTCTATAAGTGTGTCAAGAACTCATAGTACATTTTGTTTAATACATTCAGATGTATAGGGCTCTACCCAACTACTGTTGTTACTGGACATAAGTATTTTGTTTCATTTATTAATGATTACTCTAGATTTATTGTCATTTATCTAATGAAATCAAAGGATGAAGTTGCTATAATATTCCATCTATTTTATAAATTTGTTGAGAAGCAATTTGAGGCACAAGTTAGAGCTATATGATCAGATAATAGGGGCAAATTTACTTTAGGAACGTTGAAGAACTATTTTGCATCACATGAAATTCTTAACCAAACATCATGCGTGTATTCTCCTCAACAGAATGGAGTAGCAGAATGCAAGAATAATCATATACTAGAAACAACACATACCTTAATGATTGGGAGCAAATCGCCAAAATATCTTTGGTGTGAGGCTATAATTACTTCTGTTTATCTTATAAATCATTCTCCATGATCAACCCTTGAAGGGATGGCTAAGTTTGGTGGGTGTGATAACTTGTTGATAAGGTTTACCCTAGGGACTGATTGTTGGAGAAAGATCTAACATATGATATGAGTAGATGTATCCTGGCGTCATCCTGCCCCATCCCATGAAAGAAAGTATATATGGATTCTCGTTTTATTGACTCATAAAAACATATGATCTCACATTGATTAACATCCTTCTCTTGAAACATCTTCTGCTGATGTTAGTAGTGGCTTTTTCTTTGGATTGCTACTTGATGCTCTTAGGTGTAAGAAAATAGCCTGCACAACTTTGACCGTATGTTCCTGTCATGCATTTCAAGAAAAGTGTTTTCTCTGAACAATGAAGTAATGTAACCTCAAGAGTCATGTGCCATGTCTAAACCAAGATAACTAACTGATGTACTTGACAGCCCTCCTACACACATAGAGGCATTATTTTCTCTTGTTCTTCCTTAACCTTAAACAAGCCTTTCCCCATGTGGGAGGAGGGCACAGCTCAAGTGTGCAACGTGAGGACCTCATAGCAGGTCAATGTCCTAGTATGTTCTTGCAAAGCACACTTGACTTGAGAACTTTGAACGGTGCCTTAGTGCAGGAAAGTTTGCACCCCTATTAAAAGGTTTCAACAAAATGTTATGGTGACTAAGCTACATTACTCAACCATCTTTATCCAGGCTAGGGATGGCTCTATATCCGTGCATGCTTACCAAAGACAGTTATTTTTCATGTTTATGATTTCAGAAATTGATTGGGCTCTTTCCTTGTTTTCACTAGGTTAAAGTTTATAGGTTTTCACTGGTGTATAGATTTATGTTGACCTAAACATCATCTGTTTCCTGATTCTATAACACACATTGCATAGGCATTTTAACTGTTGCAGTTCTAACCTTTTTATGCTCTTTCAGGGTGTTGCTGTTGCACTTCCTGTTTATTTTGCGACAGAAAGGTAAAATATCTGCTATCAACTAGAGCATGTCATATTTGTGGACTCATCCAATTGTTTGGATGTTGAAATCTATGTACTTTTGAGCTAATGAATATATTGAAATCCACTGGCATGATGAATAACCATTTTATGTTTTTTTTTTAATCTGGAACTCTGAAATGCTAATGGTTCATGATATCTGTACAGTTAATGTGTATCTTGTACATAGACAACTTTTGATACTGGATCCTGTTGCAAAACTTTATTGTGGGCTCAACGATCACTTTTCACTGAGATGTTCAAATAGTATTGGTGCTTACCTGATTCACTTGTATCTTAACCTTAACTTAAACTTAACCATGCCTTTTCCCGCACTATATTGGTTTGGCTAGAGGGTACAACATGAGGACTTTCTAGGAGGTCACTCATTCTAGTACTACTCTTGTCAAAGCACACTTGATTGTGCTAGTATTGGAAAAATTGTGTTGGAGATCATATCTATGTTTTCTGCACATTTTACATTTTATGTATTTGAATTTATGTATGGGTAGTTTGGATCCCAATGGATCACAATCTGATCCATTGGCAGTCGGGCAGGATTAATGGTACTAATCAAGGGTGTTTTAGTCATTCAAGTTAGAAGTATGTATATATAATGCCCAAAGTGTGATTAGTAGGTTAAGTTACAGAAATAAAAAGAAAGAGAGGCTGCGGCAGCATTGGGGGTGCCAACCTCCATTTTCTGCATTTTTTCTGCATTTTTTTCTGCGTTATTCTTTGTTGATGCTTTCCAAGAAAAAACAACAAATTGCACCCCGAGAAAAAGATTTTATAAAGTTCCCAGGAGGTCACTTGCCCTAGTACCACTCTTCCCAAACACAGAGTACTACATCAGTGTTGGAAACATAACACTCTCTGGTAAAGATCCTATGATGCTTTATGTTGTTCTCAACTACCCATTGCAACCTATCTTCATCTAGTCTTGGACTGGCTATGTAAGGGTCAACCCTCACCGTAGATTGCTGCTAACCTAGTTTTCTTATTGTCTTAAGAAAAAAAATGTCTATGAGGATTCAGGATAATAAAAGTCATTTTACATTCTCTGATTCATGAATCATGAGGCAGGGCACAGAAATGTGATCCTTACATTTCTCTCATCCAAGAACTGTCTTGTTATTGATTGATTAATCTTTACAAAAGATGGTATTTCAGGCATGGCAGAGAGGCTAACCTTTCAAGTAATTTAAGTTAATGCTGAATATTTTATACCACTTGTAGCTCGCAGTTTCCCTCATCACACTATAATTCAAAGCCAAGAAATATGCTTGGGTAACAGTTCCATATTCTAGCCATAGTATATCTGGAAACCTGAACACTTTATTCTTCCTGGATAAGAGATATCTGACAACTGATTCTTTGTTGGCACCCCATCCATATCACAGCAAGTGGCAGGCGTTCAAATTAGCAGCATTATCTGGTTTTGCCGAGCCTTTAGGGGTTATAATTGTAGGTATGTGGACCATTCTGCAGACTGCCTTTTGTTTATTACAATTGTCTGATATGGAGAAGTTTATTTCTTAGTGTCTTTATTTCATTCTCTCGTAATTTTCTTTGTAGGAATGTCCCTTTTTGCATGCCTAATACAACATGAGGCTTATTTGTATTAGCTTCAGGATTTTCACTATGGCTATGTTGTAAATGTTAATGTCATCTGCTTTATACTCTTGAGGTTCTGCGGCTTCTGCCTGTTCCCCTTCATGGCTTTTAAATTACCAGATCAAGGTTATAACTATGCACTAACCAGACACTATATGCCATGCTTAGTGGCTTTGCTGGATGCTCAGACAACTTCAACTAGTGCAAAAGAGTGCCAGTAGATCATTGGAAGTATGACAAAAGCCCAAGTAATCACCAAAGAATGCCCACTAAGAGTCAAGTTGCCATTGTGTATTGCACGCAAAACAAGGTGACCACGATTCCAATCAAGTGGTCGCTGATCCAGCTCTGGAACCAGTAATATTATCACCAAGAAAGTCTATTCAAACTGCTGGCCAAGGGCATCCCTGTAATCAAAGCTCTGAGATGATCCAACAAGTATTGCGAATGTCAGTGATAAAATCACAAGTTCTTGAAGGGCACGAATCCGAAGACAAATATCCCCAATAACAAACAAAATGTTTCACTAGTATCAAGAGCTTGTTGAACAACAGCTAACTCAAACATAACAAGGATTTACAACAATTTATAAAGTTGCTACAGTACAAAGATAAAATAAAACAGATACAGAAAAATAAAAATAAGGAAAAAAGAAATTAATACATAGCTTTGGTCCTAAATACAATCTAGAAAACAAAATTACTGTATAATATATAACAATCTATATTTAACAACTCTCATCAAATTTATGGTTTGGGAACTGAAAGTTTGTCTAACAAGAACGACAATCTGGGAGTAGGGAGAAATTTTGTAAAGGAGCTTGCCAACTAATACTCTAATGAGACATAAAGAAGCCCCAAGTTCTTCTTAGATATTCTTCACGTACAAAGTGATAGTCCATTTTAATATGCTTTGTCCTCTCACAAATGTAATATTAGTTGCAATATAGATGGCACTCTTATATCTTAGGTACATTCTAACCATATTTTTTTATTACATTTTACACTCCCTTAAACTTATGGTGTCATCACGGAAAGTTTGCTAATTAAGGAATGAAATTTAGGGCTAGAAGAGATTTAGTGAAAACATTGGATAAATTAAAGTTCAAGATCACCTTGTAGATGTTCTTTCTCAAATTAGTAACAATTCATCTCAATATGCTTCGTTCATGGAAGGTATTATATATGGCGAAATACGTGATCATGAGAGTAAATCCAAGGCTCACATCCAGGTCCTAAATAAGTCTTCCCAACCAAGTTAGTTCATTGATAGTATTAGTGATGGCTCTATATTAAGCTTTCGTGGAGGAGAGAGATATTTTCGGCTGCGTTTTACACCTTTATGAAGAGTTGTTCATAAAGATACAATATCCTGGTATTGAATGCCTATCATTAACATCACCATCCTAATCCGCATCAGTATAAGCAATTAAGTTAAGTAAGAATGATGAGGGTAAGAAGCCTTCCTTCTAGGGGCATGTTAGTGTTGAAGAATATGAGTTTAGAGTCAGTTTTAGTACATATAATGTCTTAGGACAGTAAAATTGATGTTTAGAGTATTATTGTAATTGTCCAAAGTCATAAGGGCATTTTGGTAATTTTCTGTATTAGGGGTATTTTGGTCATTTTATGTTTTACAGCTCCTTATATAAGGACTAATAGGCTATATTAGGGTTGAAGGTTGGTGGGATTAAGAAAAAGAGAAAGAGGGGGGGCAACCTCCATTGGAGGTTCGCCCCCTCCTCCGATCTCCATTGTTACTCTTCTTCTTTTATCAATATATTATATTGTTTATTATCCGTTGCGTTTCTCTGTAATTCCATCATGGTATCAGAGCCTATAAGGCTGTTAGATCGAGGGTTTTTAAAGAAAATCATGTTGGAAGAGCAACCGCTAAGAAGACTCACAATCTGGAGGCACAAAATCTTCTTTGAGCTCGTTGACATCAGCCCCTCAAAATGGCAGAGAGAGGAGTATTGGTGTCGTGTTGATCGGATGCTGATTCCAGGTTTTGTTTCCTCGAATGTTTGATAATGGATTGTTGTGGAAAATGTACTGGTGGAGTAGTAGTACACTTCGTTTGGGCTTAAGAATGAAGAAGGCAATGTACTGTTTCTATGGACAGTCCTAAAGCAACAGAAGGTTGTTGTTGAAGCATTCAAGGTGCAGGCTATTGCACGTTGCAGTTTGAAGCTGAGATGTTGGTGATTGAAGCAGTGCGCTAATGCTTCTGATGAACTGTCTCCTCGACTGGGTGCCATGGAAAAACCCTAAACTTATTCAGAGAAGGTATTATTCTTGGTTATATTATGAGCCTTTATGTATGGACAAATTTTATAAATATTGTGGATGTCAACATTCTGGTAAAGAATTTATGGTGTGAAGATAGACGGAACTTTAATAAGGTTTATACACGTCTACCAGAAGAGATTAAGCAAAGCAGAATAGGGAAGTCATGGACTACTTGATATGGAAATACTCGAAAACAGGAATTCTGCTAATGAAAAATATTTTTTTGTGGATATATCTTCAGTAGTTACAGCTAGAGACACTATCTCATAGAATACGATGATAGTCTCGTGTACAGACTATGGGAGATTTGATAAATCATTGGATTTGTTCTTGAAAAATGTGGTACAGAGTATGTGTCTGATGTGGTAGAGAAGGACCATGCCCCTAGTCATGGTACACATGATCACAAGGATCATGGGGATACTTCTCATCACGTGCATGATCATGCTTTTGTGAAAGATTCAGAGAAAATTATCAAAGATGTGAAACAGGCATTGGAATATGGTGAAGGACGTTGGGTATATGGAGTTATGGATGTTCAAACTTGAAAGAATAGTAGGAAACTTTCACATTTTTTTTGTCCATGGATTGAGTATGTTTGTTGCACAGCAGATTTATACATTTAAATACTGCATCAAGATTGTTCTTACCGAGTACAGATACCTGTCAAAAGAAGTCATTTTGACAAACCAGTTTTTCTGTCTCGGAATATTTTGCACCAATGTGAGAAGTTGATCGGACATGGCAAGCTGTTTATTTTTGTATGATCTTTCACCTATCACTAGAACAATTAAGGAAGAGAAGTTTCACAAAATCCTGGAAAAGAAGATTTGAATCTTTTAAAAATGGTAACTTTATTTCTTTTGAATTTTTCAAATGTTGTTAATGGAAGTAACAGATTACTTTTCCTGATTTTGTGAAATGTAAACCAGAAAGGTAGATATGGAAAGTACTTTCCTGATTTTGTGGGAGAAATAACCATAAATAGTTATGGAAGATCATCTTCCAGATTTGGTGGAATAATAAGATAAAAAGAGAAGCATTATCTCCACGTTGTTAAGAAAGAAAAAGGGGTAATTGCTATCCATCATCTGCATAAAGAAAGTGGTTGCAGAGAAAGGAAAGATGAACAAAGAAGGTGGTTAGTTGCCTACTGGTGGGCCCATACTTCCCAAATATTGTATAATATGCCGAAAAAGGAAGGTATTGAGTTTGATAGTGTAAATCACCAGATTGTACCTAAGTGGTGTGTGATTTTCTGGCAAAAACAGTGTACTGAATGGTGGAGTCGCAGTCCACATGAGCACTGCTGGTGGAGTCGCAGTTATCTGGCTGAACCATCACTAAATGAAATGATTAAAATCAGTTGTAGGATTCCAGGGAGCCAGTTCCATACGGTTCAATATGTTGGGAAAACAGTGAACTGAATGAAAAGAATCGTCTGCAGGGGAAAGAGGTTTGCATTACCAACAAGGTGGATGTATATGTTGAGAAATGTTTGGAGATAAAACCAAAGATAGAGTTGGCCAGCCCCTGCGATTGGATTAATGGATGAGTACACTAAGAAGATGACAACTATGATCCAGAAAGAAATGAGGTGCTGGATAAAGAACAAGGCTACGAAGATCTGCAGGAAGTTGACTATAGTAGTTCAAGCGGGTCGTTATCATTTTGGTCTTCTTACGAGGACATCTATGAAGATGGGATTTCTTTTCTTGATGAAAATCTAAATGGTGACTCTAATGAACCTCAAATAATAGAGGAGATTAATGATGGACCTCTTGATTATGCCGTCAACATAAATTCCGATATTGATGCTAACATAAGAAGAAGGAAAAGGAATGATGTTGATTATAAGAAATTATATGATGAGCTGTTTGGAAAGGGACCATGTGAAGTGAGCATATTAGTGAAGATGAAGACTGGGGACCTCATAGAAGAAGAAAGAGAAGAGAGGACCGTGAAACAGGTGCTTCACCTGCTCCGCCTAATGGCGCAGATGAGAATTTATGTGCAGATTGTACAAGATACAGTGAAAAGAAGTCACCAAGTATTAAAGATAAGAAGAAATTTAGGATTCCTCACCCAGAGCAAGCCGAGCTTTTGGAGAAGAAAGAGTGCACCATGCAGATGTTGAAGATGAATAACTACGAAGGATAAGTTGCAGAAGATTACAACCATGAAGGTTGCTGAAAAGTGTTGCAGCAAAGAAAATTGCTTGAAAAATGGACAGCCAAGGGGCTGTAAAATTCAGAAAAGATGCAGAAAATATGAATTCTTACGTAGTGAGTGTTTTCTTATTTGGTTAAACAACAGAAATACAAATAGAAGAAAAAGAAAGAGTGCAGAAAATCAATTTACTTGTCACCTCATATGCAGGATAAATCAAATCATAGAAGAGGCCAGAGGAATTTGTTGATATAGAATGTGACAGTATCACCAAGAATCATGAAAGTTAAGACCTTGGGTTGCTGAAGTAAACAGCCAGGAGGGTTGGAAAAGCGGCTGCAGTCACGATGTGAAGGGGCGCAAATCGACTAGTATAAGCAGATGTCTGTATTCTGCTATTTGAGTGGTAGAGAGAGGGCACTCAACCAACACACCCGCTGCAACCACCATGTGAAGGGACATAGGAAAAGCCATGTGAAGTGTGTATGGTGGAGTAGTACCTCCTATCATAAAAGATCAGCTTTCTCAAGAGTAGAAGAAATATAACTTTTAAGTGTAGCTGTCGAATCACTTTATGGAGAAGAAGAAAGAGAGAGGGAGCAATCGACACCCATAGAAGGGTCAGGTGTTACCCATGTGTTCTTAATTGTTCAAGTTGTTTTACAGAAGCCTCGAAGAAATTAATAGTGCACGTGTGATGAAGAAAGTCATGATGATGATCAGCCAGAAAGGCAGAGGTAATGATGCAGCCAGAGATGCTGCTTGAGATGATCAACCATGAAGGCTGAGTTGATGTTGCAGCCATAGATGCTACTTGAGATGATCAGCCAGGAGGGCTGAGTTGATGTTGCAGTCAAAGATGATGCTTGAGATGATTAGCCAGGAGGGCTAAGTTTATATTATAGCCAGAGATGCTGCTTGATATGATCAGTCAGGAAGGCTGAGTTGAAGATGTTATAGCCAAAGAAGCTGTTGAAGATTAAACCAGTGATAAAGACAGATGAAGAATGTTGCAGACAGATGAAGTTTTTTTTGGCAAGTTTGGAGTTCGAAGTATCTCACTTCCAACTTGAGGGGGGTGTTGAAGAATATGAGTTTAGAATCAGTTTTAGTACATATAATGACTTAGGATACTAAAATTGATGTTTAGAGTATTATTGTAGTTGTCCAAAGTCGTAAGGGCATTTTGGTAATTTCCTGTACTAGGGGTATTTTGGTCATTTTACATTTTACAGCTCCTTATATAAGGGCTGATAGGCTGTATTAGGGTTGAAGGTTGCTGGGATTAAGAAAGAGAGAGAAAGAGGGGGGCAGCCTCCATTAGAGGTCCGCCCCCTCCTCCGTCTCCATTGTTACTCTTCTTCTTTTATCAATATATTATATTGTTTATTATCCGCTGCGTTTCTCTATAATTCCATCAGTTAGATATTATCTTAGTATCATCATAACATCACTCATATGAACTGTACCAGTTATATGTTAAAACTAACTAATTGGGTGAACAACATGAATGATGCCAGGATAATTAATAGTAAGATAAATCAAAGCACCAAACAACTTCAATACAGAGAAAGGGATCACCAAGTGTAGTACCATCTCAGAGGTGTAAACTTGACATTAGTTTATAAAGGAGTAAGCTGCAAGTGCGATCAAGATCTAAGCAGACTAGCTCAAGAAATAAGATTCAAGTATATTTAGCTTGGAACAAATAAATACCATCAACATGTGAGGAAAGAACCTCAAGACCCAAAAAATAATCGAGAAGACTAAGATCCTTCATCTCAAAATTGCGCTCAAAGATGCTTTAAGATTAACAATACCGTAAGATATGTATCATCACTTGTAATAATCATGTCATGCATCAACATAAAAAAGCACGACACGTTGCCACGATCTATTAGTCTTACTACTGGATGAAGAGCACTCGAATCATGAGAACCAGAGGAATATCCAAGCGTTCGACTAATGGTGGAACCGAATCAGTGAAATCAAAGCTCGATGAGGTTGTTTAAGACCATACAAAGTTTTTTTTTAATGAAAAAAATATTTTTCAAGAACAACAAAGCCAAAGGAAGGTTCCATATAAACTTCCTCCCTCAACCATCCATTTAAGAAAGTGATTTTCACATCTATTTGAAAGATGTCTTAATTCCTAAGAACACTAATAACTATGAGAGTCCTCATAATCGTCATTATGTTTATAGGAGTAAAGGTTTCCTCATAATCTATTTCATATTCTTATAACCTTTCGTAACTAAGCATACTTTATACCTTTCTATGGTATCATCCTCATAGTCTTTTCATTTTCAGGATGCACAACAACTTCCTTTGTTTGATTTTTTATGAGGCGTCTAAATCCTCTTTCTTAGCATCAAGCCAATCTTGAGAAGTTTTGGCTTCCTTAAAAGTTTTAGGTGTACTAATGGTTGTGATTTTAGTCAAGAGAATAGATTTCTTGGTTCCTCTTAACATAATATCTTTTAGATGAAGTTATAATGTTCCTTGGATGCATGATTTGATTGTCAGTGATTTGGTTCTCCATATGCTCTTCTTCGTCTTCATCATTACTATGGACATCAATCAAGGAAGAATATCTAGAACCATGAAGTAAAGTTTGAAGTATCATTTTGAAAATAGAAATAATCTTCCACAAATTGAACATCCTTTGAGATATAAAGTTTGTCGGCCTTAATATCTTAGCACCTATTACCTTTTTTCTAAATATCATAACCCACAAAGACACATTCAGTAGCTTGGGGAGAAAGCTTGTCACTTTTATCTCAAAAGACAACATTTATATCCAAAAATATTTAGACGAAGGTAATTAGTAACAACTTTAAATAGTTTTTCAACATGTGAAACATTTTGTAAAACCGATGATGGCATCCCATTTATCAAATAAACAGATGTCAATGCAGCCTCAAATCAAAGATCTTTAGGAACTTGACAAGACACTAATAGTTCTAGTAGTTTCTACAATATGCCCATGTCTACATTTGGTAACACCATTTGAAGAGTTTAGTACAAGACTTTTGATGTAAAATATTATTTTTCTCAAGATAGGATTCAAACTCATTTGAGATAACTCACCTCTAGAATCATATATAAAAATCTTAATATTAGCATCAAATTGATTTTTAAAGATTATTAAAGGTAACAATTTTTAAAAACTTTTGACTTACCTTTTGTTGAAGAATATGAATGCATCTGCTGTATTAGTGTTAGGTTTGCCATTTTTGATGTTTTAGGTATTATTGTAATTGCCTGTAGTACTAAGGGCATTTTGGATATTTTGTATTTAACAACCCATTATATAAGGGCTGAACTTCTTGTATTAGGGTTAAGAGACTAAGATTAAGAAAGAGAGAGAGGGGGGGTTGGCCTCCATTAGAGGGTCTTCCCCCTCCTTCGATCTCAACATTTTTCTCTTCACTGTTTCTTCTTGTTTATGATATTCGATCTCCGCTATCTCGGTTTTCAACATGGTATCAGAGCCTTCGATCATTGAGAGCAGTGGCTGCAAGTGAGCGGTCTTGTATTTTTGTAGAAGAAGAAGAAAGGCGGCGAGCTGGGAGAGATAAGAACTGCAACGTCTTGGCCATCTCCCTATGTTTGTCTAACAATTGCTGCTAAAGTTTCTTCTCCAGCTAAAAAAAACAAAAACAAGGCATCCGTTCAAGAAAATAGGTCAGAAAGTGATTCAGATTCTGATGATGCGTAAGTTGCCAAGATTCTTCTTCGTGAAAAGAAATTACATCCTACTTCAAAGAAGAAGGTTGAACTAAGTGACACCTCAGACTCTGATAGTGATTCTGATGATGACAATGAGATTGTAGCCAAAGTTGTTACACCTGCAAAGAAACCTTCAGGTAAAGAGTTTTGGAGCTTAAAAGGTTAAGGAAGAGTCTAGTGACAGTTCACATAGCTATTTTGATGATGAAGAGGATGAAAGTTCTTAAAGTGATGATGAGCTAGACCAAAAAGTTGAAGGCTACGACAACTCCAACTTCAAAGGTGACAAAAACAACTGCCTCGAAGGATAGCAACAGTGATGAGGATGATAACTCTGATGAGAGTGAAGAAGCGGATGAGAAGAAGAGCTTGAAGAGTAGAAATCATGTTCAGACTAAAACAACTAAAAAGGCACTTGGAGCTGCAATGAAGAATGGATCAGTGCCAAAGAAAAAGATGAGCAGCAACAGTTCAGAAAGCGAGTCTGATCCTGACTCAGATTATGATAAGGATGTACATCAATTGTTCGATGAAATGCCTCTGTGGGACGTCATCTCCTGGACCACCATGATCTCTGGCTTCGTTGCTGTCGGTCGGTACCTAGACGCATTCCTCTCCTTCAAGGACTTTCTCGGCTTTGGAGTCCTTGGGAATGAGTTCACTTTCACTGCCGTTCTTCGTGCTTGCTTGGCCGCGTTCTTGGTGTGAGAATGGGAGCAAGTCCACAGTGTGGTGATCAAGGTGGGAATGGCGAGTTGTTTGTGCGTGAACAACGTTCTGATATCGATGTACGGGATGTTTGGTGAAGTAGCTTCAGTGATCCAAGTGTTCGACGAAATGTCTAAAAGAGATGTGATTTCGTAGAACTGTTTGATGGATGCGAATGTCCATGGCACAGATAGATTTGCTTTGTATAAGTGGACGTTGGGGAATGGTTTGAATCCCACCGACGTCACCTTTGTTAATCTTCTCGGTGTCTCCTCGACTCTCATCATGGGGCAGCAACTCCACGCACAGATTGTGCGCCATGGGTTGGATGTGTGTGCTTGTGTCGGATGCTCCTTGATTAATGACTACTCGATTGTGCGAAGGTTGGATGACGCACGCCAAGTGTTTGATGATATGCGTGTACGAGATGCGGTTTCATGGACGGTGATGATCAATAAGTAGGGTGTGAATGGTTACCCTTTGTTGGCTATGGAGCTTTTAAACGGGATGTGAGGAGAAAGGATTTCAATTGATCACATTAGTATTGCCACTATTATCGGCTCCTGTAGTTCGGTTGATTGCCTGGAGGGAGGTAAATAGATTCATTGCTTCTTAATCAAAATCGGGTTTGAGACATTTACGTTTGTTAAGAATTCACTTTTGAGTATGTATGCAAAGTGTGAAAGAATATTAGAAGCTCAGAAGGTCTTCTCTGAAATCAGTGCAACCGACCGATGTTGTTTCATTCAATGCCCTAATATGTGCTTATGTTGAAGCTGGGAATTCAATCCTTTTTTTTCCTTGAGCATTGATGGTGATAAATTGTGTGGATGTGGTACAACTGAATGCTTGGGAGACGTGGCTCTTGTTATAGAACTGATGAAAAGATTAGGGCAGACAAAACCAAAGTTGAAGTCTACGGTGGTTGATGTATTTATTGCGAATAAGGAGAATTCATCAGTGCTAGGTATTGGAGTTGATGCCCTTGTAAAGGGATGGATTGCTTAATAAACTCAAAGATGGCCCTCTATTTTGGATCGACACACCAGACAAACAACCTTGTATTGATATAGGTGGAATGATTGTGTGGAGACTCCAAGCAATTGGGAAACTGTTTCATAGTGGCCTTCCACACAAGACTGTTAATTCTCTGGAGCTTGCTATGGAGGCACTAAAGGAAATCCAGTTACGGTTTTACAGAGATTTTCCTCCACATCCAATGGAAAAGGTTTATGGGTTTGCCACACCATCAACAATGAAGCCAACACAATGGAGTTACCATGGAGGTGGCGTGAATCAAATTCCAACAGAGTGCATAATTTCAGGAGATGTCAGCCTGACTCCCTTCTATAGCACTGCAAATGTCGTGGAGAAATTAGAGGAATATGTGGGTGACATAAGCAACCATATAGATAAGCTGGATACGAGAGGACCTATCTCAAAATACATCGTTCATGATCAAAACTTAAGAGGAAACCATTCGTGAAGGTATGGATGCTATGAGTAAAGAGTTTTTAGCTACCAAAAAGACCGTAAGTGGGGAACAACATGGTAGCACCGGTGGGAACAAGAGCAAATTTCTTCTATGAAAGAATATATTATATGATTTGGGCATGGATCCGCAAAGTTAGCTCGCCAGGCACAAAGCAAGGCGAAGACGTGTGGACCGAATTGGTTGATGTTGTTGAAGAATATGCATATTCAGTGTTCTTTGTGTTAGTTTTATAATTTTTGATGTTTTTATGTATTATTGTAATTACCCGAAATACTAGGGGCATTTTGGTAAATTTTTGTAGCAAGGGTATTTTGGTCATTTTTTCGTTTTACAACTCCTTATATAAGAGCTGATAGGTTGTATTAGGGTTTAAGTTGTTGTGATTAAGAAAGAGAGAGAAAGAGGGGGGGCGGCCTCCATTGGAGGTCCGCCCTTCCTTCGATTTTCATATTTCCTCTCCTTTATGTTTGTGTTTTTCAATCTCCGCTGTGCAACCACGTTTTCAACATAGTATCAGAGCAATCGATCGTTGGAAGCAAGAGAAGAGAGATGCATAGAAGAGGGGATCAATGGTGGGAGCTAACATGAAGCAGGAGATGATGTCTCTGATGCCATAATCTCCCGCCTCACTGCCCCGGTGCTCCCGAAATCTCCGGCAATCTCCTCGACTCCGAGGGCTTTCCATGAGCAGACATTGATATTATGGCTATAAGATCAAACCAGGGAAACGCAGTTCCATTAGTTATTGTCCGACATGGAGCTCTTATTAATTTGTTGGTAATCCGTAGACCATGACATGGACGTGGCTTGTTGGGTTGCCATTTCAGAATCATGTGATGCTTGGCGGGAATGAAAGGGAAGAGAAGAACCCTAGCTTGTGGACCCACACATGGGTATCAAGAATATAGAGAAGGCATCTCTTCAGGTGGTTTGTACTTCCAACAGAGATCACTATTCTGCAATTTGACTTACAAATATGGTAATAAATGGACCTTTTAAACCAATGGACCATCTTAAACGGCTTACAACAAATTTTGTTCTTCGTTACCAGCGTCATCAATATGTATTTGAAGTGCCACCAACCATGGGATGTTGTTCGATAGAATGCCCGGGAGAGATGTGTTGTGATGTGGAACTCCATGATTACTGGGTATGCGCAGAATGGTCATATTAGTGATGCACGGAACTTGTTTGACAAAATGTCTGAACGTGATTCCATTTCTTGGAATGGCATGCTTGCAGGGTATACACAAAACGGTGAGATGATATCTGCAATGTGACTGGTTGAGGAGATGCCCTTGGAGAAATACTGTATTTTGGAACTCAATTGTTCCTGGTTGTACTCAAAATGGATTCTACGATGATGCTTTGAGATTTTTTTTTACCTTCATGTTGAGGTATGACCAAAGGCCAGGTCAGTCTACATATTCTAGTGTGTTATGTTCCTGTGCAAACCTTGCAGTGCTTCAGCATGGAAAGCAAGTTCACAGTCTTGTCGTAAAGAGTGAATGTTATGCTGATGTATTTATTGGAAACTCACTTATCACAATGTATGCAAAATGTGGAAGGGTTATGAGCGCGAAGCAAGTATTCACTGAGATGGTAAATGTTGATTTTGTATTATGGAATTCACTAATTGCAGGTTATGCTTTGCATGGGTATGCACAAGAGTCGCTTATGCTGTTTATGCAAATACAGCAGTGTGGTGAAGTTCCTGATGAGGTCACAGTCGTTGGTGTTCTTTCTGCTTGTAGTCATTCTGGCATGATCGGTCAGGGATTACAAGTATTTAGCTCTATGGTTGATGATTTCCATATTGAGCCCATAGCTGAGCATTATGCATGTGTAGTGGATCTCCTTGGGTAATCAGGTAGGCTGCAAGAAGCTTATAACCTAGTAGCCAATATGCGCATCAAAGCAACTGCAGGAATGTCGTTTCATCGAATACCATGATGGCCGATTATTCCCATAGAGGATGGTGGACTGAGGCAGCAGAGTTGTTTCAGTTGATGAAGGGGAAGGGATTGCCTTCAGCAGCTATGGAATCAAGCGTCAGAGGTTGTACACTTGATCCTGCGAAATGCAGTGAAATGAGTTTGGAGGAGAAAAGGCAGCTAGTTTATGAGATCTCAGAGTGTTCAGAGGCTGCTACTGACCTTCTGTCTTGGAGCCGTCGAGATCTTTTGCAGATTATTTGTGTAGAAATGGGCAAAGAAAGGAAATATACTGGCATAACAAAGAACAAGATGATTGAACATCTTCTCAGGCTAGTGTCCGAGAAGAAAGCAGGAAAATTCACTGCTGTTACAATTTCCACATCACCAGCTTCACAAGATAGCAATCCAAGTAGCTCCAAAAGGCAGAGAAAAAGGGATCATCCACTGCGACTATCTGTTGATTCAAGTCATACATCAGTAAGTAATGATGAGCCAAAAAAATGAAAAAAATTATCCTATGCCAAAACTTAGCATGCAAAGCCATTATGAAGCCACAAAATGCTTTTTGCCGGAGGTGCTCATGCTGTATCTGTTACCGCTATGATGACAACAAAGATCCAAGTCTTTGGTTGGTCTGTGGTTCTGATTCTCCGAACCAAGACGATTTTTATGTCTTACCATCTTGAGTGTGCCTTCAAACATGACAAGGCTGGAATTTCTAAAAGTGGGCGTTATCCAAGGTTGGATGGAAGTTTCTACAGTGTATCGTGTGGAAAAGTGAATGGTCTCCTCGGATGTTAGCGTAAGCAGCTATTAATTGCAAAAGATGCAAGAAGAGTTTATATACTATGTTATCGAATATCTGTATGTCAGAGGATTCTGAGAGGTACTGAGAGATACAAAGGTCTTAATGAAATTGTTAATGTCGCCGCAAAGAAGCTGAAGGACGAGGTTGGGCCCCTTCGTCAAGTATCTTTGAAGATGGCTCGAGGGATAGTCAATAGACTTGCTTGCGGTTCTGAGGTGCAGAAACTCTGTTCTTTTGCGATAGAAGCAGTTGATTCCATGCTACATGCAGGTTTGGAGCAACCACGGGGCTATCCAAAACTTCTGACAAAAGACGATTTTCCTTTCGTCGTTCATTTTCAAGATGTTTCGCCAATGGCAATCATGAAGGGACTCTGATTTTTTTTTTTGACGAGATGAGGGTAAGTGATGTTCTTCTGGATGCCATAACTGTTGCAGTTGTGCTGCCTTCTTGTGCACATTTGGCTGTGCTTAGGCACGGAAAGCAGATTCATGGTTATACGATTGTGAAATCTATGGAAAGGAATGATGTCTTTACACAGAATGCTATAATGGACATGTATGTGAAATGTGGGAGCTTGAGAGAGGCACATTCAGTGTTCGATAATTTCTTTGAGAAGGATTTGGCGTCATGGAATATCATGATTACTGGATATGGTATGCATGGTTATATGGAAGAGGCTCTATATATGTTTGAGAGAATGGAAATGGCCGGTTTGATCCCAGACGAGATAACTTTTGTTGGAGTTTTATCTGCATGTAGTCATGCTGTGACGTTCAATCAAGGAATTGATTTGTACAAGCAGATGCCGAATAGGAACATTAGTTTGTAGAACACCATCATTTCAGCTTTGACAAGGCTCAGAGATCTAGAAGAGCATGTTAACTGTTCGCTGAAATCTTCAAGAGAGATATTTACCTGTGTATCAAGTGTTTGATGAAATGCTTAAGAGAGTTGAAAATTCAAAAAAAGATTACAAGAGATATGAAGTAGTATGTTATGACTGTTTCAATTGGAAAAACAACATGAAGAAAGTTTACAGAAAAGAGATGTATGGTGAAGATTGCAGTTATGAGGACTGATGAAATGTATTTTAAAGCCAAAGAAGTTGTTGAAAATATTGCAGCCAAGAAAGCGCAGGAAAATATAAAGAAGAAAGAGAGGGTAGCGGCTCCTAATGGGGACTCCACATGCCAAATTCCATCTTCTACATTATATTGTGTTAGAAAGCGCAGAAAAATATAAAGAAGAAAGAGATGGCGGTGGCTCCTAAGGGGGGTGCAATGCCAAATTCCATCTTCTAGATTATGTTGTGTAAGCACAAACAACAACCACAAAAGTAAAAAAGTTTGAAAAGAAGAAAGAGACAAAGGCAGTCCATTACATCTTCTAATGATTGACAAGAAGAAAGTGAGAGAGGGTGGCCTAATTTCATCTTCTATCTATTTGAAGACCGGAAAAGTTTGAAAAGAAGAAAGAGAGAAAGGCAATCCATTCCATCTTCTAAATGATTGATAAGAAGAAAGTGAGAGAGGGCGGCCTAATTCCATCTTCTATCTATTTGAAGACTGAAAACGTTTGAAAAGAAGAAAGAGAGAAAGGCGGTCCTATTCCATCTTCTAGTGATTGACAAGAAGAAAGTGAGAGAGACTGCCTAATTCCATCTTCTATGTATTTGAAGACCATACTTTATGATTGAAAGAAGAAAGTGAGAGAGGGGCTACTGCATCAGAATAGTCAGCCTATCTAATTCCATCTTCTATCTATTTGGAAAACATACTTTATGATTGAAAGAAGAAAGTGAAAGAGAGGGGCGACTGCATTAGAATTGTCAGTCTATCCAATTCCATCTTCTATCAAGTGTTTGGTTGGTGGTTTGATCATCATAATGATCCATAAGTGTGGTGAAGTAAAAACAAGTGTTTCAGCTAGTGTGTATGGTGGAGATGGTACCTTCTACGATAAAAGATCATATTTCTACCATAAAAAATAAGATTTCTTAAGAATTGGAAAACATGACTTTTGACGTGTTGCTGCTTAAGATGATAAGCCAGGAAGGCTAAGTTGAAGTTTTTGCAGCCAAAGAAACTGTGAAAGATTAGATTAGTCATGAAAATAGATGAAGAATGTTGCATAAAGCTATAAAGATAGTTTGGAGTTCGAAGTATCTCACTCCCAACTTGAGGGGGGTGTTTAAGAATATGCATATCTAGTGTTCTTTGTGTTTGTTTTATAATTTTTGATATTTTTAGGTATTATTGTAATTGCCCGAAATAATAGGGGCATTTTGGTAGATTTTTGTACCAAGGGTATTTTGGTCATTTTACCATTTTACAACTCCTTATATAAGGGCTGATAGGTTGTATTATGGTTTAAGTTGTGATTAAGAAAGAGAGAGAAAGAGGGGGGCGGCCTCCATTGGAGGTCCGCTCCCTCCTCCGATCTCCATATTTCTTCTTCTTTATGTTTATGTTTTTCAATCTCCGTTGTGCAACCACATTTTCAATAGATGTCTCTACAGAATTTTTAAGAGAACGTTGCTGAAATTATGCAGTTAAGTGATTTGCTGTTTAAAGGTGAAGATTGAGTCATGAGATTTGCTGAAATGTGTTTTGTAGCTAAGGAGTTGCTAAAAAAGGTTGCAGCCAAAGAAGCTACTGAGTTAAAGAATTGTTGCAGTTAAAAATCTGTTGAAAATTATTGCAGTCATGAAGCTACTGAAGATGAACAACATAAAAGCTGAGTTAAAAAGTGTTGCAGCCATGAAGGTTGCTTGAAAAATGGATAGCCAAGAGGATTATAAAATTAAAAAAGATGCAGAAAATATGAAATCGTATATATTGAGTGTTTTCGTATTTGGTCAAACAACAGAAATATAAATAGAAGAAAAAGACAATGCAGAAAAATCAGTTTTCTTATCACCACATATGCTGAAAATCAACTCAGAGAAGAGGCAGATGCATTGTTTCTTACGGAATGTGACAATATCACCAAGAAGCATAAAGATTAAGACCTTGAGATGCTGAAGTAAATAACCAGGAGGGCTAGAAAAGTGGCTGCAGTCATCATGTGAAGGGGAACATAATGACTAGTATGAGTAGAAATATGTATTATGCTATTTGAGTGGTAGAAAGAGGACACCCAACCAACACACCGGCCGCCGCCACCATGTAAAGGGGTGTAGGAAAAGCCGTGTGAAGTGTGTATGGTGGAGATAATACTTCTTACCATAAAAGATTAACTTTCTCAAGAGTAGAAAAACATGATTTTTGAAGTGTGGCTGCCTAATCACTTCATGGAGAAGAAGAAAGAGAGGGAGCCACCGACACCTATAGAAGGGTCATGTGAAACCTATGTGTTCTTGATTGTTCAAGTTGATTTAAAGAAGCCTTATAGAGATCATTAGTGCACGTGTGGTGAAGAAAGAACCATTTGTTTGGCAAGTTTGGAGTTCGAAGTATCTCACTCCCAACTTAAGGGGGTGTTAAAGAATATGAATGTATCTGTTGTATTAGTGTTAGGTTTGTCATTTTTGATGTTTTAAGTATTATTGTAATTGCCTTTATTACTAAAGGCATTTTGGTCATTTTGTGTTTAACAACCCCATTATATAAGGGTTGAACTTCTTGTATTAGGGTTAAGAGACTAAGATTAAGAAAGAGAGAGAGGAGGGTGGCCTCCATTGGAGGGCTTGCCTCCTCCTTCGATCTCAACATTTTTCTCTTCACTGTTTCTTCTTGTTTATGATACTCGATCTCCGCTATCTAGGTTTTCAACACCTTTAAGCATATATATCTTTGTATATCTAGTAAAATCATCAACAAAAATAATATAATATAAAGCTTATCCTTTTTACATGATAGGTACAAGACCCCGAACATAAGAATGCATAAGTTCAGAAGGTTTATTTGTAACAAAAGTCCTATTAGGAAAAAGAAGATAGTTTCATTTTGTCAAGAACACAATCTTTACAAAACAATTCTTAGAACTCTTGATACCAAGTGAATATTTATACAATTTTTGGATATTCAAATGTCCGTCTTATATGCCACCAAAGTACATCGTTCGATAAAGGATTATGATGACCAAAATTTTGAATATGCAAATTGTCCATCACATACAAACCACTTTTTCTATAGCCGCATCCAATCACTCTTTTCGATGGGTGGTTATATACAATGCAATCTTTAGATAAGAAGGTTACATTATACCCACTATCCAAAATTTGTGAAGGAGAAAGTAAATTCGAATTCAGTTGTGGATGTAAATTGACTTTAGAAACCAAAGACACATTATTTTCAAAAAGACCCATTTTTCAACTTGCAATTTGGTTCTGTCAGCAGTAAAAATAAGTCAAAAGTATCTCTTATGTATTTTGTCAAAAGGTTTTTACTGCATATCATGTGAAAGGAGGTTCCATAATAAAGTAACCATATATTCATATCTTGTGAAGTGGTAGAACACACTGCATTGGAGAGAGATGCTTTGAAATTTTGGATGTGGGGAGGGGTATATGTGTGTGTGTGTCCATTAAAATATATATATATATATATATATGAATAAAAATTATGAATATTATATATACATAATATTTTCAAATATATGTATAAACATAGATTTAAGAGAAAAATACTCAATAATTACTGCTATTATATTATATATAACTATTATATTTCCACATGCTTGAATACAATTTTTAAAACATTTAAAAAACTAAATGCACGATGACAGTCAGATTTTATTTTTCCTCTCTCCCACTTCTATTCTCTCTCCACGTGCCTCCCCTCTCTCTGTTCTTTCCATGCTTTCTCCTCTTCCTGTTCCTCCTCCCTCTCTCTTCTGTTCTCCTGCCCCTTCTCTTTCTTCACCCACTTGTTCTCCCATCTCTTCCCCCCTCCCCACTTCCACCAACATTGAGAGACCCTAATTATTTTTCCTACTTCTAGATGCGTATAAACTCAGAAACACTGACCGTGTTGATTTTTGTGTAAGAGTAACCTTCAACATGTTGACCATGTGAGTCAAGCGAGTCAAGTGTGCTTGACTGACAATTTTAGAATATCAAGCATGGTATCAGTGTCAGAGTGTCCGGCACAAGCGTGTCACCCTTGTAAAAGTGTCTATATAATATGGCATATCAGTAATTGTTTTATTGCTTTGCCAAGTTGACACGGCTTAGAAGTTACTGGAGGAGATGCAAGTTGTACCTTCCTGCCTTTTTCAAAATTTACATGCTTTCTCACTTTTCCAGAACCCTTATTGAAGAATGATGTTTTGTAGCTTATATATTTCCAAGCAGCCTATCACCGGAGATTTTGGAGGGTCTACTTGGATCAGGTACTTGATGTTACTTCCTTGAGGTTCACAATGAAATATGTCTTTCTTTTTGAAGGTTGATAATCCTCAATCTATGTTTTCTGTCACACCCTGGCAGTTGGAGGAGTAATGGCTTTTCTTACCTTGCATGAGATGCTTCCACTGGCATTTGATTATGCTGGTCAGAAACAAGCTGTCAAGGCTGTATTCTTTGGAATGGCTGTGATGTCTGCCAGGTACATCTTATTAGTTAAATAAACTATGTTCAGTATTTTTTTTGTTTTCTCATCCAGCAATTGAAATGCTTCTTGTCTTTCATGACAAACCTCTAAATGGCACTGTAAGTTGGTGAGTCTTGTGTAATGTTTTCTCATACTATATGATCACCGGATCCTTTACCTTGTTATAGCTACCTGCGTAACAAGTGCAGGTGTAGGATATGGCAACTTCAGGGACACAACAATATATTTATATCTATATATTATTTTATATAGTAGTATCACATGAAACTAGAAGAAAATTCAGTGCTCGATAGTTATTATTCACTAATAAAGTATTAATTGGTCTATATCACATGAAATGTTGTTTCATATGGTATTAGACTATCTTTAAGTTACAATTTTTAGTTAAAAACTACTTCAAATAATTATTGTTGAGTCAGACATTGGTGTTGGAATTCATGGGAAGCGCAGTAGATGATCAAATATAAAAAAATATTAAGAAACATTGAAGAGTAAAATGGGAGATTGGAGAAGGGACATGCCCTCCAATGGAGGCCGCCCCCCTCTCTTTCTTAATCTCAAACTCTTAACCCTAATATAAGATGTCAAGCCCTTATAGAATGAGTTGTTAAACATAAAATGACCAAAATGCTCCTAGTAGCAATTACAATAATACCTAAAACATTAAAATTACTAAAACTAACACTAAAAAGCAGATTCTTCAACACCCCCCCTTAATTTGGGAGTGAGATACTTGAACTCCAAACTTGCCAAAAAACTTATTCTTTCTATCTTTTTCTAAATTTTTCAACTTCTTGGCTATCCACTTTTCAGCAACCTTCCTTACTGCAACCCTTTTAATCAACCTTTATAGTTGTTCTTCAACTTCATGATTGCAACAATCTTCAGCATCTTTTTGGCTGTAATAATTTCCAACAGCTTCATGACTGCAACAACT
Source organism: Brasenia schreberi (assembly GCA_036023115.1). NCBI lineage: Eukaryota > Viridiplantae > Streptophyta > Magnoliopsida > Nymphaeales > Cabombaceae > Brasenia > Brasenia schreberi. The sequence goes on along the minus strand of JAYKKT010000055.1, from coordinate 9,219,661 downwards.
TAACTTAGCTTTCATGGTTGTTTATCTTTAGCAGCTTCTTGGCTGCAACAATTTTCAACATCTTCATGGCTCCAACTTTAACTCATTCTTTATGGTTCATCTTCACTAGATTTTTGGTTGTAACAATTTTCATTAGCTTCATGGCTGCAACAACTTCAACTTAACCTTAATGGTTGTTCATCTTCAGCAGCTTCATGGCTGCAACAAATTTTCAGTGGTTTCTTGGCTGCAACAACTCTTCAACTCAGCCTTCATGGCGATCCATCTTCAGCAACTTCATGGCTGTAATAATTTTTTCAGCAGATTTATGGTTGCAACAATCTTTTATCAGCCTTCATGGTTATTCCTTTTAGCAACCTTTATAGCTGAAAATTCTTGCAACCTTCCTGGCTGTAAATAAAAGAAAAAATATTTCTGTAGTCTTCGTGACTGCAATCTTCAACATCTTCAATCCTTTGCCGCTCATCAACTTGGTCCAACTCATGATCACGAGAAACAACAACCATAGTCCCATCTCTGCAAATGACTACACATGAATCTCCAACATTTGCAATAATCAAATGATCTTTTTCTTCATTGGCAGCCAATTGAGAAGAGCAAGTTGTATCTAATGCTTCTCTCATCTGAACCAACTTACAACTCGACACCTCCACTTTCTTATCATTCTCCTCTACAATCTGCATCGCATTCTTAGCATGTACCAACACCAAATTTTTCACTTCAATGACCATGGCTAGTTCTTGCATGATCCTATCCACCTCCTGATTCATGGCAAACAATACAGATAGTTCAACAAAATGTTTTTCCTTAACAAGTTCAATCTCCGACTGCCACTTGTGCTCGATCTTCTAGGTTGCATCAACGATGGTGGCATTGCTCTTGTCTCTTTCTCAGACATTTCATCAAACAATTATCATGCGACCAAGACATCTCTCAGGCATTTCATCAAACACTTGGCATGCAAGTGAATATCTCTCTTGGTCATTTCATCAAAAAACACTTGATGTGTATCTTGCATACTATATATTAATCATTCTGTTAAAAAACTGAAATCTGCTAGTTTCCACTCGATTGCCCATGGTTTGTCTCTATATTACTCATCCTACCAGCTTCATGTTGCATGTGCGAAAATGTTTGTTTTTCAAGCCTTCCACATACCACTGCAACACGTACTCTTCTTCCACCGCATCGCCTTCGTACAGTGCCTTCAGGACCAGAGGCAGTTCATTCACACATCAGGATTCGTCATGCTGCATAACTCCTTAAAAGCTCCAAGCAACAGAAGCTGTTGCGATGCAACATCAGCACCAAGATTCATGTGAAGATTCTCAAGCTGAACATTCCAGTCTGCACACTTGCAGAAGTCTGCTCCACACCTCTTCTTCATCTCCATCGAGCTCTATAGTGGCAACATCTCCTTCAACCTCAACACTTTTTCCACTTTGCTGCACATTCGCAACCACTACCCATTGCTCTCATCAATCAAACGACATATTGTAATTCGTGGAAAGCGCAGCGGATGATAAAACATGAAAAAATATTAAGAAACATTAAAGAGTAATGGGAGATTGGAGAAGGGGGTTGACCCTTCGATGGAGACCGCCTCCCCTCTCTTTCTCTCTTTCTTAATTTTAAACTCTTAACCCTAATACAAGACGACGAACCCTTATATAATGGGTTGTTAAACATAAAATAACCAAAATTCCCTTAATGTTATGGATAATTACAGTAATACCTAAAATATTAAAATTACTAAAACTAACACTAAAATGTAGATTCTTCAATAATGGGATGAGAGAAGTGTATGTGTTCAGCACTGGATACGGGTGTGAATCCCTGTAGAAGTGTGAAGGTGGAATATATAGTTTTTTAAAGCAGTGTTGTTCGACGCATATTGTATCGTGTATCGTTTTGGTCCACGATATGGGCGTATCATACTTTAATATTAAAAAATTAGTAAAAATCTAAAAAAGATGAGAAAAAATAGAAAAATCTAATAATTACAAAAAATTCATATAATGTAAAGTTTAGTACATATTGATTATTCACCATTGAAAAATTAAAAAAAATTATATATTTTAAAGCAAAAAATGAAATACATTTACATTTACATATTGTAATCAGGATCATCAATTAAATAATCTTCATCTTCTTCTTGCTGAAGATCCTCACCACCTTTTGCTTCAAAATCAAAATCTTCATCTCCTTGATAATGTTGTTGCACTCCTTCCAAATTAATCCATGCAATATCTTCTTCAGTTAGGAGTACATTTTCTTCATTATCTTTCATAATCCATACCTCTAATTTATCAAAATTATCCAAACTTATTGGATCAAATTGGCTTTCTTCTCTATTTGCCTTTTTTAATTGCCTACAAGAAAGAAAGATAAGTAATTAGTAAATAACATTAACAATTGAAGTCAAACAAAATATTGAATTGAATATTTAAGTAGTAACTAATACAAGATTACCTTTGGCAAAGCCGCATGTTATAACATATGAAAACTAAGCCATTGAGCTGCTTATGTTCTAACTTGTTGCATTTTTTTGTATGGATGTTGTAATGAAGACTATGCTTCAATATAGTTGCGAAAGATCAATGAGTGGATAACACCACAAAGTAACAATCACAAAGCCTTAGAAAAGGCAATAGCCGAGAGCAACAAGTGCATGCGAAAAGGAGAATAAATACAACACAAGCTTTAATAAATAATCTTTATTCATTAGCCATCAAAAACTTAAATTTACAATGGATTACAAGTGGTATTTATGGAGTAAAATAGGTTGTATATGAGAGGGAGAGAGAAGAGACAAAGGGGGGGGGCTAGTGGCCGTAGGGGCCCTGGCCCTGATGGCCCAATTCTTTAACACCCCCCCTCAAACTGATAACTCCATTACCTGAAGTTTGCCAATTAAAGATTAAAACCGAGGAGTAGGTAAAGACTTGGTGAACACATCTGCAAGTTGATATTCTGATTTTATAAACTGTAATGTCAAATTGTCTTGTAGATGCTCTTCATGAACATAGTGACAATTCATCTCTATGTGCTTTGTGCGCTCATGGAAGGTATGGTTGTTGGCTATATACATAGTACTTTTATTATCGCAGAACATTATTGGAGGAGCTTCCAGTTGTATGCCTAAGTCTTGAGGTAGTCGTCGCAACCAAGTTAGTTCTGTAGTAGTGTTGGCCATAGTACGATACTCGGCTTCAGTGGACGAAAGAGACACCATTGTTGTTTCTTGCATCTCGATGAAATGAGTGAGTAACCAAAAAATATGCAATATCCGGTAATAGAGTGCCTGTCATTCACATCACCACCCCAATCAGCATCAGTATATGCAAGCAACTGAAATAACGAGGAGGAAGATAGAAATACTCCCTTAGTTGAGGTTTTTCGAATATAACAAATAATCCTCATAACAACACTCATATGCATTGAGGAGGGTGCATGCTGAAACTGACTTACAGTATGAACAGCATGAGCAATATCAGGCCGTGTTATGGTGAGATATGTGAGTGCTCCAACCATCTGTCTATAAGGTGTGGGATCACTCAGAAGTTCACCATCAACTAGGCGCATCTTCTGGTTGATTACTTCTGGTGTCTCAACAACTTTGTCATCTGTAATACCTGATCTAAGAATAACATCATTAATAAACTTAGTTTGTGATAACATTTAAAAAAGCATTTTTGACATCCATTTGATAGAGTTTGAAATCCATGATGCAAGCATATGCAAGTAGCATTCTAATGGCCTCTAATCTAGCTACGGGAGCATAAGTTTCTTCATAATCTATGCATCTTCTTGATTATACCCTTTTGCTACAAGCCTAGCTTTATTTCTTATTATTAAACCATTTCATCAAGTTTGTTCCTAAAGACCCATTTGGTGCCAATTATAGGATGATCATTGGGCCTTGGAACTAATTCCCAAACTTGATTCCTCTCAAATTGGTTTAGTTCTTCTTGCGTGGCCAAGATCAATGCTCATCATTAATGGCCTCATTTATGTCTTTAGGTTCAACTTGAGAGACAAAGGCTAGATGATTACATGCATCTCTAAGTGAATTTCGAGTGATTACCCCTTTTGATACATCACCTATCACCTTGTCAAGAGGATGATACCTTGAAGTCCTCCATTCCTTGGGTAAATCCAAGATTTTAGAATCTTCTTGCCATGAGTGATCAAGGAGTCTCTCTTCTTTCTTCTTGGACTCTATCTCTTGATTTTCCAAGTGCGTCTTTGCCAAGATTTGCAACATCATCAACAAGTTCTCTTTCTCATCATTTGGGTTAGTTTCATCAAATGCAACATATATGGACTCTTCTATGGTCATAGTTAGTTTTATTATAGACTCTAAAGGCCTTGCTATGAATAGAATAACCAATGAATATTCCCCACTCATCGGATTTTGCATCAAACTTCCCAAGTTATCTTTTCCATTATTCAAAACAAAGCATTTACATCCAAAAACATATAAGATCATACCTTGAGTTTCTTTTGTTGAAGAGGAGCAAGCCACACCAACCGTTGCTTTTTCCTTTATTTGGGCTTCAAGTTGCTTCAATTTTTGTTCAAGTGCAAGAATGGAAGATTAAGCATGTTCTTCTACTACGACCACCTTTTTTTTCAATTTTGGGCAATTTGGTCTTATATGTCCGACTTTTCTACAATGATGACAAATGATATCTTTTCTTCCTTCTTCACTTTTGAAATGAGGAGGTCGGTAAGCCTTCATATTTGCTCCGGGTTTTGATGCGGCCAAGGCGGCGTCTTTTTGAAGTCTTGCTTCATTCATTCTTGTTTCCGTCATTTGAAGATCGGTAAGGATCTCTTCTTTTGTAGAGAAAGGTTTTCTATGAATGAGCGATGATCTTACCCCTTCAAATTCTTCCCGAAAACTTCTTAGAAATTGATATACAAAGTCCTCATTGTCTTCACATTGTCTCTCACTAAGACATTGTGTACATTTCTTTTTGTAACCATACAATTGATTCAAATATTAAAAAATTCCCCAAAAAATTTGTTTACCCCTTTATCTCCTTGTTTAAGTGAGACCAATTTGTCTCTTAATGCCATCCTATGAGCCACATTGCTTTGAACATGGGATTTTTTAAAATATTCTCATGCTTCTTTAGCGTTGGTGAAATCGGCTAAAGTATCCCTAGTGTGCTCGTTTACATTATTAATGAACACCCATAGGATTGTTCTATGGCCTCCTTCGTATCCCTCTTTTTGTTCAAGTATGGCATTGATCGAGGGTTCTACCTTCGAACCACTTACATAGCCCCATAATTTTTTGAAATACAATAGTTTTTCATAGATTGGGCCCATGTTTTATAGTTCGAAGATATTAGATGAAAATTGAAACCCCCTTTATCATCCATATTTTAAGGAGAAAGAAACTAAAGAGGTAAACTTACAAAATACTATTGACATGTTTTTCGAGACGATGAACAATACAAAATATGATCGGCATGCTTCCAGAGGCAATGAACAATACTCTCACGATTGAAAAATGGCTCTGATACAATGTAATGAAGACTATGCTTCAATATAGTTGCGGAAGATCAATGAGTGGACAACACCACAAAGTAACAATCACAAAGCCTTAGAAAAGGCAATAGCCGAGAGCAACAAGTGCATGCGAAAAGGAGAATAAACACAACACAAGCTTGAATAAATAATCTTTATTAATTAGACATCAAAGGCTTAAATTTACAATGGATTACAAGTGGTATTTATAGAGTAAAATAGGTTGTATACGAGAGGGAGAGAGAAGAGACAAGAAGAGACAAAGGGGGGGTTGGCTGCAACCAGCCCCCAACGGCTAGTGGCCCTGGCCCTGATGGCCCAGTGGGCTAGGGCCGGGCCACTCTGGCCCAGTTCTTTAACAGATGTATTCAAAGACACTTCAATTCCTTTCACAACCCGTTGCACTATAGGTTTGACTTAGAACTCTTACTACAAAATCTCCAAGATTTGGGCTATCACTTTCAAACTTATTCTACCAAACATCTGTAGAAAAAGACAAACATTAAGACTTAATCCACAATAATATAAGATTTAAGAAACTTAAATACAAAGATAAACAATTTACTTGGGCGCATATTAGTGCGGTTGCGAATTTCTATAGGCAAACCCATTAAGTAAAGAGCATTATCATAAATCTCTATCTCTCGATGTATAGCATATGCTCTACTCTCATCAGGGACTAATCTGTCTATACAATCAATGATGCCTCAATTAACCTCACTATTCCTTTTGAAGCTTGCTGAGTACCTGAATGCTAGGTTTAGATAATATGCTACTACATGAATAGGCTAATGCAATTGTTTGTTCCATCTATTATCTATAATGTTCCACACGAGCACATAATCTCTCTTTCTTTCATTAGAATTATTTCTAATGGCTTGTTTTGCCTTATCCATGATTTCATAAAGGTAGCCCATAGATGGTTTCTCTTCGCTATCAGCCAATCTCAAAACCTTCACTAAAGTACATGTAATCCTCAAAAGTGTAACACATGCATTCCAAAATGTTATTTCTGAAATCTCATTCAACTTTCTATTTCTTCTATTTTAAGGCAACTCTACAAATTGTTGTCACTCATCTGAGGATAACATTCTCTTCGAGGCTTGTTTCTGTCTCATAATACTATGTACAGATAATAAATTAGTTGCAAACCGAGTTGCAGTTGTATGAAGAAGCTCTGCACCATCTGTATATCTTCTCATCATATATAATACAAAGGCATGATTATAGATAAATTTGGTGATATCTTGGCAATACACAATTGTTGCCTTTATCTCATCCACCTCACCAATATCCTCAAGGATAAGATCTAAATAATGGGTTGCATATGGTGTCCAATAGAAAGTCTCATAAATATCTGCTAACTCCTTCCCAGCTGCTTTATAGTTAGTTGTATTATCTGTAATGAATTTGACTACATTCTTTAGCCCAACCTTTTATATCACCTTATCAAATTCTTGTCTTAGGATCTCTGCAGTATGCCTCTTCTCTGACATGTCTAGAGATATAAAAAACATAAGTCCTTTAGGACAATAGATAAGAAAGTTTAACAAAGTCCTTCCTCGCCTATCTATCCATCTGTCTATCATGATAGTGCATCCTGTTTCCTTCCATGACTTTATTAAAGTTGAATAATATTCTTGCACTTCAGTGACGGTCTTATCTAATAACTTTCCTCTCAACTTTTGATAAGAGAACATCTTGTATCTTGGACCAATATTAGCAATTGCATTTGCCATTGCTTGAAAATGAAAATTGTTTGCTGCATTAAATGGAATGCATGCATCATAAAACCATGTGCCTGTAAGGTCAGCCTGCTCATGCAGTTGTTCTGAAGCCATAACAATATAAATTTCAAGTTGAGTACTATGTGTAGTGCTAAGAGAAAAAAATGAATGTAGTGACACAGACCCTTGGGCGTATCGTATGATATGAGCGATACGTGCTGTATCCTGCGATACAGGCAATATGTGCCATATCGCACGATACGACATGATAACCTATATTATACGATACAAGTTATTGTACAATATGGTGCGATACGGATAACACTTAAAGTATTGTTAGAAAAGAGAATTATGATTATCTTGTTCCCTTTATTAGTAAATATTGATTCCATTCTTTTCTGCAAACTTTTATCAACATCAGAAATTATAATAATCTGTTGGTTATTATGACAAGATATTTTAGAATGCCAACGTCAACAAAGGAGAAATATAAGTCACTTGATGCTTGAATTTTGTTATTTAAAAGCCAAAGAAATGTTCTAAGGTACTATTATAGTTTTACGTTTTAAAATAATGTCACAACTTTTTGAATTTTGTCACAAGAATGGCATGGATGATATGCATTCAGTTCAACAGTGAAGCTGTTAAACTAGAATATGTTATTCTTTTTAGTTTTATTTCTTATAAATTTCTCAATGGTTCATCTAGATGAACTAGACATTATCCATCCCACGACTGCTTCAGCTGGCCATTTTCTCTGGCTGAGCCTTCTTCTATTCCCTCGCAACTTCTTGTAGATGTTCTTGATATACAGGGATTTGTTCTGTTTGTAAAAAATACTCCTCTCAATCGAGAGGTGTTATGACATAAGATGATATCCTTTTACTCTTGCAATTTCTAACAGAAACATCTCTAGCATAAAGTTTTATTTGAACTGCATTTTTAGTTCTCGTACATCTTTTCTTGGTTCTTCCTTTAATTTTGTTCTCACATCATTTTCTTTTCTGCTCTGTTTCTTTTGTCCTTCATGCACATTTTTATCTGCTCCTTGTTGGATTGCCTTTTCACTTTATGATTGTCCCCTGCATATTTGATTCTTTTGATTTTTGAAAACTACTTCTGCTTCTCATGTTGCTCGTGTTTACACTTTCAGTCTGGCAACCTTGGATCAGATTGGTGATTGACCCTATATATTGATTCAAATACAAAATTCATTTTTTCTGCTTTGATTAGAGAATAATCCTTGAGGCATTGTCTAAGCTTTCATTAAACTCTAAGAAAACTCATTTTCTACCCTGGGCATGTACAGCAATGCCCATCTGCAACTTGGACAAGTAATGTCTCTGTTCTTGCAAATTTAGTGGTATTTACCTTATAATTTATATCAACTAGATGTCTCATGATTGAATCTTCACATGCATCACCTATGAGGCCAAAAATGCAAATTCACCCTTTTTGGAGCTTGGTGTCACAAGACTCTTAGAGCTCAACCTTTCTTTTATTGCACAGCTTGTTTACAACCCACAGCACTTGCACACCCACCCTATATAAATCCCTCTACTCAATACATTCAGGTTACTTGAATACGAAACTCCAACCTAATTCTCTGTGTTGTCCTATGGTTTCCAGAAAACTGAGAGATTTGTCAAAAAATAAATATTGGAATCTGTAAGTGCCGCATTTATGGTCAGAATCATCTTACTTTTGGGAAGAAAAAGGCCTTCAAATTTCTTGCTGGTAATAGAACTAAAACTTCTCACAACCCCAATGATCTATGGTGGGGAAGGAAAGTGTTCCAAATCTTTCATATACATACATACATATATGCATACATACGTACGTGTATATATATGTCTCTCCATTATTTATTTTCTTAAATGTATTAACATTTTGGCAGATCTAGTTGTCACTTAATTCAGAACAGAAAAAAATGAAAGAGAAAAAGAAAAGGTGGAGACACGTTGAGGCAAGGACGTAACTTAAAGATAACATTCTCCATTGCTTCTTAAGTATTAATAGGCTATGACAAGCGTATGATCTAATTTTCCTTTCAATTGTTAATCTAAATAAACATGTGGAACACCTAACAGTGACAAAAAGAAAACTGCGGAGTTGGAACTAACATGGTGGATTATGTAGCCTCCTTGGATTTCTCAACTCGGTCCAATCTTGTCTTATGGCTTGGGAATTTTGTGTCTTGGATGCCTATTGACAATTCTGTCCAGATTATCGATTTTTTATAACTTAAGTAGGTAGGGACACGTCCCAACTGCAACTTTAGTAGTGAAAGTTGTTTTTTTTACCTAGGTAACTTTAAATAGTAAACCATGTTGTTTTAGGTTTACTTAACTAAGACTATAGGACGTAAAAGATGAACCAAAAGATGTGGGGAAAAGATTCAAGTTAGACTTGATTGCAACTTGTAGGCTGTTAATATTTTCCATCATAATGTAGCTACTAGGCAATTCAAGGAGCTGCATCACCAAACCGGTTCTTAGCTGTCTCTAAAATTTGTGATGTGGCCTTTTCTAATCTTTCTCATTAATCTGAGCCAACCTTGCTATGGTCAGCTTGTTCTTCATCTCTATTTAATTTATGCACTGGAGAAATAAATTTTTTCTCATAACCACTGACAATAGAATCATGTTCGTTTGTGCTAACTTGTTTTGGCTTTATTCTTTGATGATGAGCAGCTTATACTTCTTGGAGGTCAGCGTGCCAAAGGAGATGAGCTTGTAGCAAGCAAAATAAGATCCCTGGATCTGTGCAGAAGCCGTTAATTTTTTGCACAGTATTGGTTCTAAACAAAAGTTTCTATTGCATAATAGAAGCCAATAGAACACATATTTCATAATATTGCTTCATAAGATCTATACATTACTAAGCAGTTTGTCCATTGAGCTGTCCAAGTCAGTTTCTGGTGAGGTAAATCTGGATTTCTCTGGGCTCCGTTTAATAAGTCATGTGGCATACTTTACCTGAATTGACACTGGCAAGTTTTATGAATTTGGATATCCAGTTCTCACCTTACAGGCATACACACTCGCATGCTAAGCGAGTCAAACCTTCTTGGTTAGAGTGGATCGGGATGCCTATCTTGTATCGTTTGATCTTAACCAGATCTACTAAAGATCCTCTTAGCCTCGTCCTACTGATTTGAATAATGTAAAGGCATAGGAATGTTGAGATTCGACCCACACCTTTAGAAACTCGAATCAACACAAAATAGAAATTCTTGGAATCAAGAAGAGGGCCAGCATCGCCATGGTGGTCACTACCTCTCTCTCTTTATTCTCTTGATTCTTAGTTACATGATTACAATTAGGATACTTAACATACATATTTCTAACTTGAAAGACCAAAATGTTGCTAATTAGTACTCCTAATCTATGTCACATGGGTGCGGGATACGACAAATTTTAAAAATTTTGGGTGCAACAACACGGTTAGGGTATATATTATATATAATATTCAAGCTACAACAAGTGAGACATCAATTAACATAAGTACATGACAATAGCAAGTACATAATTTTATATTAAAGCAAAACACATAAATGGTAAACAACTACTAATTTCATCATAATACACAAATCAATCTTCACTATCTAGACCCATTTATCTAAAAAGACCCGAACTTCAAAATCGATACCAGATTTTGAAGCGTGGAATATCCACACAAAAGAAAGTGAAGAAGGTCCGCGTTGAGATATTTTTCTATTTTCATTAACAGAGTTTCATGAGAGATGATGGAAGACAAGCAAAAGGAGCATTTTGGAAACTATGGTGAGATAACCCAGGTGGTCATCATGGGAGATGATGGAAGACAAGCAAAAGGAGCATTTTGGAAACTATGGTGAGGTAACTCAGGTGGTCATCATGGGAGATAAGGTCATGAGTCGACTAAGAGTTTTCATTTTCATCGTCTTCACGGATTACTCTCTCTTTGATTTGGTTCTGTAGGATAAATACACCATAGACGGCAGAACAGTGAGTTACAAAATTTTTTTTTTGCCATATCGCACTGACACAGTGTCGATGTCACCCCCGTGTCGAGGTCGAAACTCCACCCCTTAGAAGTGTCTGTGTGACTTAGCTCTTAATCATACCCTACTTCTATTAGATCCGATCTAATAGGATCTGATTGACTAAGTTGCATAAATGTATGAAATCTATGTCTTCAAGATGCTCCTTCAAGTTGGGTCTTGAATGCTTCAATACTCCCAGCTTGGACATAAGGTGATGAAATTGAGTTGTTGTCACAGACTCTTTGTCCGCAAATCTACAAGCTGATGCTGATGATTTAAATACGCAAATTAGTTTTATTAAACCAGCATTTACTTTTTCTCTAATAAAGTGACAATCTATCTCAATATGTTTTTGTATCACTCATGAAATGCTCGGATTGGAGGCAATATGCAATGCACTCGATTGGTTATCACAATAAAGAGTGTCATATGTTGCATAATTCCCAAACTAAGCTCGTACTCAAAAACATTTAACTAAATGAGCTCACAAGTATTTGAGGCCATGGCTCTGATATTCGACTTCTGCAGAAGACTTGATCTTGGCTTAGAGACACGTGTTTTGTTTCTTACTCTTCAAAGATGTCATCATTATGCATCTTCTAAGTGAAAACACAACCACCAGTGAGATGTAGACCTCCTATCAAGTTAGGACAAGGCTACCTAATCAACATCTCTGAGTATCCAATCAATTGGAGCTGTTGTCCTTTGTCTTCATGGAATAACCGACCTCTAGGAGGATCCCTTAATATATCTTAGGATTACGCGAAACACTACATCCCAATGTCCTTCCTGAGAAGGTCATAATTAGAAATTAGAATACTTACCCAATTAATCGCAAAGGAGATGTCGTGGATGGGGCAAAGTAAGATAGTTAAGCCTTTCCAACTAATCTTCGATATCTTAGAAGCGGATCTTCAAAAGATCCCCATCGACGGTAATTAACTGAGTTTCGAAGATTGGTTTCCACCTGGTAAACTTAGTGTCGATCGGTACTCGGCCAAAGCAACTAAATATCTCTCTAAGTGAAACCGCGGTACTTTTGCTTTGTGGAGAAAGGTATCACCCTTGCAGATTGTGCAACCTCAAGTCCAAGGAAGTATCAGCAGATTCACCAAAGGTCTTTGATCTGAAAGTGAGGCACTAATACATTGTTGTTTAGTACCATTGGAATTTTGAGATGGATCGTAACGCAACAATGTCTATATCATCAACATACATAGAATACACTCAAGAACAATACCAAAGTGAGTTACCATGTCCATTTTGAATGAACAAATGATGTAGTCACCTTAGACTTGTGAGTAAAGGAAAACCATGAATCAAAGCAGTAGAACGAAATTTCTCAAACCATTGCCTAGGGAGACCGTTTCATGGCCATATATAGGACTCGCTTGAGTCATGACACACCTTTAGATGATTTAAAAAGATCTTGAGTGGGAGTCATATAAATATCTTCGTCGTATCACCATAAAGAAATGCATTCTTTATATCCAGTTGTCATAATTCCTATGCTTGATTGACCGTCATACTGAGGATAATTCTGATGGTATTCATTTTTGCAACTGGTGTGAATGTTTTCGTTTAGTCATACTATATAATTAACTATAGCCTACTAAACTGGCTTTGTATCTTTCTATACTTTCATCGGCCTTATATTTTATCATATACACCAATCTGCAACCCACAGTTTTTATCTTTGGTGGCAGGTTTGTAAGTTCTCATGTTTTTTTTTAGTGTTGCAATTTCTTCTTTTATTGTTGTCTTTCAATCTAAAGTTTGCTCGACCTCTTTAAATGGTCTTGGGATATAAGTGTTATCTCCATTCATCACAAATCACTGGTACTCTTTGAGATAATTAGTATATGAGACCATCTTTTGTAGAGGATATCTTGTAGTCTCATGTTTTTTCTTTCAAAGAGCAATAAGTAAATTATCAACATCACTAGAAGAATTTAAATGAGTTATTTGGGTGGAAATCAGAGCTAATTTAGGGTGAGAATTCTTATCTAGGGTAGTATTTTGATGCGGGAGGAATGCCTTTCTTTCACCAGTAGAATGAGTCTGTCATCTTTTTTCTTTTAGTGGTCGAGCAGACTCTTCTTCCTTTCCAATTTCAAGGTGATCTTCTAATGGTGGAATAGGTAACACAATTGGTATAGATAAATTTGATAAATGATCTTCTTTACCATTATAAAACTATATATTTTCATAGAACGTTACATCCATTGTAGCATATGATTTTTTTTTTCAAGATCATAACATTTTATCCATTTTAAGTGAAAGCATAGCTCAAAAAAATACACTTAACAACTCTAGTATCTAGTTTATCTCTAGAGCCACTATGTATATATACAAAATAAGTGCATTCAAATACCCTTAAAGGTACATGAAATTGTTTTTAAGAAATACATAAGGAGTGAAAATGAGTATTTTCATTAAGGACTCTACTAGGCATGCGGTTTATGAGAAATACAACTATTAGGACAACTTCACTCCAATAAATTGTTGGGACATTGTAACCAATAAACAATATTCTAGCAACTTTTATAATATGTTTATTTTTCCTTTCAAAGATATCATTTTGTTATGGGGAATGAGGACAAGAAGTTTGGTGTAGGATTCTATAACTTAGAAAATATGAATATAGCGATTGAGATATAAATTAACCTCTATTATCATTACGAAGAATTTAAATAGTATGCTGAAATTGGGTATTAATGAATTGAGAATATACGGGTAGAATATTACTCACCTCATTTTTTGTTTTCATGAGATATATCATGGTAAATCTTGTACAATCATCAATGAATGAAATAAAGTATTTATAGTCATGCAATGAGGTAATGGAACACGAGCTCTAAACATCAAAATGAACAATTTCAAATGGTGTAGAACTTCTAGTTTCATTCAAAGAAAATGACGCACGATAATGTTTAGCCTTTTGGTAGGTTTCACAATGCAAACTCAAATTATTACAACTAAAATATTCAGGCAATAACATCCTAATTTTAGAAAGGGGCAAATATCATAGTCTTGGATGCTGTAAAGTTAGTTATTTCTTCCCCTTTTCTCTAGCTAGAGTAGATTGTGTTGTTGTCCCGCCGGCTTTCTCATAGAAATAAAGGCATCTACTTATGATATCCTGACCAAAGATCCTTCCAGTCTTCAATTACTGAAAGAAACAACAGGTAAAATTAAAAATTATATAGCAGTTTAGGTCTTGTGTTATAGCGAAAATTGATAAGAGATTAACTTAAATAGTTATAACATGTAGAACATTTTTTTACATTCTAAAAGAGGTAATTATACTTTCTTTTCCAACAATGGGTTTATGAGACCCATCGGCCAACCTAGTGTCAATCTTTTTATGAATCAAACTGATAATCATCAAAGAGCTCTCGCCGACCAATCATATGATTGGTGCCAGAATCAACAACGTAGTCTGTTCAACCGCCATCCATTATGGTATAGAACAAGCCAACCATAGTCAGCATCGGTTGAGGGGCACATGCAAATGTCGATTATCTCAGGCATTCCAACATTGTGAGGAATGCCTCCCCAGCATAGTCTCCAGTGTGGTGTTGCCTCGATCGCTAGGAGACACGAAAATACTGCAACCTTTGGCCCATCCACTACTCCCTCGATCCTACAACAACCCACGTTTCGGTCCATCACAAACCCATGCCAGATGAGGCCTCCAGCAGATCTGGTTTACCGGTCGACCTGCACTCCGCAGCTATACCTGGACCAACCTCAAGGCGATCCTAATGGCATGAGCAAACGGTTTCGATAAAATCTCCAAACTAACCCTTATCCACATAAGCACATGCTGGCTTCTTATCCTATAGTTATTGCAGCTAGGGACTTGAACTTCAAGCACAAACGCAAGGGAACCATGTGAGCTAGAGCCGGCTAACTCCTTTACTGCTGGACCTATCTGCTAGAAGCCTTAATTGTCTTGCATTGATACCCTGTATCCTTTGCCTTGAGAGTTTAGTATCCCAAGTTTCGTGACCTTCTCTGAAGAAGATGTCAAATCGACGATGGAACACATGAGTCGATTCCCAGCTCAATGCGGGGTATTAGGGTATATGAGTTTTACAAGCTCCAGCTATTCTCATCCTCCCTAATAGGAATCGTGTTTCACTGGTATTCTATGTTGGCGCCAAGCTTAGTTCAAATATGGCCCGAGATGGAGAGGCTTTTTCGTAAAAGGTTTTTCCTACCAGCCTTTGAGAGCATAGTGGTGGACCTAATCGGGAACAAGCAACATCCTAGTGAACCAGTAATGAAGTTCATGATTAGGTTGAGACGTAAAAGAAACATGCAATGTGGGAATCCCAGAATCGCAGTGCACCGCCATAGCATCAGTAATATGTTACCAGAGCTACGAGGAACATCACATTTATTGCACTACGATACATTTCACTTTTGAAATTCAAACGATCGAATGATTGAGATATTTCAGTGGATTTAAGCATGGATAGATTTGTGCATATACCTCTCTCTCTCTCTCTCTCTCTCTCTCTCTATATATATATATATATATATATATATATATATATATATATATATATATATATATATATATATATTAATGGTGTGTATTGCATAATTCAGATCAAGCAACACATGGAGAGGAAGAGATCATAAATGACAGACCTGAATAGCTATTGTTATATATCTTGCCGATGCTTTTGATCGGCTTTCTTTGACAAGAATACTCTGAAATATGTCAGACTGCTACATCTATTACAAACTGTTGCCTCCGACATATCCCTTCAGCGAAGGAGATTTGTTAAGACGATTTCCGCTTGCAAGTTCAGCATGGCTGCCTTTCTTTCTGTACATTCTCCTCCTGGCTATGTAACCTCTCAACCATGGTGTGAAGTCCTCGCTGATTTTGATCATACAAAGGAACATTGCGCGATAGATGATGACCATGAAGTAGAGCACTGCTAGATCCCACCATTTTGATCGATTCAAATCTATTTGAAACATATTTTCCAAGACAAAATCACCAGAAATCTTTGGGAGATATGGAAATTGATTATCAAATAGCAAGCCTGACAGATCATTTTGGTATTGACCCTGTCAAAAGAAAATTGAAATAAGCAAACATCAAACTCTAATTTTGCATTCAGACCAAATATATATATATGAGAATAATATGATTCATATTCAGACACAACATATGACTGTTCTTGTTTTGCTTCCTAATATGTTCAATTGTTCATACATCCATGAAATTCATACTTAAGAAGATAATTCACATGTCATATAATGGGATAGTCTTGGTTAAACAATCCTAAAGATCCCATGACCAAGATTGTGATCCCACCATGATCTTGCACAATGGGACCTTTCACTTGAGTTCCAAGAATTTCAGTCTTCAGATGGTTGTAACTCTACAACCACGATCACAAATAATTGCAAGAAACACAGAGAGAATTTCCACCAGACAGAATGGGAGTTTCTACGGGTGGTTCTTCATACCTGTTGAGCCCAGTAATGGAAGCTGATATATGACATAGGGTATCGCCACACTGGCTTTGGAATATCTTTTGGGAGCCTGAAGAACCCGGAAACCAGCATGAAAATTCCCTGGTACATTTGGTAGCAATAATACTGTTAATCTTCTTCCATAATATGTGATATGCAGCTAAACTTTGCCATATATGAGAGAAATCACTCTATCGATTCTACTCCCAGATTGTATGTTTATGAGACCTCAACTAGGACAGCACAAAGGCAGACGTCAGAATGAGCGCTGGACTGTCATAGCTTAATTTGGCCTGTGCTTTGGTCTGTTCAAGGTTAATTCAACCCGAGTTTTCGTCTATTCAAGCTTGACTTGATAGAGCCAAGTGGAGTTTCAAGATGATCGTGATGAATTTCCGGCTTTATCCGCAAATAGTGCTCGTTTAATACTAGTCGAACTGAGATTTTCGCAGAAGGTGCAAAATAGAAAGACCATAAATTATTTTATTGAGTCAGAACTCCAACTTTTCCTTGGTGAATAGGTTTGCACTCTATGTTCTGCTTCTCCAAAAGCCTGAACTCTTAGAGGGAGTTTGATTACAAGGAGAGAGACAAGGGAACTGGAAGTTCTGCTTCTTCAAAACCCCTAGGAGTGAGTTGTTGGAGTTTCAGTTCCGTAGTCCCAGAACTCGCAATCAAACATCCCCTTAATTATGTGGAACTCATTAATGATGGAATGTTTTATAAATCAATAAGAATAAATCTCAATTACGATTTTGCTTGAACTTATTCATGGATGTGTTGAATGAGCCGAATCAAGCTTATGTCCCATAAATGCTCAATTTCTTTGTTCAAGATTGGTTAGGTTAGACGAGTTAGAGTTGAGTTTAAACATGAACATGAGTGAGTTCGAGTATCTTGGGCATGTTATTCTGCACCTCAACCAAGGAGTTGGAGCTTCAATGGCTGCTCATAATTTTCCCATAAAACAAAGAGAAATTCGGGACGGTTCAAAATAAATGATCGATGAAGTTAATCATGAAGAAATTAACCTTCAAAAAATGGATGTAGAGCCAGAATTCGCGATTACCTGGATCCCTGCGCCAATGATAATTCCCATGAGGAAGTTAGGCACCACACTAGCTATTGCCATCATCAAGCTCTCTACCACAGTGACACTACCATAGAAGCAGAGCACAAAGAACAAGTAGTGTGAAAACCCCCGATGAAGGCCAACCATGAAGTAGCATATAGTTCCTGAAGACAAGGTGATCAAGAGCAGATATGGAACTGCTGAAATCGTGTTGCTTATGACGAACGGCAGAACTCCGTAGTGACCATTAAGCCTCTCTCTCTGAAAGACCTGCGCCCATTATATAGAAGAGTATCAGATCAGAAATCCAACAATGGACTTACTGTGAGACTAACATTAGTGACTAAGATTGGAGTCCAGATCAAACCTTCATATCTTCCACAAATGAAGGAAACCCTCCAATTGACATGAAGGTGACAAACCCAAAAATAAAGGAGCCACAGGAGACTCTAGCCTGCAAGAACAACACAATACCAAAAATGATCAGTAACTCTTCACGTCAAAATTTTTGTTAAAGATATCTTAAAATGGTTAGTGTAGAGTAGAGCACAGAAAGTACATGTGCTGAGTCGGAATGTCCGACACGAGTGCAGTACATTGATACAAGTGTCCATGTGACTACATAACTCCAGGAAAAGTAAAGACAAGGAAAATAGCAACTGAACAATGATGTACATACCAACATTAGCAAGAAAAATTCCAATAAATGGAATGGAAACATTACCAGTATGGAGGTGTATTTGGTTCCAACTTTCCAGAATATGGTTCCAATGCACACAGCAACCAGTAAGTAGATAAAGACCCTTAACCAATAATAACCGAAATCCCTTGACATATTTATAAACGATCGCATGGTTAAGGTGGCGGTTTGCCTAAGAAAGCTGGCCCGACTTCCTCCTGATTCCAAAACATCCCCTTTCTGCGACAGCACAAAGGTTCACAGTCAGTATTATTTGTGAAATATAACAATAAATTAGGGTATATGTAAGTATCACAAGCAACCAGTATTTCAACTGCCCAATGCTACGATATCTTAATGATACGTATCATAATGTATTGCGAAAACAATCTTAAAGAACGTCTGAGATGTATGTGTCATCCGCATGATAAGCCACTGTCTCTTCTTATAAGCACCATATTATGTTGCATAGAAACGGATTCGGGAAATGGGACACAATAAATGACTAAATCTCAAAAGGTTAAAGAAATGGAAAAACCACAACATATTACACATTATATATATATATATATGTGTGTGTGTGTGTGTGTGTGTGTGTGTGTGTATGGGTGTGCACGCATAAAAAAGTGGAAAGCAAATAAGAAGAAAAAGTTATCTTATTGAGGTGTGCACTACAGTAAGTCTCAAACCAACCAAGATTCGGGAGTAGTTGTGAAAATGGTTTCTGAAGAAAACCTATCTATTAGTGATAAGATGGTACTGTGATTTATTTATACGTACAATTTTCGATAACTCGTGGACTTTTTCAACTGCTTCGTAGTGGTACTGTGATTTATTATATGTATCAAGCAGCACCCTTCTTGCTTCTGCTGTTGTTATCTTGTCCAGAGGATCATCCGATCTCTCAAACTGAAAAATGAAAATCAAGACAATATTCAGAACACCAACTATGCTCTTACGCTACATCCGATCTACCAAAAGGATGAAAAGAATATATGACAAGCGGAAACTAATAAAGACTTCACTACGTACCCTGAGTTTCATGGATCCTTTCAGTGTGGCTTTCACCTTATCAAAGTCTGAGTTTATGCAGCGAAGGAAATGATCAGCGGGGTTCCTCAGCGATGGACACGGAAATCCAACTTGAGCAAAAAACTGGGGGGGAAAAAAGGTTGTCATATTAGTAGGGCCGAAAAGCGTGTCCACAGAGAGACACAAACTAGGCTGAAGGCAGGCCAAACACATCTTACTAAACTTGATCCACTTCATTAAAGAAAACTCAAATTCTTAATTTATGTAAAAAAAAAAATTGTTCCTCTTTAAGAAAAAAGGTTACCTTCTTTTTCTATACGATATTTATTATAATAATAGAAAACTGTTTGACCCATTTGAAGAATTGCTAATTTTGTTAGCCTGTTGTCCCAACACAACACATCTGGATATTCTACACACTCAAAGAGACACAAACTAGGCTGAAGGCAGGCCAAACACATCTTGCTAACTTAGTGATTCAGTTTAATCTATATGCAGTAACAACCTTCTCAATGACATTTGGTATTCCTCAAGGAGCACAACAAAGGAAGGTACCACACTCGTATATTAATAGTTGAGCCTGGTCTCCGGCTAGTGCCCTGAGGTCACCACCCAAGGATAGAGGGAAATCCACAAAAAATATTGGCTTGATGGGGTCAACGAAAGCCAAATGATAAGCAGCCTGTCTCCTTTGAGGGACCTACAACTAATCTTGCGTACCCTCAGAAACAACAGCAGCTTTCAAGAGAAACTCCGAGTTATTTAAGATTTGCGTTTTAAATAACTCAAATTTGCATTGGCATCATTTTCATCACCAGAACCACCATAACTGTTAGGTTGCCATCTCCGGCCACTACTTCTCTCTCCCATTTTTTTGTTTTAAATACAGTTGTCATGCTATTTTTCCTTTTCAAGAGATCTCAGGTTGATCCTTACCTCAGGTGCTTCTGAAACTCGGCCGAAATAGACGGTTTTCCCACCCGAGAGCAAACATAATCGATCAAAAAGCTGGAAAACTTCACTGCTTGGTTGATGGATAGAAGCTATGACCGTTCGGCCATCCCTTGCCAGGCTACGAAGCGTCTGTGTCACGAAGAATGCCGAGGCACTAGCATGTGAAAGCAATTAATTTGTAACGTTAAATGAAGAACAATCAGCTGTTGATGGTAACTGAAATAGCTGAACTTTTATCACAGCTTCATACGTCAGGGAAATAGTTCTCGTGAACTATAACCGAAAAGATATAGAAAAAGTAGCATAATGAGATGATCGATCGAGCTACTTATTATTTGGCTCGTCTTGGCTCATGCTCATCAGCTAGGTGCAGCTTTGCACGGAACCTAATTTATGAGATGAACTCGGCTCGCTTCCAGATGCGAGTAAGATGACCCCCAAACAGGTTGAGTTCGTGTCATGAGTATATTTTTTATGCTTATATATATAAGATATACACACACATTAGAAAAGCACATGCTAACGCAATCAGATTAGTTAGGTGGGTATACATGCTTTGTGCCAAAAGTTGTGCTTCAGATAAAATTTGCACTGAAAATTCATATTTAAATGAAAGGAGCGGGAGTTAATTTACATTAAAACTTTGGTTATTTAAGTTTAACGGCCAGCTTTTATGCTGCTTGTCTAGCCCGTAGGTCAATTTGATCTCAACTTTGTCTCAAATGAGAGAATTGCACCAACAGTAAACAAGGAACAATCTAATGAAACATGCCACGTTACGGGCCTAGCTTGGGTCGCTCGTTTACAGCTCACGGAGAAAGAATATAGAAGCCGAGAGAGAGAGAGAAAAGAAGAAGAACAGAGGGGGTTTGATTACCTGTCGAGTCCACTAGTGGGTTCGTCGAGAAAGAGCATTCTTGGCCTCATGAGGATTTCAAGTGCAATACTGACCCTCCTCTTCTCTCCTCCACTTACTCCACGTAAATGCCAGTTACCGATCGGTGTGTCAGCACAATCTTGAAGACCCATCTCCGTGATGGTGCTTTCCACCAAAGCCTGCCTCTCCGAGAGCGGCATCTTGTCCGGCAACCGGAACCGAGCCGAGTAGGAGATCGTCTCCCTCACAGTCAAAGTCCCAAGCAAATTATCATCTTGAGTCACATATGCCTAGATAACACCACGTATTTACCATAAATAAGTACTCTTTAATTAAGACTAACTTCCGTCTCTACGTGTGATCTATAAGACCATGCATGATGGAATACCCGGCACCAATAAAAACATCCATTCATGTCATCTTGTGACGTTGGTGCTAAGAAGGACATGAGTTCTGGTGATAGCACACCACCTAGGTTAGCTAGCTGGAGATCCGAGTATGTTAGGCAGCTAATTTTTCATCAAGAAACGGGGGGAAAAGGCTAAATACTGATCGATGATAATATTACAGTAATGTTAGGCAGATTAATGTGCTTTACTCCAAGAAAGTAGGTTATTTTCTCCAAAACATCTTCATATTTGTGAAGTAATTGAGGTGTCACTTCGAAGGTTGTCAAAAAGAACTGAGGTGTCACTTCGAAGATTAATGTGTTTACTCCTATTATAGAAGAAGAAAAGTAAAAAAAATCTCATGCTCAGTACCAGATCTAATCATGGGAGATAGAGCATGCTGCTTACCTCAAAAATGCAAAAAAATTATAAGGGTTTCAGAATTGGACACTGACCTCAATTTCACCCAACTAACCCTCCCCTCATCCTAAAAATAAAACTGTAACTTTTCAAGATGCCTGTGGATTAAATGTTAACAAAGAAAACCATCCCTTCCCTCCACAGAAAAGCACCTTCTTTTCCAATCAGATGGCTTTTCTTATAGTTGCTCTTAATTTTCGTGTTAAGTGATTCTTTTAAATCAAAAGAACCCTTTTCTTCACTAAGTTGATCATTTAACAATATTTATCAGTGGTAGATCTAGAAAACGTTTTAGGGTGAGGCTGGACTATATGGTCTTCAACCATGGGCGATACGTTTACTGTTAACTTCCCAAATTTTAGAGGGACAGACAACCCACCTCGGCTTCATGTAGATATGCCACTATAATCTTATGCGAAAGTTTTTTTGCTTTTATCGTTTCTTCAGTCACCACTTAAGCATTTATTGGCAAATGATCCATCACATCTATATCTTAGAAATGCTCCAAGAAGGAAAATACAAATACCAAATACAAGGGTCATGGAGAGTTTTCAGGGGAAAATTGTATTAAATGAGAGCGAGCTGAAAGAGAACTTTTAGCGAGGTTCTTGCTCTATTAGAACCAACCAATAAAAACGAAACGAGGCGGAGGAAGATGCCCAGCATATGGAAGATAATAGCCTCAGAGTTTCACATCGGATTGTTTAGAAGATCTTCGAAAGATGATCCCTTTGAGTTATCAATAGTGCGTGTACTGCGCCTACGTGTGTGTGAAGAGAGAGAGAGAGAGAGAGAGTACAGCAGTTCCGAAGGAGAGCTTCCTCTTGCGGCCATTCATCAGAACCGAGCCGGAGAGGAAGGCATTAGTAGCAAGCCTGCCGGCGAGTGCGTCAAGCATTGTGGATTTGCCGGAGCCGGATGGTCCCATAAGAGCCATGAGGCTTCCAGGCTCTGCGTAGCCGGTCAAGCCGTCGAGCACCTTATGCGTCTCCCCTTTAGCCCCAGTAACAGTGACAGTGAGGTCCTTCCACGTGAGCTTCGCGGAGACGTCGCCTATCAACTCCGTGTGCGTCGTTTCCTTCCACAGAGTCTCGCTCAGCGGACTGAGGCCTCCACCCGTTATCACCCCATGCGGTGGCTTGTTGGCCTCTATCTCCATCATTACATGTTGCGAGTCCATCGCTCTCTCTCTCCTCTCTGTCTGGGTCTTACGAGAGAGGTCTAAAGCGGTGAGTCAATTTGAAGAAGAGAAGTGAAAGCAAAGGAGAAGAGTTTTGAGTCACGAAGCATGAAACGAAGAGTTGTATCGTCGTAGGGTTTGAATGGAGTCCTCTTAAAGGGATGGGTTTCTGAAGAGTACATGCAAATTAAACCTTCATGGTTTGTCTAATGGTGTGACAGCGCTCTTTCTCTCTCTCTAATAAAACCATATGTGTTGATATTTCGTTAAATATATAATTAATATAGTTTAATTCCCCTGTATGTGCATATAATTTATGTACTTATTGACCAACAAACTCTCGTCTAAAACCAATTTTCTTCTTTATGAACGTCTGGTGGTTGTTGGTGGGAGTCATTTATTAATCACGCGGGCCTTTTATTTCGGCACCCTGCATCTGAGATTTACTCAAATGCCTTTTACCGGGGTAGGTATCTGGCAACCTACTATCTTAATTGGAAGGCACATTAATTCATATTTTATATGACCCATGTCTTGTGTTCCTTGCAATTCCAGTCACACATCTCCAATGTTCTCCACTTGATGAAGATATGACTGGACCCATTGTCACGGATCCAAAGGTGGAATTCATTGGTTTTCACGTCAAATGCACGATGAAGATTAAACGATCAAACGTTGTATAATATGGAGTATGACGAAGTCTGTTCTCGCGCTAACTGGCCACCACGCCACCTTTGTCGTCCCTGCACAAATTCATTCATGACAGTTTAACCTCTCATTATGCATGAATAAGCCCGCATTCAAGGAAGCCACAAATTGGGGCCGCCCGGCCTCCTATGGAGACAATGTGCCTGGTGATGATGAATACTGTTTGTTGAAACTTCAAATTCATATTGCGTTGATTGGTACTGATGGGGCCATATTCAAACCCGAAACGGATCAATCAGATCCAGCAATCCAAACGGAATTCGACAGCCGATTTGTTTAGTAAGGATTTTCATTTTCCTCTTCCAAACCTGAATCTGAATCTGAATCTGATGAATAATCAACACTAGATTGCGTTATTTTTAAATAAAATATCTAGCTATAGTAATGAAAAATAGCCAACTTAGAGTATCATTATAAGAAAAATATTCATCACAATTTTAAAGGTTCAAACCTACTTTTGTTATTGTCTGTAGTTTAACAAAAGATACTCTCAGCAGTTCACGGTGGTCACAACTCTCTACAACCAAAGGAAAACAAACAAGTGGTCTGTCACTTGCTCCCCTTGAGCAAGGCCTCGAGTTCGTCGAGCCTTGTGAATGGATAAAGCAGCACCGGGAATTACCTTATAATGGGCCGACCAGGATTAGTCCGGGTCCTTTGGGCTTATGCAATGACACGAATCTAAATGGTAACCTGATTATGCAAGATCCAATTAAGTTAAATTTAGAAACGGTAGGGTCTGAACCTGGTCAAAACAGACTTGCCTGCTGGTCCACATGGTTTGCATGTTCATCTGGCCAACCCACGATGTGCCGCACTCTAGCATTTATAACACAGCTGTGGAAGCTTCACCAGTGAGGACCACAAAGAAGCTGAAAAGGTTGGAGTTTGTCTTTCAACTTGATTAGGGCAAGTTTCCGATCTGGGGTATCAGAATGATCTTGACTTCATTGGTGCAGAGATGGTGCCGGTTTTGGACGTATGAAGGATGCGACTGGTTAAAACTGTCTGATTCTGATCCAGCCTACTGGATTGAACCGGAACTGAAGAACCAGTCGGAACTGAAACCAGAGTAGCCAGAAATGAAATTAGAACCAAAAGTGAAAACCCCCACGGCTTGGTTCTGGCTTTATGTGCTGAAAAACTGAAAGGGAACCGCCAGTTCCAAGTACTCTTTTGGTTCCGGGTTTAAAGTTTAACCTTATTTTTCAAATGAAACTGGCACCAAATCGGAACTCAAGCAGGTTTGAAGGCGGAACTTGAACCAGAACAGTACTGGAGGAGGGCCGGTTTGATTCCCATTATAGGTTTTGGTGGAACCCGAGCAGCCAATTTAGAACTGGGTCCCAGTTTTGCAGGAACGGGACAGGTCTTGAACTGGTTTGCGTCATAAAGTGAAAGGGAGCGACCACGAATCGTTATATGCCATCCTAGAACTCAAGTTTACCGTCCTTTCTTCCTCGTGGAGAGATTCTGATAGAACTACAAGTCAAGATCATGAGCTGCAGCTTGTTGTTCAGCTCATCTCGTGAGCGTCATACGACGAGCTGTGGCTTAGCTCGTATATATAGTTTGGTGAAACGATCCAGCCTCCACACATCTGAAAGGCCTTCCTCGTGACCTCTTTTCTTTGAGCAAAAAGACTCCACTCTCTACAAGTCGCACTCTAGTGCGATGGATAGATGGGACACTGACAGGCAGCTAAGCCCATCAAGGGTTTGCTTAAGAATAATCTCGAATCTCTATCATCGAACAGTATAATCCCATTACTGGATGCGCAAAAGCTCCCTTCTGATCTTTGCTAGCTAGCTCTATATATGAAGCTGGTATTGCCACAACTATACTTTTATAAAATGTAACTGCTTTACCTAGATAGATAGACAGATAAATCGATAGACAGGAGTGTGCATCGGTCGCTTAAGTTCAATAAACAATAACCAAACTGAATTGAATCAACCAAAAACCAAAGTATTATTAAATTTAAAAACCAACGCAAACTGAACCCAATTATTCATCAGTTCGGTTTTGTTTATGCTGGATAGCTGAATTCTAATATTATACAAGTCGCACTCTGGTGGATGTCAGCCGTTTGAGTCCACTCATCCCCGAGGTGCACGTCTGCACAGAATCCCGGTAGCCAGTCCGGCATTCGAAAGATCTCGCCCCAAACGTGGCCCTAGCATTTATTGGGTGTGCCTCAGGCCGTTCACAATCTACACCTGTTCGAGAGAGAGAGAGACGTGTCTTGCTCTAGTAGTGCAGTATCAGCCATTGATCAGGCCCTCTTTGGCTATCTTGACGGATAAGCGATCATATTATATAGTGTACACAACTTAGAAGGTCAATTTTATATTTTCACATTCATCTTGCTTCCAAAACAATGCAATAACTTAAGATTCGCCAGAGTGGGGGCATATTCATGTCTCCAAGCAACAAAAAAAAGAGAGATGTCGGTGGATATTTTTAACACAAGGGTCATATTGAATATGACTTGTTTTAATCTTATCTTCGAAAATAATAAGCTCCCTTGTCCCTGAGTAGAATATAAGGTTAGTGGTTAAGGTTGTAATTCTGTAAAAGCGAGTTGACTGTCAATTAATAAATGGTATCAATTGTTTCCATAGATCAAGTTAGATGGTGTTCCATGCTCTGATACGGAATAAGAATAGAATGATTCGATTATGTTAACGTGCTAGATGTTGAATGATTCTCATGTATATAAAGTAGAACACTTTGAATTCAAGGCCATTACATGCATATCTACCTCTAATGTTCAAAGATGATGGAGAAAGAAGTTAATTCATGATAAGAATTGTCTTCTTCAGGGAAAGTAATCAGGAATCTTAAGAGTAGAAGTTGTACAACCCGTCACCTTTAATAAGAGGACGGATAACTGTTAATAATAATGCAGAAATGGAAATTTCATTAATGGTGTGACATTTTGGATTTAAATGCGGGTATATCTCAAGATGCATCATTAATAGCGACTGAAAGTTCAGCTAACTCATCTTGGCTGGGTTTTTCTTTCTGATTGGACTGACTTCACCATTCTATTATAAGTTTGATGTGCCTCTTGGACCTATTGAAATTTAGTAGTTCTACTGCGTGTGCTTTTTCATCAAGCTTTTCTTTAATGGGTGAGGGAGGATGTTGAACTTGTAGAAAAACTGTAATGGGTGGGAAGAGGCTTAGTGAGAGCATGCCATTTATTAATTCATGTAGATACTTGCGTCGGCAGTTAAAAGTCAAGTCTTCCTTGCACAAGATGGCCATTGCCTTTTATATTTTTCCAGTGAACCCTTATAACTTTTTAAACTAACCTCCTATCTGTAAAAGGTAAAGCGTTATCATGAGTATGCAACAACAACAACAACTAAACCTTTTCCCATACATCATGAGTATGCATTATCAGAAATAACCAGCATTTGGCTTTTGCTGACAATGCATACACATGCACACCTACTGCTTTTAGAAGTATGAATATCATTTAGAAAGTTATAAAAGTGTTAAAAACATAAAGAGTAACTTTATTATACGTAGAAAAATCAACAACAATAACAACTAAGCCTTTTCCCATACTAGACGGGGTCGGCTACATGGATTTTTTGTTTCCACATATCTCTATCGTGTGCCATGTTAGCAGTTAACTCACAATAAGCTAAATCATTCTTTATTATTTCTTTCCAACTCTTTTGTGGTCGTCCTCTACCTCTTTTAATACTTTCCAAATTTAGTTTTTCATACCTTCTTACAGATTCTTCTTTTGATCTTCTTTCTATATGTCCAAACCATCTTAAACGATATTCTTTCATTTTATCCTCTATTGGTGCCACTCCTAATTTGTTTCTAATAACCTCGTTATGTATACGATCTTTTCTTGTATGACCACTCATCCATCTCAATATCTTCATTTTTGTCACAAACATCTTTTGTACATGTTGATGATTAACTGCCCAACACTCAGAACCATAAAACATGGTAGGCCTAATTGCTGCTCTATAATATTTACCTTTTAACCTTAATGGTATCTTCTTATCACAAAGAATACCTGATGCTCCTCTCCATTTTAACAACCACCATTAATTCTATGCGTAACATTTCCATCACTCTGAAAAATTGA
The DNA here is from genome assembly GCA_036023115.1 of Brasenia schreberi. Taxonomy (NCBI): domain Eukaryota; kingdom Viridiplantae; phylum Streptophyta; class Magnoliopsida; order Nymphaeales; family Cabombaceae; genus Brasenia; species Brasenia schreberi. The sequence goes on along the minus strand of JAYKKT010000055.1, from coordinate 9,191,433 downwards.
CCCTAGGTATTTAAAACTTTCCTTTTCGGGGATGCAATGTGTGCCAATTTTAATTTCTATGTCCTCTGAGGTAACCAAATGATCAAACTTACATTCTATATATCTTTGTTCTACTAAGTCGGATTCCTTTGCTTTCTAATGTTTCTCTCCATAGTTCCAATTTTCTATTAACTTTTTCCTTAGACTCCTCCACTAATACAATGTCATTTGCAAATAACATATACCAAGATACTTCATCTTGAATATGTTTTGTTAACTCATCAATCACCATTATAAACAAGTATGGACTTAAAGTTGATCCTTGATGTAACCCAATATTAACTTCAAAGAAGTCTGTTCCTTCATGAGTCTTCACACATGTTTTTGCACCATCATATATGTCTCAAATAAGGTTAATGTATATCAATGGGATACCTCTTTTTACCAAAGTTCTCCAAAGAACCTCCCTCGGTACCCTATCATAAGATTTTTCTAGATCAATAAATATCATATGAAAGCCTTTCTTTTTTACTCTAAAATGTTCCATAAGATGTCTCAAAAGGTGAATCGCTTCAATAGTAGATCTGCCTGACATGAATCCAAATTGGTTCTCCGTTATACTTGATACTTGTCTTAACCTACGTTCGATAATTCTTTGCCACAATTTCATAGTATGGCTTATTAACTTGATACCTCGATAATTCGCACAATTTTGAATGTCTCCCTTGTTCTTATATATGAGTATAAGTATACTCGCTCTCTATTCCTCGGGCATCTTTTGGTTTTTCCATATTTCATGAAATAGTCTTGTGAGCTAAGTGATTCCTATTTCTCCTAGTATTTTCCAAACTTCTATAGGAATATTATTTAGTACTACCGATTTACCACCCTTCATATATTTAAGAGCCTCTTTGACTTCATTCTTTTGAATACATCGGTAGAAATTGTGGTTTATATACTTTTCTAATTTAGCTAATTTTCCTAAGCTAATACTAACATCTTTATTTTCATTAAGAAGCTTATAAAAATAGTTTTTTCATCTACTTCTTATATCATCATTTGCCACTAGAATTTTTTCATCCTCTTCCTTGATGCATCTAACATAATTAAGATCTTTAGTTTTCTTATTTCTAGTCCTAACTATCATAAAAATATCTCTTTCACCCTCTTTTGAGTTGAGTTTTTTTATATAAATCCTCTCAAATATTAGCTTTTTCTTCACTGACAACCTTTTTTACTTTCTTAATAAGCCTCTAAAGTTTCACTAGTTTTCTTAACATAATGTAATTTATAACATGCCCTCTTTGTCTTGATTTTATTTTGCACTACTTCACTCCACTACCAAGCTTCTTTTTGTGCCGGTACACCTCCCTTAGATACACCTAACACATCTTTCTCCACTTTCCTAATATGTATAGCCATATTGTTCCACATATCACGTAATGTACCAACATAATACCAAACATATCCTTGAAGGACTTTATGTTTAAATATATCTTCTTTCTTGCTTTTGAGGTTCCACCATTTAGTTTGAATAGCTTGATGCACTCTTTTCATCTTTGTCCATTTTTTTATTTGTAAATCCATAACTAAAAGTTGATGTTGGGTGGTTAAGATTTCTCTTGGAATTACCTTACAATCTTTACAACACGCTCTATCTTTTTTTCCACAAATAAAGTAATCAATTTGTGTTTGTGATAAGCCACTCTTATAAGTAATTAAATGTTGATCTCGTTTTTTGAAGATTGTATTGACTATAAAGAGATCAAATGCCATAGCAAAATTTAAAATCTCCCTACCTTCCTCATTTATATCCCTAAAACCAAAGTTTTCATGAATCCTTGATATCCTAATGCCTCTTTACCGACATATTCATTTAAGTCTTCTCCTAAAGTAATCATCTCCCTTTGTGAAATCTTTTGAATCACCTTATCTAACTCTTCCCAAAAAGTTGTCTTTATACTATCTTGTAGTCCTACTTAGGGTGCGTAAACACAAACTATATTCAAAACCTCTACTCCTAACACTAATTTCAATGTCATGATTCGATCACCATATCATTGTATGTCTACTACACTATGCTTTAAATATTTATTTATGATAATGTCAACTCCATTTCGAGAGTTTTCTTTACTTGAGTATCATAATTTAAAACATGTATCCTCTATCTCCCTTGCTTTTTCTCTAATCCATTTTGTCTCTTATAAACATAGAATATGAATATTTTTCCGAATCATAGTATCTACCACCTCCATTAGCTTACCGGATAGTGTTCCGATATTCCAAGAACCAATACGAATCTTATTATCTAGGACTAGCTTCCTTACCCCCCGCATCCGTCCATATTCAAAATGCGGAGATCCTCTTTGAAAATTATTCACTACATTCGGGCAATAATGTAGCGGGACTAACTTCTTTACCCACGCCCGTTTATAATGTGGGAACCCTCTCTATAATTGATTCACTACATTTGGGAGAAAATGTAGTGGCCCTTGCTTACTTATTATTGCATTCAGGCTCTACAGCACGTCGTTAGGTGGGGACGCCCTAAAGCAATGCTCATAATTTATGTAATCAATGTTATAAAAATTCGACGGAGTTTTACGCTGGCTGTCAGAAGCCTAACACAACTCTCCTCCTTTATCCGGGCTTGGGATCGAGAATGCAAGGGTGATCCCTTAGATGGGCGGAGTTTAAAACAAGCAGAAAAATACAAGCATACATATTATATAATACTAAGATCCTCCCAAAAACAAGCAGAAAAATACTTTTCTTAATTAATTCTAACTATTAATCGCTTTTGATTGGATAATGATTCGAGAGTATGTCATTTGGGGGGATCTTAGCATTATATATATATATATATATAGAGAGAGAGAGAGAGGGAGAGAAGTTAGAGGATATAAACCACTTATATGCAAACTTCATTCAAATCAATCTCGACTATCCGATCAAGAGATATGGTAGTTGCAATTGAAAATGAAAAAAATACAAGCATACACATATTTTTTGCAACGTACTTAATTACTTATATATACTTTTTACTTTTATTTTTTAATCTCAAACAATTATGTTCCTCAATTATATGATTGAGATCGGTTTGAATAGTTTTTGTATATGAGTGGTTTGCATCATGTTATATATATATAAGATAGAGAAATGTTGTCCACATATGACTATATTTTTAACATCCTTTACTTTTGGAAGGATATGAGTGTTATTTAAAAAGTTATAAGAGTATTTGAAAAGAGGTAAAGGACAACCTTACCGAGCGTTGGAACACCTAACAGGTCAACATTCATGACAAAAGCCTAATCGTCTTGGTATAGGTCAGCCTTTACCAAGGTTACAGTAATTCAACGAAAGCAAAAGACACAACATGTGTAAAGAGTAAATGGGAGGCAAAATAAAAACTTCAATAAAAGCAAAGTGATTGTATTGATAACAAAAGAAAGGTATGTGTTCATGAATCCCTCAACAACACGAGTTATCATATCATCCAAAGTGGCTACCAATTTTTCTATTTTGGTGAGTCATGCATCCATGTCAGGCAAAATCACTTGCGACATTTTTGTAGGGTCTGCTACTGGTATAAATTTAGACTTCTCCTTTTTATGAAAAATAGGATTGCTAGCCATCTCAATCTCAAAAGTCATGGGTATCAATGTCTCTTATGTCAACTTGAGTGAGTTACTATCTTGCTATCAATTGAGTAGGGTCTTACACTCCTCACTACAACTTGGTTGGATACAAAAATTATGATGTCTTAAGCATTAGAATCACCCAACGGGTCAACACTCGTAATTGATGCCCTATCATCCTGTGCTAGACTAGCCTTCACCAAGGTTACAATAGTTGAATGAAAGTAAAACACACGACATGTGCAAAGAGTAAATGGGATGAAGTACATAAACTTGAACAAAAATAAAGTGATTATATTGTTAGCGAAAGAAAGGTGTGCGTCCAGTAGCACACTCACAACTTAGAATGAGTGACTCTTATTGAGTATCTATAAAAAAGGTAATCTCGAGCACTAGTGGAATCGCTAGAACTTAGTACGAAGTTGACAGGGATTTCCCATACAAGGGTCTAGTTATACAAACATAAGAAAAATTCACTATATAGGGTCTTCAAGTCACATTCTCTCCTGCCTAAATGCTTGATGTCTTGACTTTGGAATCACCCAACAGGTTGTCACTTATAACTGGTGCCTAGTCATCCTAGGCTAGTATGGTCTTCACCAAGATTCCAGTAGTTTAGCGGAAGCAAACGACATGGTGTATGGAAAGAGTAAATGGGAGGCAATAGAAAATTTTGAATAAAAGCAAAGTGATTTTATTGTTAGCGAAAGAAAGGTGTGTGGCTTGCTAGCATTCTTACAACTTGTAATGGGGAACTCTTATTGATTATCTATGAAAAGGGTTCTCTCCATCACATGTAGGGTTCTCACGTAGGAGCTTGGTTAGACAACCATTAAAAAAACATTATGAAGGGTTTTCATGTCACACTTATTACATCTCTTAAAAGGAAAGGGTGGCCATGAGATGGGCGTTTGATATATATATATATATATATATATATATATATATATATATATATATATATATATATATATATATATATATATAAAAAACCAAATCATGCCCACTCATTACTTTCGTGTAGCATGAGTGTAATTTATTTCTTTAAGAGGTTTTGAAAAGTACAAAGGACATTATTGTTATACTATATGTATAGGTAGACAATGGCAAAAGCTCAAACCCTATCCATGCTCAAGTCTATTTTATCATCTCAATCATAGATGAACGATTGAGGTAATAAAGCAGAACATATTTAATGCACATACTATATTAAGTATAAAGTATGTGGTACTTTTGTTATAAATCTTAATGTTGATCATGATAATCAAATGGTGGAGATGTTTGAGTAGATTTTAACGTAGAGAGTTTTGAGCATTTATCCATGTTCATTTTGAGAAAACCTTCTATATAGACAGAAAGAACTTATGGAGCTTTATTGTTCCCTATGATTGACTTTGGCCTTTCTTGTACAGCTTAGGTAGAAGGCAAAGCAGGCCTCCCTCTAAGGAAGCTAGAGCCATTAGAGAGATATCAGTATAGAAGAGTTGGCATTCTAACCTTCTTCTTTGACCTATGAGCCAAGGGATACTCGCACAAAAAGTTTCTATGCAATATATGCCTCCCAAAAGGAAACGGGGGCATGCAATTGTTTCCTCGAATTGGATGAAGATTGACCGTTTAGAGGTAGTGGTAATTGCTAAAACCTCATCAATGCTCAAATATACTCAAACATGTTTATCATTTGATTAACATCATCAATGATGTAAATTTAAATTAAAAGTATTGTTGTATTTTTATATTTGATATTTAATGCACCATGTGTATTGTATGGTTTTTGCTTTATCACATCAACCGTTCATCTCAAAGATCGAATCGTTGAGATAAAAAAATAAATTTGAGAATTTACCACTATAGATAAAGAGAGATAATACTAAATACATAATAACTTTCAATGCGTAAACATATCTATCGTTTAATCTTTAATATCAATGGTAGAGATTTGAATTAAAAGTACCACAGTACTTTGGTACTTTATATTTAGTGTATGATGTGCATTAAATACAAAGTACTTTATCACCTCAATCATTTATCTCAAAAATCGAAAGATGAAGACATTGTTGTAAGATTATGTGCTGAAAGACTACATTTAATACTACCTATATATTTAGGTAGTGCTAAATACATATTGTTCTTAGATACATAAAAATAATTAAACATCAAATATCAATAGCGGACACTTGAATTATTGCACATTTAATTCATGTGGTACTCTAAATACAAAGTACAAAGTGCAAACAATACTTAATTTAATCCTATATTGTTGATCTCAAAAATCAAATCTTGAATATATTGAAGTATTTTTATGCACCTAAGGATATCATGCATACATAATTTTCAAAATCTTAATCATCTATCTCTTGGGATGATTTGTCACATAATACACATGCACCTTTTGTCAACAACAACAATTTCGTATACCTTTTGGTAGATATACATAATTTGACACATGTACAATATGTTTACTCCATTAGATGGTCTTTGATACATGAATTAATGTACCCAACTCTAGATAAAGAAAAAAAGAAGAAGAAAAGCTCTTGTAGGCAAAGATGCTATGCACTAGCTTCCCACCCTCTCTCTCACCCTTGTGTGAGAGAGGAGGGAGTGAGAAGAGGAAGAACTAGGAAGTCGATCAGGTACCACCTCTAATACCTATAACTACTTTTATTGAATTGATTGCTCTCCAAAAGTTAACAAAATTGCTTATCTTTAAGCTCCTCTCTCTCACACACATGCACATATATGCACACACATTATGAAAGAAATTTTGTCACTTGTTCTTGCATCCCTTAGGCATTTTCTAGTTTATCTTTCCTTATTAATAATGGAAACGTAAGCATGAACACAAGAATCATGGGAGGTTATTGTTGGAGGTGTCATAATGAGGACTATACCGTAAACACTAGACAAATTAATGCCCTTTATCATTGTTGGTTTGACTTTTGTTATTTGGAGAGTCCAAATTTTCTGTTTGAAGTCATTGTTAATGCAATGTAATGATAACAAAAGGAGCTTGACATTGTCATACATTGGCAAATCTTTGCCATAAAAAATAAAAGTATCTACATATCAAGGTGATGAAAACTATTGTGCATTTTATCAAGAGATAGATAAGTACTCTTGTGCAGCAAGAGATAGTGGATCAAACAAATTATAAGGTTCTACTTTTTTCGAATGGAAAATATACATCAATTGAAAAACATAGGTTTCCTCTTTCTATAGAGAGTTTGAACCCTTTGTTAGCAAAAGAATGGTTTAAATTATTCATGTAAATCTGAACTGTTTTATTATTGAAATTGATGGTTTAGACAATTTATGTAAATCTAGGTCATTCAATTCAAGAAATGAATGATAGGATCAAAAATTGAAATTGCTAAATTGAAAAAGAAAGAGTACAAAATATAATCACTTGATTTTTTAATCTAAATCATTCACCTTTTCAATCATGTCATCAAAATTGACATGCATAGCTTAACATGTACTCCATTTTCTCTTTTTCATCAAAGATATGTAGATACAAAATACTCCGTAAAGCAACATATGGTCAAAGAAGGTGATCTTCCATTAAGAAGCATATAAAATTTATATTATAAAATGCCAATGAAAAAGAAACACGAATATGGTACATGGCTTTAACATATGTGCATGTGTGTCTATATATACATATATACTTATATATATATATATATATATATATAAGAATCAAAGCAAGTAAAACAAAAGGAAAGAATCTCTTTCCTACTATTTCCTTACCAAGTAATATACCAACACATCCATTTTCCATAGAAACTACACTAGAAATATGTATTTTCATTGGCAAGACATAGAAAAGGAATTCTCCCCTTTCATTTTGTTTGGCTTCTTTATGTAGAGCCTATCTATCAAATTACATATATTTATATTGAGAAATTGGTATATTGGTGCACCATGCTCAAAATCTTCCATCATTTCATTGTTGTGATGGATATGGTTAGACCACATCCTAAAAAATAGGCATATAACCACCAATCAAGAATTAGGGCAACTATTTCAAAAGTTACAAAAATTGATTTAGAGGAGGGGAGCAAGTTAAATCCTACTCCCCTTGAATAAGTTTTAACTATAAATAGGTGTGGCTGCCACCTTGAAGGAACAACCATCAGGCATCACAATTCTACTTGTTTTTTCTCTTTGTTTCCTAGTTGTAGTAGTTGTTTTCCATTCTCTATTGTGTTCTCCTTGTGAGTTTGATCTTTTTTCATTTGGTTACATAATCAAACTCACAACCATCACTTTATGAGACATTTTCCTAGAGTTACAAAATTCACCAAAACTTTGTTTATGGGCTGATTTTCCTAATGGTTGAACATCTAAAAGCTTTGCACATATACTTTGTGTACGAATAAAAATTTAAATTGATACATGCATGCCCTTTTTACTATCTACACATCTTTTATTAATGTGGTTTTGGTTTTTTCTCTACTAAAATTTGATAATTATCTCATCCCCTAATGGTTTGAATCTCTCTCTCTTTGCGGGTTCTTTCCTTATAGTCGACCATCCCATACCATTTTTCCAGTGACACATGACTTAAAGCTTGATCCACCGCACAATATTGATTTATCCACCGTCTCATAGTATTTTGAATCTGATAAAAAAAAAAGAAAAGAAAAAAGAAGATGAAGAGGAAAAAGAAGAGTAAAATGGAGAGGGGACCAATTCGAAGAGGGTTTCAATGATTTGGTGGGTAATTTCATTGATTTGATGTATCTTTTATCAATATAAAAAAATGAGGTCAAGTCCTTACTCGAAACGAGGCATAAGTGTTTACACATCTCAACTGCGACTCTCTCATTGAGGAGACGTGGTTGAGATGCATCTCTCGTTGGGAGACGCACATGTGCCATGTTTCGAGTCGGGAACTTGGTGTTATTTTTTATTTTTTTATTTTTGAATGTTTTTATTATCTTTTCCTTCTTCTTTTGTTCTTGATTTTATTGTTGTTGTTCTTCTTTTTCTTATTATTGATTTCACTTTTTGTTTCATTTTCCTTATTTTTCCTTATTTTCTTTTTCTTCATTCTTCTTTATTTTTCTTTGATGAGATTCATAAGAATATGTGTTGTTAAACTACAAAGAAAGCAACAACACTAAATGAAATGTCAGTCACTGGATAAAGAAATCCAATGAGAGAGAGCCTTGGTGGAATTGGGTATGAGAGGAGAGAGAAAGTGATGAGGGGTAATTTTGATATTTTTGAAAAATAAGTATGTGGATAGTAAAAGGGGTGTATAAATAGTAATCCCCATAAAAATTACTTGAATTAGAGCTCGAATAAATGAGGTACGTCGAAAACAGATCCTATCAAAGACACCCAAGGTTTTAGTTGATCGACCATACCTTTTCGAGGAACAGTCATAACTCAATTGTTTCTAACTCTTTAGCCAATTTGTGATCATGTAGAAAGGTCTATGTATCTTCTTTCTATAGAATCAAGAATCGCATGGATCAAAATTCGAATGAGGGAGTTATAACAAAGACAAACCAACCTTATGAGAAGGTACGTAACCATATTACTGACAAAATCCTAATAAAACAAAAAAATCACCAAAACTCTAATTCTTATTAGAATCGGCTGAATTTTAATATGATGGACAACCATGTGTGACTAGTTTTTAATTAAAAAATAGTATCAATAGGAGGTGTATCAAGGAGACATGGCTCAAACATTATGACCCTGTCATGCGAATGTAATCGACCCGATTTCCATCTTGAGGTGATCCGAACATGGCTTGTTTATGAGGTTTTGATATGAATCGGATTGAAACCTCAACACCGCTTGGAGAAAAGTTGGGGAGATCTCAAGAAAGCCTAATCTACATTGGAATACACTCAATCGAATTCTCAAAAACCTAGTGATCTCCTTAGGGGCATATGTTAAGGCTTCGTGACATACCCTATGCTCAATGAAACAATGAGATGTGTTTGCCATTTCAAGATGTCACATTCCTAATTTGGCAATAACAAAATTGAAAAGTACCATTATAATTTTTGTATTTGGCATTCAATGCTTTTTAGAGGGATTTAAGTACGGAGGGATTCTTATAGACTATGCTCTCTATTTATATTTTATATTTTCTTTTGAGAGAAATATATCTCGATGACAGTCTCCAATCATCTAGTCATCTGCTTCTGCAGCTCTTGTCCCATTTTGTATTTGAGGCCAAGTACTCTCTCTGTGCCTGCATGTATTGTAATGTCTCTCTCTATGTATGTGTCTAATACTTTTTGTTTACATGTAGTACAAGCAGAATTAGAGACCTTTGTTGTCAATTAGTACATTTGTATGCCTCTTTCTTGTTTCCTGGAATGTTGATAGATGCATTTTTATGGTGTCTTATGATGAAAATATCTGAAGCTGGTGAATTGCTACCCATTGTCTAAGAAATTGCAAACTGGTTTTGTGTAACTTTCCTCTTAAAACAAGGTAGATTTCGTCTTTGCAGAAAGTGGGAGTAATTTGAATCCTCAAATATTCCCTTGCATTGACGAATTGAAGTTGTATTAAGACGCACTCATTGGAATGTCTTTGAATAAGAAGCAACTTTAGAGACAACACAAATCTTTAGCCTCACAAAAAGTTGTTTGATTTGCTGCAATATTATAATAATCGGTGCTCATATATAGAATATTGATACATGATAATCATATCGACAGAGATATCAAAATGGGACTGGCTCCTCAAAAAATGCAGGGTGTGGCTAGGGAATCCTGACGAATATTTGAAGTTGAGACGAATAGCTCAGTCCATTTGGACCTGGGACCCGACAAGGGTCAGGCCGTGTCAGCCAATAAGGCCATAGGCCCGTTGCTTATTGGATCAGATTTATAAAACCCGTTAGGATTTACAAACACATTTGAGGAGATTTATGCAAGGCAACAACATCTCACCGCCTTATCAGCTCCAACTGCAATCTGCACCACGGCCTGACATCATGTTGTTTGGGTGACGCTCCACCAAAACTGATGTCTCTCTATTTCTCTCCCTAGTTTGTTAACTTTGTTTGGCAGTTTGAATCCCATTGCTATGTACGAATTGAAGTGTAAAACATTGTGATTTGTGGGTTGTGGCAGATTAAAAACCCACAATTTTTCACATCAGTCATTGTGAAATTCTTGTTCTCCAATTGTTAGGTCATATTTTTGCTTTTGTTGGGTATCTTATCGTCTTGACCTTTTTTTTAGATTTCTATCATGTGCTGCTAGGAAAAGTTGCATCACTTACTCCCAATGAATCATGCCCTGATGACAGCATTTTTATCATGTCAAAAGTGATGAGCAGGACTTATTATTAAAACAAGAAAGCAAATGGAAAAAACCTAAAGAAAATTAAGTTCTTGCAAAGAAAATATACCCAGCAACAATCGACTTGGTTCTATTTGGGCCATTTTCTACTCTTTATCTGCTGCTTCTACGGGGCCATTTTCTACTCTTTGTTTGCTGCTTCTACGGTTATGTTATCTGAATTTAAATTTTTTTGGTACGATGGAGAGGCCAAAGACAAACCCACTAAAAACTTTCTCTCAAGTATGTGGGTTGGTCCGACATTTTATAAGCCCATCCAAAATGTGGCCTGACCATATTGACATCTCTAATCAAGAATAATAAAGAAAAATCATAAACATCCAAAAGTATAAAATTTTGAAATAAAAGAATAAAAGGTAACAAATTGTTAAAAACACAATCAAAATCCAATTAATAAGCGGCATTGTATAATCAATAATAACAAGAGGCTAGGCCACAAGCTACATAGTTCATAGTTAAGATCAGTGTTGTTCGATGCATATCATATCGTATTTTATTTTGGTCTCCACGATACGTATCGCATTGTATCGCTCATATCAAACTTTAAAATTAAAAACTAATAAAAATCTACAACAACAACAACGATTAAGCCTTTTCCCATACTAGATGGGGTCGGCTACATGGATTCTTTGTTTCCACATATCCCTAGTGTGCCATGTTAGCAGTTAACTCACAATAAGCTAGATCATTCTTTATTGTTTCTTTCCAACACTTTTCTAGTCGTCCTCTAGCTCTTTTAATACTTTTCAAATTTAGTTTTTCATACCTTCTTACAGGTTCCTCTTTTGATCTTCTTTCTATATGTCCAAACCATCTTAAACGATATTGTCTCATTTTATCCTCTATTGGTGCCACTCCTAATTTGTTTCTAATAACCTCATTATGTATACGGTCTTTTCTTGTATGACCACTCATCCATCTCAACATCTTCATTTTTGTCACAAACATCTTTTGTACATGTTGATGATTAACTGCCCAACACTCAGAACCATAAAACATGGTAGGCCTAATTCCTACTCTATAATATTTACCTTTTAACCTTAATGGTATCTTCTTATCACAAAGAATACCTGATGCTCCTCTCCATTTTAACCAACAAGCATTAATTCTATGCGTAACATTTCCATTCCTTTTCGGAAATGCAGTGTGTGCCAATTTTAATTTCTATGTCCTCTGAGATAACCAAATGATCAAACTTACATTCCATATATTCTATCTTTGTTCTACTAAGTTGGAGGCCTTTTCTTTCTAATGTTTTTCTCCATAGTTCCAATTTTCTATTAACTTTTTCCTTAGACTCCACTAATATAATGTCATCTGCAAATAACATACACCAAGGTACTTCATCTTGAATATGTTTTGTTAACTCATCAATCACCATTATAAATAAGTATTGACCTAAACTTGATCCTTGATGTAACCAATATTAACTTCAAAGAAGTCTGTCATTCCTTCATTAGTCCTCACACATGTTTTTGCACCATCATACATGTCTCTTATAAGGTTAATCTATGTCAATGGGATACCTTTTTTTTTCAAAATTCTCTAACGAACCTCCCTCAGTACCCTATCATAAGATTTTTCTAGATCAATAAATATCATATGAAGGTCTTTCTTTTTTTACTCTAAAATATTTCATAAGACGACTCAAAAGGTGAATCATTTCAAGAGTGGATATGCTTGGCATGAATCCAAATTGGTTCTCTGTTGTACTTGATACTTGTCTTAACCTACGTTTGATAATTCTTTGCCACAATTTCATAGTATGGATCATTAACTTGATACCTCGATAATTCACACAATTTTGAATGTCTCCCTTGTTCTTATATATGAGTATAAGTATACTCGCTCTCTATTCCTCGGACATCTTTTGATTTTTCCATATTTCATTAAATAGTCTTGTGAGCCAAGTTCCTATTTATCCTAGTATTTTCCAAATACCTATAGGAATATTATCTAGTACTATCGATTTATCACCCTTCATATGTTTAAGAGCCTCTTTGACTTCATTCTTTTGAATACGTCGGCAGAAATTGTGGTTTATATATTTTTCTGATTTAGCTAATTCTCCTAAGCTAATACTAACATCTTTATTTTCATTAAAAAACTTAAAAAATAGTTTTTCCATCTATTTCTTATATCATCATTTGTCACTAGAATTTTTTCATCATCGTCTTTGATCTATCTAACATAATTAAGATCTTTAGTTTTCTTATCTCTAGCCCTAGCTATCATAAAAATATCTCTTTCACCCTCTTTTGAGTTGAGTTGTTTATATAAATCCACACAAATTTTAGCTTTTGCTTCACTCACAGCCTTTTTTGCTTCCTTTTTTGCTTTCTTATAAGCCTCTAAAGTTTTACTAGTTTTCTTAGCATAATGTAATTTGTAACATGCCCTCTTTGCCTTGATTTTATTTTGCACTACTTCACTCCACCACCAAGCTTTTTTTTTGTACCGGTACACCTACCTTAGATATACCTAGCACATCTTTCACCACTTTTCTAATATGTATAGCCATATTGTTCCACATATCACAATATGTACCAACATCATTTCAAACATCTCCTTAAAGGACTTTCTGTTTAAATATATCTTCTTTCTCGCTTTTGAGGTTCCACCATTTAGTCTGAATAGCTCGATACACTCTTTTCTTCTTTGTCCATTTTTTTATTTGTAAATCCATAAATAAAAGTTGATGTTGGGTGGTTAAGTTTTCTCCTGGAATTACTATGCAATCTTTACAACACGCTCTATCTTTTTTTCTACAAATATGTGTTTGTGATAAGCCACTCTTATAAGTAATTAAATGTTGATCTCATTTTTTGAAGATTGTATTGACTATAAAGAGATCAAATGCCATAGCAAAATTTAAAATCTCCCTAGTTTTCTCATTTATATCCCCAAACCAAAGTTTCGATGAATCCCTTGATATCCTAATGCCTCTTTACCGACATGTCCATTTAAGTCTCCTCCTAAACAAATCATCTCCCTTTGTGGAATCTTTTGAATCACTTATCTAACTCTTCCCAAAAAGTTGTCTTTGAAAAATTGACCCTATGTATTTAAAACTTTTCTTTTGGGGATGCAATATGTGTTAATTTTAATTTTTATATCCTTTAAAATATTCAAATGATTAAACTTACATTCTATATATTATGTATTTGTTTTACTAAGTCGGAGGCCTTTGCTTTCTAATGTTTCTCTCCATAGTTCCAATTTTCTGTTAACTTTTTTCTTAGACTAATCCACTAATACAATGTCATCTGCAAATAACATACACCAAGGTACTTCATCTTTATGTTTTGTTAACTCATCAATCGCCATTATAAATAAGTATGGACTTAAAGTTGATCCTTGATGTAACCCAATATTAATTTCAAAGAAGTCTGTCATTCTTTCATGAGTCCTCACACATTTTTTTGCACCATCGTATATGTCTCTTATAAGGTTAATGTATGTCAATGGGTTACTTCTTTTTTCTAAAGTTCTCCAAAGAACCTCCCTCGATACTCTATCATAAGTTTTTTCTAGGTCAATAAATATCATGTAAAGGTCTTTCTTTTTTGCTCTAAAATATTCCATAAGACGTCTCAAAAGGTGAATCGCTTCAACAGTAGATCTGCCTAGCATGAATCCAAATTGGTTCTCTATTGTACATGATACTTGTCTTAACCTACTTTCGACAATTCTTTCCCATAATTTCATAGTATGCCTCATTAACTTAATACCTCGATAATTCACACAATTTTGAATGTCTCCCTTGTTCTTATATATGGGTATAAGTGTACTTCCTCGCCATTCCTCGGGCATCTTTTGGTTTTTCTATATTTCATTAAATAGTCTTGTAAGTCAAGTGATTCCTATTTCTCCTAGTATTTTCCAAACTTCTATAGGAATATTATCTGTTCCTACCGATTTACCACCCTTCATATGTTTAAGAGCCTCTTTGACTTCATTCTTTTGAATACATCGGTAGAAATTGTGGTTTATATACTTTTCTTATTTGGCTAACTCTCCTAAGTTAATACTAACATCTTTATTTTTATTAAAAAGCTTATAAAAATAGTTTTTCCATCTATTTCTTATATCATCATTTGTCGCTAGAATTTTTTCATCCTCGTCCTTGATGCATCTAACATAATTAAGATCTTTAGTTTTCTTATCTCTAGCCCTAAATATCCTAAAAATATCTCTTTCACCTTCTTTTGAGTTGAGTTTTTTATATAAATCCTCCAAAATTTTCAGCTTTTACTTTACTTACAGCCTTTTTCGTTTTCTTCTTTGCTTTCTTATAAGTCTCTAAAGTTTCACAAGTTTTCTTAGCATAATGTAATTTGTAACATGCCCTCTTTGCCTTGTTTTATTTTGCACTACTTCACTCTACCACCAAGCTTCTTTTTGTGTCGGTACAACTCCCTTAGATAAACCTAATACATATTTTGCCACTTTATCAATATGTATAGCCATATTGTTCAGCATATCACAGGGTGTACCAATAAAATTTCAAACATCTTCTTAAAGGACTTTATGTTTAAATATATCTTCTTTCTCGCTTTTGAGGTTCCACCATTTAGTCCGAATAGCTCGATGCACTCTTTTCTTTTGTCTATTTTTTTATTTTTAAATCCATAACTAAAAGTCGATATTGGGTGGTTAACCTTTCTCCTTGAATTACCTTGCAATTTTTGCAATACGCTCTATCTTTTTTTTACAAATAAAATAATCAATTTGTACTTGTGATAAGTCACTCTTATAAGTAATTAATTGTTCATTTCATTTTCTGAAGATTGTGTTGTCTTTGAAGAAATCAAATGCCATAGCAAAATTTAAAATCTCCCTACCTTCCTCATTTATATCCCCAAAACCAAAGTTTTCATGAATACCTTATATCCTAATGCCTCTTTACCGACATATCCATTTAAGTCTTCTCCTAAACAAATCATCTCCCTTTGTGAAATCTTTTGAATCACCTTATCTATCTCTTCTCAAAAGCACAAACTATATTCAAAACCTCTACTCCTAACACTAATTTCAATGTCATGATTCGGTCACCATATCATTGTATGTCTACTACACTATGCTTTAAATCTTTATTTATGATAATGCCAACTTCATTTCAAGAGTTTTCTTTACCTAAGTATTATAGTTTAAAACATGTATCCTCTATCTCCTTTGCTTTTTTTCTAACCCATTTTGTCCTTGTAAACATAGAATTTGAATCTTTCTCCGAATCATAGTATCTACCACCTCCCTTATCTTATCAGATAATGTTCCGATATTCTAAGAACCAATACAAATCTTATTATTTAGAACTAGCTTTCTTACTCCTGCATCCGTCCATATTCAAAATGAAGAGATCCTCTCTGAAAATTATTCACTACATTCGGGCGACATTGTAGCGGGACTAACTTTTTTACCCATACTCGTTCATGATGTGGGAACCCTCTCTGCTATTGATTCACTACACTTAGGCGAAAATGTAGTAGCCCTTGCTTACTTATTATTGCATTTGAGCTCCTCAGCACGTCGTTAGGCGGGGATGCCTCAAAGCAAAGCTCATAATTTTTGTAATATATGTTATAAAAATCTGACAAAGTTTTACGCTGGTTGTCAGAAGCCTAACATGACTCTCCTCCTTTATCTGGGGTTGGGACCGGCAATGCAAAGGTGATCCCTTACATGGGTGGAGTTTTGTTACAAATTATATTATATTAAGAAAACTAGTGAAACTTCAGAATCTTATAATAAAGCAGAGAAGAAAGCAAAAAAGGCCATTTTTAAAGCAAAAACTAAAATTTAGGAGGATTTATACAAAAAAAACTCAACTTAAAAGAGGGTAAAAGAGATATTTTTAGGATAGCTAGGGCTAGAGATAAGAAAACTAAGGATCTTAATTTTGTTAGATGCATCAAAGACGAGAATGAGAAAATTCTAGTGACAAATGATGATATAAGAAATAGATAGAAAAACTATTTTTATAAGTTTTTAATGAAAATGAAGATATTAGTATTAGCTTAAGAGAGTTAGTCAAATAAAAAAGAACATAAACTAAAATTTTTGCCGAGGTATTCAAAAGAATGAAGTCAAAGAGGCTCTTAAACATATGAAGGGTGGTAAATGCAGACAATATTCTTATAGAAGTTTGGAAAATCCTAAGAGAAACAGGAATCACTTTGCTTACAAGATTATTTACTGAAATATAGAAAAACCAAAAGATGTACGAGGAATGGAGAGCGAGTACACTTATACCCATATATAAGTGCAAGAGAGACATTCAGAATTGTGCAAATTATCTAGGTATCAAGTTAATGAGTCGTACTATGAAATTATGAAAAAGAATTATCGAACGTAGGTTAAGACAAGTATCAAGTACAACAAAGAACCAATTTGGATTCATGCCAGGCAGATCTACTATTGAAGCGGTTCACCTTTTGAGACATCTTATGAAACAGTTTAGATAAAAAAGAAAAGACCTTTACATGATATTTATTGATCTAGAAAAACTTACGATAGGGTACCGAGGGAGGTTCTTTGGAAAACCTTAGAAAAAAGAGGTATCCCGTTAACATACATAAACTTTATAAGAAACATGTATGATGGTGCAAAAACATGTGTGAGGGCTCATGAAGGAACGATAGACTTCTTTGAAGTTAATATTGGGTTACATCAAAGATCAACTTTAAGTCTATACTTATTTATAATGGTGATCAACTTTAAGTCCATACTTATTTATAATGGTGATTGATGTGTTAACAAAACATATTCAAGATGAATTACCTTGGTATATGTTATTTGTAGATGACATTGTGTTAGTGGAAGAGTCTAAGAAAAAAGTTAATAGAAAATTGGAACTATGGAGAGAAACATTAGAAAGTAAAGGCTTCCAACTTAGTAGAGCAAAGACAAAATATATGGAATGTAAGTTTGATCATTTGGTTACTTTAGAGGACGTAAAAATTAAAATTGGCACACATTGCATCCCCAAAAAGAAAATTTTAAATATCTAGGGTCAATTTTCTAGAGTGATGAAAGAATTGATGTAGATGTTACATACAGAATTAATGATGGTTGGTTAAAATGGATAAGAGCATAAGGTATTATTTGTGATAAGAAGATACCATTAAAGTTAAAAAGTAAATATTATAGAGCAACAATTAGACTTGTCATGTTTTATAGTTATGACTATTGGGCAATTAATCATCAACATATACAAAAGATGTCTATGACAAAAATGAAGATGTTATAGAGGACGACCACAAAAGTATTGGAAAGAAACAATAATAAATGATCTAGCTTATTGTGAGTTAACTACTAACATGGCACATGATAGGGCTATGTGCAAACAAAGAATCCATGTAGTCGACCCCATCTAGTATGGGAAAAGGCTTAGTTGTTGTCATTTGTTTGATTTAATGACTCCAAAAGTCTTTGTCCTAATTCTTCATTTTGGTCTTGAAGTGACAAGTGTCACAACAACCAACAAGATTTTATTTTCTTAAGCAAAACCCTAATTTTGTTAAGACTGATCTAGGGACTAACAATTCACTCCATAATTAATTAGTATTACTAAATTTAGGTAGGGCTAATGGGCTCAAAAATAGTATGTAACATAAAGGTTATATTACTATTTCATAGAAAAGAAAAATATTAAAAAAAAAATGTTATTCTTTATAAACAAGGAGCATATTGTTCATGTCATACGATACGAGCGATACGACAAGTATTGTGTCATCATGCGAGTTTTAATGACCACCATAGTTTCCTATGATATGATAGTATATGTCCTGTATGGTATGTCTACAAGAAGATACGTATAACACCGAGTTGGAGCCCATCTTCCCAAGATGTTAGCATAGCATTAGTAATATGCCATGCAGGTTGTCAAGTCTTAACCAACATAGGAAAGTGCACCTCCCATACAGAAGGTCCTTATTTTAACTCCACTGCACCGACAAAATTAAATTATGCCTTTTCCCGGACACAAGTATCAAAGTCTACTCGAACTTTCACTCTTTATCCTCCTTCAACAACTCTCTGCCTCTGTAGTGTTTAGCATCTGACTTTTCACAGCTTCACATCGATTTTTTTATCTTCATAGCTTCTTACACCACATTTAAGTCCTTCCTTAACCTCCTCCAGCCTCTTTCACGTTATCATCCAACATCTCCCAACTTCGCACCAAACCACGTTGATCACGTCTCTCTCAGTTGAAGGATCTTTTGTTAGTGACGCACTAATTTCTTCCCAACAATCCCACTAAGCATAAAAAAAGCCACGAACACACAGAGATCTACACTTCAAGTAAATTATTCATATAATGAGATTCGTGGACTTTGCTCACCTGAGGATCAGCAATGACGGCAATGTGAACCATATTCTCAGGATTACGAATATCGACGTTTTTCTGAAAATCGAGAAATAGACAGTATAAACAACACAGACCGGAAACTCGTCATTCACAAACAAGAAAGAGAAGAAATTCGCAGAGTGACGATAGGCAGCGAACTCCGAGCTGTGAGAGAGGGCGAAAAAGAACGGAATGTACTAACCGGCGTGGGCATCGGCCAAGAACAGGCCCAAAGGGGCACCCAATAGGCGAGCATCTCTCCGTATAGAAGGGTTGCAATCCATGCACAGCAGAGGAACAAAGTTACGCTTCCAATAGGACGCATTTTGCGAGCTCTAATGGCTCTCGATCCGCGTTTTTCTCCTCAACTACTTTCGCTTCTTTCGAGCGTTCGCTGAATCTCGCAAGCAGAAAACCCCGGCTAGTGCCTTAGCATCGCAAGCAGAAAACAGAGAATGTTCCAGGGATCACCAGTGACCCATTTTCGACAAAATCAGTTTCTGAATCGGCGTTTTACTATCCACAGACCACACTTTGAAAACAACCAAAAAAATATTCGTACATAAACCAACATGTCTATAACCTTCTTTTTACTCGGGCGGTTGGTATTTTGTTCGTTAAAAGTTAATGTTGCTTTTTTGTTCGCGGTTAAGTGATTATTCCTTTACAAACCTCATCAATGATTTAAAAAGAAGAAGAAGAAACAATCCGATTGATTAGACTCATTTTTATAATTTTTTAGTTCTTAACATCGTCGTATTTTTATATATTTTTTTCATTTTAGTTAAAGTTTTAAGCTTTTAAATAGAAAGATTTATTCGCTATAGTTTCGATTTCAAATGTGGCATGAGCACATCTCTCTCCATAAAGAGATGCAATTAGGTTGTGTCTCCATCAAATGATAGATGTATTATGTGTTATATATTCTTGGAACTTCAAAAACAACTCGACTGAAAACACTTAAGAAAGAAATTGATTCTTAGAATATAATGATTTATCAAAGTACTTACTACAATGATACTAAGAAAGTAAAAGTTATTGTAGCGTACTCGATGATATCTTTGTTAACTAGTACACTAATGAGGTAAAGATCAATTTGTTGATTACGAGGGTGATTGACTTGATTATTTTTACGATAGTTGTTCAGAAATCATAATGAACTTATTGAGTATGTAAAAAATATTAAGAGGAAGCATAATATTATTATAATATATATATACCCCTTTTACTATATACATATTTTTTATTGCTTTCTCAAAATAGCCCCGATCATTTCATTAGTTATAAAAATACCCTTTAGACAAAGAAGAGAATATTCTCTCTCCTCTTGCTTGAAACTGCTTCCAGCGATTCTTTTTTCCGATCTTTGCTCACCGACTCATTCTAACCACCTATTACTCAATCTAAAATCATTTCTTGCAAAAGAATAAATCAAAATCCATCGAAAAGGACCGAAACATAAGATTTAAGAAGAACGGATAATAAAAAGAGGGAAAAAAAGAAAAATAGGATTTCTTAGACCAATTTTAAGAGAGATTAATGGATTTATCGAGATGTGTTGTTGATTTTGTTTTTATTCTTTAGGTGTTTAAGGTAGAAAGATAGAATTTTGCTCAATTTATCTGTGGAAAACTCAACGTTTTTCATCTATAAATGTGTTCCAAGCACATTTGTTGCATGTTTATATACCCATGAACCATTTCAACCTTGCATGTGCACTTTCAACCCTAATAAATATGAATATATAATTATTATACATTTTAAGAATAGTATATGATATGTATGTATCGAAAACCAAATTCACATACCTCGTAGTCGTGAGTATCATAATGAATCACCTTGTCTATGCAATTCAATTTCATTACCTCTACTACCTTTTTATAACTACTATGATATAATAAATAGATAACTTTCTTCCAACTTACATCAAACGCACTTGTCATTTCTTTATTATTTGTCAACTTGACAATAAATATTTTAATATTTCTGCCTATATATTATCTACACAAACGTATCGTATTTGCAAAAATTATTTAAATGACATTCACAAAAGCTAGATCATGGTAACTATAAATAACATTTGGAATTTTGTTTATAGTGCATTACACACCTCAACACCCAAACACAATTCTCTTTCTTTTTCATACTCATAAAAGTGAATATTATCGATAAGTTATTAAAGGTTGATATGAACCTAACAACCTCAAGAAAAACTAGCTTATACCTACAAAATACAAGAAAAATATATCACCGTCAAAGACACTAATAAAGGATAAACATTACTACACAAAAGTAAGACACATATTTGTTTTATATATGTTATTAAATTTGAATGCCCAAAAAAATTTATTAGGTAGGTGGATGTAACGAGGATGTAGAAATATAATATCACTGACAGTATATGTATCAAGGATTTTACGATGTTATGTATGATAATCATTAGTGTCTATATCGTTTAGTAGTTGTACAATACATCTAGAACCCCTATCTTTCTTTTTGATTTTCATCCTTCTATTATAAATGTGTCTTGCCATACTCTTATTTTCCTCATCTACCCACTTCAAATGCGTCAAAATATATTTCAGTTTACAATGACTTTATGAAGTCTTTTGTTATATTATACTTAGGTCTATTTAATCTCTTTGCAAAAGCATGTCCTTCGAGATATAAGCCTAAGGGTGATTATGTATCTTATTCACTATATTCAACTTTCAATAATCAACCATTTCACCTCTCCTCTTAATAAAAATGGACAATCTACCCTCTTAGTATCCGTCCACCTAGTACTTTCAACATCAATATTTTTATTGGACCTATATTTGTCACTCCTTTGATATCCAAATCATATATTGCTTGTTGCGCCTTTTCTCTTTAAACAACTAATCTTATATACTCAATAAGTTTATTATGACTCATATCATTTGTCACGAACATGAATAAATAGTCAAGCCCATCACCCTCATAATAAAACAAATTGATTTTCTACCTCATCTGTCAACCAGTCAAAGAATGCATCATCTGGTGCACTACAATAACTTTCACTTTTCTTAATTATCATATGATAGTACTTTGATCAATTATCATCTTCTTTAAATTGTTTCCATCATAAGTGATTTTGAGAGAGTTGTTTGCCATTCTACAATATACACATAAATATCATAGTAAAAGCATAATAGACCGAATAATTGTTATTCAGTTAAATGAGACGTGAAATAAGGATGTCTCCCACTTAAGGACAGACCTTGTTCCTTACATCTCCTCTTTAAGGGAGATGCGACCCATGTGTGTCTCTCTATGTAGAGACGCGCCTGTACCACATTTTGATGTGAAGTTCTAGCAACTACTTAAATTTTACCCAAACCTGTGAATCATCTTCAAATGTTAAAAAACCCTAAAAAATATGAAAATACAATGATCTCACTAAGAACCAACATTTTAAAATCAAGAAAAATTCAAAAATCAATCGGAACGATCGTCTATTCATTTTTTTTTCTATTTTCTTCTTTCTTAGTTTGCTTGATTCCAAATAGGTTTGTAAGTAACTAATTGATGGTAGTTGGTTGTGAATAAGGCTATATCAGCTCTCAACGAACAAAAATTAGTCATTGAAGCAAGAGAGAAAATTTGTCAAATTTTGTTTTAGAGAAAAGAGAGAAAATGTTGTGGGGTATTTACGAAAATTGGGTGTTTGTATAGTAAAAGGGGTATGTATATTGTAATGCACTATTGCTATTTTTTGTTCGAAGAGTAAAAATATACAAAGCAAGGTAACTTGGATGTGAAAGGAGTGGCAAATGCATGGTGAGTAAAAATATTAATATTTAAAAATAGTAAGAGGATATACACCAAGAAGGGTAGAATGTCCATTTTTATTGAGAGGATAGGGTATGATTATTGAAACTGAATGTAATGAATGAGATACATAACATGTCTTAAAGGACATGTTTTTGTAGGAAGATTGAGTGGAGCTGAGTATAATACGATAATGAATCTTACAAAATGTCATTACAAACTAAAGCATATTTTGACGCATTTGATGTAAGTTTATAAGGCAAATGTGAGTACAACAAGATATATTTACAATACACAAATAAAAATTAGGAAAAAAAATAGGGGTTCTCAATGTGCTATACAACAACTATTATATGATCTAGACACTCACCAATATCATACATGACATTGTAAAATCCCTGATATAGATATTGTTAATGATATTGTATTTACACATCCTCGTTCAGTATAACTATTACATGCATTTTAATAGGTATTAAAATTTGATAGTATATATAAGATAAACATGTAAGTGTTTAACTTTTCCTATTATATATATATTTACATATACATAGACAACTAGAATAGTGAGTATTGATATTGAATGTACAATTTCACTAAAGTGAGAAATTACATGTTTTTACCAGATCTTATAAGCAATATAACCTTCAAAGCTAGGGCATAATCCTGGTATATCAAGAAATCTCTTATCCTCATTGTCTATAATATCAATAGTAGTATCTGAGATTGATATATTCTCCTCGTAATGTAAAGACTCGGCTTAAATAACATTCATTTCTACAAAAATGTCTTCTTTTCTTCATTGTCGTCTATGAGATCATCTTTATGATAAGGCATTATGTCTAATAGATAAAGCAGTGATATTACATCATTCAATTCATGTTCTATGAGTCATATTTGCATACCAAAAAGTAAAATTAGTTAATTAAATCGAAACAAAAGAGACGTGCCTCGGACGCAAGTCAGCACTAAGTTGGAGACACAACCCAAGCTTGACTCCCAACAAGAGAGACGTGCCCCGAGTCACTTCTCAAAATGGAAACTTGATAGATTTTCTGGCAAGATTTCGGCCTAAAAATAATAAAAATGACAAAATAAAAACCAAATCAACAACATACCTCAACAAATCAATGAATCCCCCTTCAAATCAGTCTCCTACTTCATTTTCCTCTTTTTCTTCTTCTTTCTTCCTATTTCCTTTCCGATGGATTTTGATCTCTTCTTTTGCTACAAATGGAGCAATGGGTGATTGAGGTAGGCCGGAGAACAAAGAATAGATCAATCAATTATGGATTAACTAATCGTAGAACAAGATAGCCAACTATAAGATTGACATCAATGAGAGAAAATGAAAGGAAGAAGAAAGTTTGCAACAATGGAGGGAGGATAGAAGCGATATGGAAACTTTTGAAAATGAGTGGAGGTATTTTGAGAAATCATGATAAACTATTGATGTCAATCTTTATGTTTATCACAGTTTTATCATTATTCATTACATCATACAACAATAATGAATTGGCATACATACCTATTAAATGCTAAAAGTGGGGAAATTTGGAATGCTTTGCCTTCCAACCAAGTACTTCTCCCTAGTTATTCACTGATAAGCATGGTCCACAGGTTTCATATTTTCAGCTAGTCTACCTGCAAAACTGTGATGGTCATTTCCTTATAGCTTCTTAACCAATATTACATGGCATGCCCATTCTAAATTAGGAAAAATAAACATATTTTTTAACATATCAAGGTTATCAACATACAATATTTTCCAAAATAGTGCTAGTTCAAAATATCTCTCTCAGTTCAAATAAACATAATGAACTTAAGTACCTTCTTTCTCGCTTTTGAGGTTTCACCACTTAGTCCGAATAGCTCGATCCACTCTTTTCTTCTTTGTCTATTTTTTACTTGTAAATCCATAACTAAAAGTCGATATTGGGTGGTTAAATTTTCTGCTGGAATTATCTTGCAATCTTTACAACACGCTCTATCTTTTTTTCTACAAATAAAATAATCAATTTGTGTTTAAGCCACTCTTATAAGTAATTAAATGTTCATCTCGTTTTTTGAAGATTGTATTGACTATAAAGAAATCAAATGACATAGAAAATTTAAAATCTCCCTACCTTCCTCATTTATATCCCCAAAACCAAAGTTTCTATGAATACCTTGATATCCTAATGCCTCTTTACCGACATGTTCATTTAAGTCTTCTCCTAAACAAATCATATCCCTTTGTGGAATTCTTTGAATCACTTTATCTAACTCTTCTAAAAAAGCCATCTTTATACTATCTTCTGGTCCTACTTGGGGTGCGTAAGCACAAACTATATTCAAAACACCTGTTCCTAATACTAATTTCAATGTCATGATTCGGTCACCATATCATTGTATGTCTATTACACTATCCTTTAAATCTTTATTTATGATAATATGAACTCCGAGACTTTTTCTTACGTGAGTACCATAATTTAAACCTGTATCCTCAATCTCCTTTGCTTTTTCTCCAACTCACTTTGTCTCTTGTAAACATAAAATATGAATCTTTCTCCGAATCGTATTAACAACCACCTCCATTAGCTTATCGAACAATATTCCGATATTCCAAGAACCAATACAAATCTTATTACTCAATACTAGCTTCCTTACCCCTGCATCCGTCCATATTAAAAATGCAGAGACTTTTTCTGTAATTTATTCACTACATTCGAGTATCAATGTAGCGGAACTAACTTCTTTACCCACACCCATCCATGATGTGGGAACCCTCTCTGCAATTGATTCACTACATCAAAGCGAAAACGTAGTGACCCTTGCTTACTTTTCACTATATTCGGGCTCTACAACGTAACAGTAAGAAGGGGATGCTCCAATCCAATGCTCATAATTTATGTAATACATGGTATAAAAATCCGACAAAGTTTTACACTCGTTGTCGGAAGCCTAACACAACTCGGCTGAAGAACATAACCAAGACCCTCCTCCTTTAGTCGGGCTTGGGACAGGCCATACAAGGGTGATCCCTTTCATGAGCAAACTAAGTATTTTGGTCTCTAATTTTTCAAGTTGATTTTAGAAGCTTTTGGATGGAGTTCATAAATATATCCAAAAGAATAGTTTCACTCTATAAGAATTAAGAACTACCACTAGAAGAAATACAACCATAAGAATATATTGTGATCATATAAGATATCACTCGTTATACCTACACTATTAGTAAAACTACATCCATAAGAACATATTGTAATATAAGATATCACTCGTTATACTTATATATATATATATATATTAAGATCTATTTGTTGTTTATCATGCATATTTCACAATAGGTAGGAGTGATTTTTCTTGCACCTATGTATCAAGAATACATTGTTGATGTTGGCTATTTCTTCAATAATAAAGTTGTACTTGTAATTTGAATTAATGTTCAATGGATCAATGTTTATCCCAATTTTGATTTATGAGAATTGTTTAGATTTTTTCTTGATTTCTCTCTATTTTTTTATTTTTAAAATATTTTTTTGAAAAATTATAATATGATCATAGAGAAAAATGATACATATTATGATACGGTACAAACAACACTCCAACCACCTACTATACAACTAAAGATGAGGTTCCACACTTAAAGTCACGATGAAAGAGGTGTATGTTGCTTGCACTCATGTATGCATAAAATAAATATTTTGCACCACATAATTGAGTTTCTCTTATCTTTTTCCTTAAGACAAATAAGGCTATGGTTAAGAGATATTCATTGGAGAACCTTTGCTCAAACATGTGTGATGATTGACGGAGGAATAACAAATTTTTTTGAAGTTAATATTAAATTAAATCAAGGATTAGCTTTAAGTTCATATTTATTTGTCATGGTTATTGACAAGTTATTAGAAAGAAGATCAAAAAAAGAACCTATAAGAAGGTATGAAAAACTAAATTTGGAAAGTATTAAAAGAGGTAGAGGACGACCATAAAAGTGTTGGAAAGAAACAATAAAGAATGATCTAGCTTATAGTGAGTTAACTGCTAACATAGCACACGATAGAGATATGTGGAAATAAAGGATCCATGTAGCTGACCCTGTCTAGTATGGGAAAAGGCTTAGTTGTTGTTGTTGTTGGTTATTGACAAGTTAACAAAGGATGTTCAAGATAAAGGATCTTGGAGCATATTATTCACATATGACATTGTGTCCTATGTAATCAAGAGCATGCTATAGCGTTATAGCAGGATAGAAACCACTATAGCATGATAGCTATAGCAAGCATCCCTCAAGGGCAATGTTAACACCGTTATAGCGTACAACACTATTGGATCGGGTCGATCCAATATCCAATATCCATTGGATCGACCTAAACCCGAACCAAATAGGTTTCTCCTGTCTTGCCTCTCTCTCTAACCTCCCGTGCATATGCTTCTACCGCCATCACCGGCGAGTAGCAACAACCACCGTTTGTGTCTATACTCTCAACTGCCACCACATCCGCTGTCGTTTGCCGCAAGTAAGCTCTCTCTTCCTTTCTCTCTCTTTCTTTGACTACGTCGCCTTCTCTCGTGGATTCTCTCTTTGTCTCTGCCTTCCTCTACCACACACTCTCTCTTTCTCTTTTCTCTCTCCCTTTCTCTCTTTTTTTTTTTTTTTGCCTCCACCGCCTTCTCTCTCGTGGATTCTCTCTCTCACTCTGTGTCTCCGCCTTCCTCAGCCACACACTCTCCCTTTCTCTCTTCTCTCTCCCTTTCTCTCTCTTTCTTTGCCTCCACCGCCTTCTCTCTCGTGGATTCTCTCTCTTCACTCTGTGTCTCCGCCTTCCTCAGCCACACACTCTCCCTTTCTCTCTTCTCTCTCCCTTTCTCTCTCTTTCTTTGCCTCCACCGCCTTCTCTCTTGTGGATTCTCTCTCTTCACTCTCTGTCACCACCTTCCTCTGCCACACTCTCTTCCTTTCTCTCTTCTCTCCATGTCTTCTCTCTCTCTCTGTGTTATGTTTACAAATTCATGTATTTCAATGTCTCTAACATACTTTTCATGCGTGGTAGCTTACCCAACTCTAATATTTCCTAAAACAGATTTCACTAATTGATAGTGGTACAACACTTTATGTAAATTGAGCATATTTGTAGTCGAGATTATGCTAGATTAGAAAAGCAATAGGGAAATGTGGAAAGAGATCAAGAGATGTTATTCACATGTGTTAATAGATAATACATATACCCCATTGTTGAGCAACCTCTCATTGTACAGGAACTCTTGGTTTAGTGTTTTATTAAGCAACAACCACTCCTCCACGTTGCAAATATTTAAAGAATTTAGACCTTCACACTTGGAGTTAATTATGCTAGTTCTAGTGCTGATGTCAACATTCACCCCTAACTTCAAGCATATTAAGATTACATGCTTTTGTGTTCTGTGTTAGTGCAATCATAAAGATTATTACCTTTAAATTTGTGAGGGTCAGTTATAATTGTTCTTTAATTTTGTTTCATTTCTAGCGATGCTAGTTACAAATTCAAAACCCCAATTGTGGAGAGTCAATACTTCGTGCGGTCTCTATCAACGACCTTCTTATGAAAAAATTTGTAAGTGTTTCCCCTTAATTACAATCTTCATGCTTTCTCTAGTGTGTTTGATTCCCTTTCTTT
This sequence comes from Brasenia schreberi, assembly GCA_036023115.1. Classification (NCBI taxonomy): domain Eukaryota; kingdom Viridiplantae; phylum Streptophyta; class Magnoliopsida; order Nymphaeales; family Cabombaceae; genus Brasenia; species Brasenia schreberi. The sequence continues at coordinate 9,162,689 of JAYKKT010000055.1, read as the reverse complement.
TTAGGTATGAAGAAGACTTTCATCAATAATTTATTATTGAGTTTGTCAAAGTCACACAGACACCTCTAGGAGATGGAGTGTCGGCCTCAACACAGGTGCGACACTGACACTGACACGGTGTCATATAATGTCAACATGATCAACATGTCAAAGCTAATTATGGGTGCGATCAATGTGTCTTCACCCGTCTCTTCATGCCTCCAATAGTTTCCTCTTCACGCAGTGGTTCTTCCCCTTAGCACTCCCTCCTACCCTCATAGACGACGCGTAGCGGTTCTTCCTCTTTGAGCTCCCTTGCGCCCTTACAGACGATGATCATCCTCTTCCCTTGGTTCCTCCTTTGCACGAACAAACCCAAAAACACAATTCAATGACTTCTTTCACTATATCGTTTGCCTCCCCTCTGGGCAAGCTCTAAAGCAATTGAGGCATTCGTTTTCAATCCGCTTCAGTTCAACAAGGAAAAAGGAAGAAGTTTTCTGCTTGAGACTGTTGGTTTACTGGTTGGAAGAGATCTCCTAACAAAAAGAGATCAAAGACGCCAACAAGATAGGCAAAAGCCTTATAGTAGGCTCCTGTAATTTGATGGTCCTTTGAAATTGGATAGATTGGAAGGCCTTAAAGCATAAAAGGAGGAAGAAGAGATACCACAATGCCATCATCCACCCATTCAATTTCTTCCTCTACGTTTGATCAAGTATAATCTGCCTCACCACTCCTATTTTCTATTACTTTTATATGGTCTGTTCCAACTCTGGTTTCTTTTCATCGACTTATTTCTTCAACTCCCATGATCTGAACGGGTATTCGGTTACAAAGTTTTTGATTTTTTGTGAAAACTCTTTCCTTGTTCATAAAGTAGATGGGTGCCCTTCTATAGGATCTTTATGATGCAAAACTATGCTTTTTTTTTGTCTTTTGGTAGGTAATTGGGATAGAAATATGAGTTTGTTCCTTTCTTTTATGAAACAAATTCATTTTCTATGCCTTCGTTATTCTTGGATTGCGTGATAATTGAAACCCTATTCTCTAATAGGGTTCAACAACTATATCGAGTGCTGATATTTTTGGCAATAGCAGTAATGATTCTCTCAACTTGAGTTGGCAGCAAGTGATCTCATCAATCATATCTCTTTTCAGTATTGTTGTCTCATGGGAATTATTGACTTGATGTGTTTGCAATTGTTGTACCTTTTTCCTATTTGAGATTGTAAGCTTCTCTACTTTTAAAGTGTTTCATTCTTACCCTGTCAATCTTGGATTTGTTCTCTTCACATGCAATTTTCAGTTCATGGTTGCATGAGTAAAAGCATTTTTGTTGATCCTACTGATCGACTCATATTCTAATTGCTTATTGTATTCAACTTTGTGGTATATCAATGTTATGACTAACTCCATCTCCTATTTGTTGTTTTTGACATTTTGTTTTTCAATCAGATTGTGAATTGTGAATTGAGTTTATTCTAAAAATGACTGACAATAGAAAAGAAAAATGAGCATTAATTGGTACTAGGAGTTATGGTGGAAGTGTTCCTTCAAGTTCACGATCAACAACAAAAGTTACAAAACCTTCAATTTCAACACCTTGTGATGATGTACCATTGTGAATGAACATGGAAAGGGGAGAATCATACAAAGGTGGTAGAGGTAATACACATTTTATATGTAAATTTTACAACATGAGTTTTATCGGGTCGTATACTAGAGTGAAGGCGCATCTTTTTAAATTATCAAAACATGGTACAAGAGCATGTCTGAATGTGAATGAGGATTTACGAAAATAATTAATAAAAAAGCAAGATGAGTATGAAAAGAAGAATAAAATGAGTGAAAAAGGAACAAATATTCCATTATTTGGAGATATAAAGAAGTTGTAGAAAAAAAAGAAAGTTAATGTAAAGTGAATTTAAAAGTTTTAGAAGAGCAATTGAAAAATCATTTAATGTAGTTTGAAGGGAGGAGATGGATAGAAAGGTTGGAAGATTTTTCTTCTCAAGTTCACTTCCTTTTTGTGTACCAAGAAATCCATAATCAAGAGAACCTGCCTAATGAGCATATAAATAAACTTGCCTACTAATCTTTGATACATGCCCACATCTTCGTATCTCTCGTCATCACATAGATGCAACTTTATATTAGTTTTCATAGGGATTTCACTACTTCTTCCACTCTATCATTTTTGTATCTTTGAGCAAATCCATGATATAATTTTTTTAAGTTAGAAACACACCTTTGCTTGAATAACGTACATCTATTTCAAAAAGTAGTATAATCTGCCCAAGTCTTTCAAGTCAAAAAGATCATGTAACTTCACCTTAAATCTGGTAATTTCTTCAATGTCATCACCTTTAATCATAATGTCATCAACATAGATTATCAAAAGAGTTATTTTCTTGGCCCTTTTAATAAACAAGGTGTGATCATTCGTGCTTCTTTAATATCCCAAGTTGGTTATGTCTTCACTAAATTTTAAAACCATGTGCTTCGGCGAATGCAGTAATAAGTAAGCAAGGGTCACTACATTTTCACCCGAATGTAGTGAATCAATTGCAGAGAAGATTCTCACATCATAGATGGGTGTGGGTAAAGAAGTTAGTCCCGCTACATTGTCGCATGAATGTAGTGAATAATTTTCAGAGAGGGTCTCCACATTTTGAATATAGACGGATGTGGGGAGTAAGGAAGCTAGTCCTAGATAATAGGATTCGTATTGGATCTTGGAATATCGAAACATTATCTGGTAAGCTAATGGAGGTCGTAGATACTATGATTCGGAGAAAGATTCATATTCTATGTTTATAAGAGACAAAATGGGTTGGAGAAAAAGCAAAGGAGATAAAGGATATAGGTTTTAAATTATGGTACTCAAGAAAAGGCTCAAAACAGAGTTGGTATTATCATAAATAAAGATTTAAAGGATAATGTAGTAGACATACAATGATATGGTGACCAAATCATGACGTTGAAATCAGTGTTAGGAGCAGAGGTTTTGAATATAGTTTATGCTTACGCACCCCAAGTAGGACTACAAGATAGTATAAAGACAACTTTTTGGGAAGAGTTAGATAAGGTGTTTCAAAAGATTCCACAAAGGGAGATGATTTGTTTAGGAGGAGACTTAAATGGACATGTCGGTAAAGAGGCATTAGGATATCAAGGTATTCATGGAAACTTTGGTTTTGGGGATATAAATGAGGAAGGTAGAGAGATCTTAAATTTTGCTATGGCATTTGATCTCTTTATAGTCAATACAATCTTCAAAAAATGAGATGAACATTTAATTACTTATAAGAGTGGCTTATCACAAACACATATTTGTATAAAAAAAGATAGAGCGTGTTGTAAAGATTGCAAGGTAATTCCAGGAGAAAGCTTAACCACCCAACATCGACTTTTAGTTATGGATTTACAAATAAAAAAATAGACAAAGAAGAAAAGAGTGCATCAAGCTATTCAGACTAAATAGTGGAACCTCAAAAGCGAGAAAGAATATATATTTAAACAAAAAGTCTTTCAAGGAGATGTTTGAAATTATGTTGGTACATCCTGTGCTATGTGGAACAATATGGCTATACATATTAGGAAAGTGGCGAAAGATGTGTTAGGTGTATCTAAGGGAGGTGTACCGGCACAAAAAGAAGCTTGGTGGTGGAGTGAAATAGTGCAAAACAAAATCAAGGCAAAGAGGGCACGTTACAAATTACATTATGCTAAGAAAACTAGTGAAACTTTAGAGACTTATAAAAAAGCAAAGAAGGAAGCAAAAAAGGCCATGAGTGAAGCAAAAGCTAAAATTTGAGAGGATTTATATAAAAAACTCAACTCAAAAGAGGGTGAAAGAGATATTTTTAGGATAACTAGGGCTAGAGATAAGAAAACTAAAGATCTTAATTATATTAGATGCATTAAGGACGAGGATGAAAAAATTCTAGTGGCAAATGATGATATAAGAAATAGATGGAAAAACTATTTTTATAAGCTTTTTAATGAAAATAAACAACAACAACAACAACTAAGCCTTTTCCCATATTAGACGGGGTCGGCTACATGGATTCTTTGTTTCCACAAATCCCTATCGTGTGCCATGTTAGCAGTTAACTCCCAATAAGCTAGATCATTTTTTATTGTTTCTTTCCAACACTTTTGTGGTCGTCCTCTACCTCTTTTAATACTTTCCAAATTTAGTTCTTCTAACCTTCTTATAGGTTCTTCTTTTAATCTTCTTTCTATATGTCCAAACCATCTTAAATGATGTTCTCTCATTTTATCATCTATTGGTGTCACTCCTAATTTGTTTCTAATAACCTCATTATGTATACGGTCTTTTCTTGTATGACCACTCATCCATCTCAACATCTTTAATTCTGTCATAGACATCTTTTGTACATGTTTATGATTAAATGCCCAACACTCAGAACCATAAAACATGACAGGCCTAATTGCTGCTCTATAATATTTACCTTTTAATTTTAATGGTATCTTCTTATCACAAAGAATACCTAATGCTCCTCTCCATTTTAACCAACCAGCATTAATTCTATGTGTAACATCTCCATCAATTCTTCTATCACTCTAAAAAATTGACCCTAGGTATTTAAAACTTTCTTTTTGGGGAATGCAATGCATGCTATTTTTAATTTTTATGTCCTCTGAAGTAACCAAATGATCAAACTTACATTCCATATATTCTGTCTTTGTTCTACTAAGTTGGAGACCTTTGCTTTCTAATGTTTCTCTCCATAGTTCCAATTTTCTATTAACTTTTTCCTTAGACTCCTCCACTAATACAATGTCATCTGCAAATAACATACACCAAGGTACTTCATCTTGAATATGTTTTGTTAACTCATCCATCACCATTATAAATAAGTATGGACTTAAAGTTGATCCTTGATGTAACCCAATATTAACTTCAAAGAAGCTATCGTTCCTTCATGAGTCCTCACACATATTTTTGCACCATCATACATGTCTCTTATAAGGTTAATATATGTCAATGGGATACGTCTTTTTTCTAAAGTTCTCCAAAGAACCTCTCTCGGTACCCTATCATAAGCTTTTTCTAGATCAATAAATATCATGTGAAGGTCTTTCTTTTTTGCTCTAAAATGTTTCATAAGATGTCTCAAAAGGTGAATTGCTTCAATAGTAGATCTGCCTGGCATGAATCCAAATTGGTTCTCTATTGTACTTGATACTTGTCTTAACCTACGTTTGATAATTCTTTCCCATAATTTCATAGTATGACTCATTAACTTGATACCTCGATAATTCGCACAATTTTGAATGTCGCCCTTGTTCTTATATATGGGTATAAGTGTACTTGCTCTCCATTCCTCGGGCATCTTTTGGTTTTTCCATATTTCATTAAATAGTCTTGTGAGTCAAGTGATTCCTATTTCTCCTAGTATTTTCCAAACTTCTATAGGAATATTATCTGGTCCTACCGATTTACCACCCTTCATATGTTTAAGAGCCTCTTTCACTTCATTCTTTTGAATACGTTGGTAGAAATTGTGGTTTATATACTCTTCTCACTTAGCTAAATCTCCTAAACTAATACTAACATCTTTATTTTCATTAAAAAGATTATAAAAATAGTGTTCCATCTATTTCTTATATCATCATTTGCCACCAAAATTTTTTCATCCTCGTCTTTTATGCATCTAACATAATTAAGATCTTTAGTTTTCTTATCTCTAGCCCTAACTATCCTAAAAATATCTCTTTTACCCTTTTTGAGTTGAGTTTTTTATATAAGTCCTCCCAAATCTTAGCTTTTGCTTCACTAACGGCCTTTTTCGCTTCCTTCTTTGCTTTCTTATAAGCTTCTAAAGTTTCACTAGTTTTCTTAGTATAATATAATTTGTAATATGCCCTCTTTGCCTTCATTTTATTTTGTACTACTTCACTCCACCACCAAGCTTCTTTTTGTGCCAATACACCTCCCTTAGATACCCCTAACACATCTTTCACCACTTTCCTTATATGTATAGCCATATTGTTCCACATATCACAGGGTGTACCAACATAATTCCAAACATCTCCTTGAAGGACTTTCTGTTTAAATATATCTTCTTTCTCGCTTTTGAGGTTCCACCATTTAGTCCGAATAGCTCGATGCACTCTTTTCTTCTTTGTCCATTTTTTTATTTGTAAATGCATAACTAAAAGTCGATGTTGAGTGTTTAAGCTTTCTCCTGGAATTACCTTACAATCTTTACAACACGCTCTATCTTTTTTTCTACAAATAAAGTAATCAATTTGTGTTTGTGATAAGCCACTCTTATAAGTAATTAAATGTTCATCTCATTTTTTGAAAATTGTATTGACTATAAAGAGATCAAATGTCATAGCAAAATTTAAAATCTCCCTGCCTTCCTTGTTTATATCCCCAAAACCAAAGTTTCCATGAATCCCTTGATATCCTAATGCCTCTTTACCAACATGTCCATTTAAATCTCCTCCTAAACAAATCATCTCCCTTTGTGGAATCTTTTGAAACACCTTATCTAACTCTTCCCAAAAAGTTGTCTTTATACTATCTTCTAGTCCTACTTGGGGTGTGTAAGCACAAACTATATTCAAAACCTCTGCCCCTAACACTAATTTGAACGTCATGATTTGGTCACCATATTGTTGTATGTCTACTACACTCTCTTTTAAATCCTTATTTATGATAATACCAACTCTGTTTCGAGCCTTTTCTTTACCTAAGTACTATAATTTAAAACTTGTATCCTCTATCTCCTTTGCTTTTTTTCCAACCCATTTTGTCTATTGTAAACATAGAATATGAATCTTTCTCCGAATCATAGTATCGACCACCTCCATTAGCTTACCCGATAATGTTCCGATATTCCAAGAACCAATATGAATCTTATTATCTAGGACTATAAAGATGAAAATAAAGATGTTAGTATTACCCGATAATGTTTCGATAATGTTTCAAGCCTTTTAATGAAAACAAAGATGTTAGTATTAGTTAAGGAGAGTTAGCCAAATCAGAAAAGTATATAAACCACAATTTCTACCTATGTATTCAAAAGAATGAAGTCAAAGAGGCTCTTAAACATATGAAGGGTGACAAATCGGTAGGACCATATAATATTCCTATAGAAGTTTGGAAAATACTAAGAGAAATAGGAATCACTTGCCTCACAAGACTATTTAATGAAATATGGAAAAACCAAAAGATGCCCGAGGAATGGAGAGCAAGTACACTTATACCCATATATAAGAACAAGGGAGACATTCAAAATTGTGCGAATTATCGAGGTATCAAGTTAATGAGTCATACTATGAAATTATGGGAAAGAATTATCGAACGTAGGTTAAGACAAGTATCAAGTACAACAGAGAACCAATTTGGATTCATGCCAGGCAGATCTACTATTGAAGCAATTCACCTTTTGAGACGTCTTATGGAACATTTTAGAGCAAAAAAGAAAGACCTTCACATGATATTTATTGATCTAGAAAAAGCTTATGATAGGGTACCGAGGGAGGTTCTTTAGAGAACTTTGGAAAAAAGAGGTATCCCATTGATATATATTTACCTTATAAGAGACATGTATGATGGTGCAAAAACATGTGTGAGGACTCATGAAGGAATGACAGACTTCTTTAAAGTTAATATTGGGTTACATCAAGGATCAACTTTAAGTCCATACTTATTTATAATGGTGATGGATGAGTTAACAAAACATATTCAAGATGAAGTACCTTGGTGTATGTTATTTGCAGATGACATTGTATTAGTGGAGGAGTCTAAAGAAAAAGTTAATAGAAAATTCAAACTATGGAGAGAAATATTAGAAAGCAAAGGCCTCCGACTTAGTAGAACAAAGACATAATATATAGAATGTAAGTTTGATCATTTGGTTACCTCAGAGGACATAGAAATTAAAATTGGCACACACTGCATCTCCCAAAAAGAAAGTTTTAAATACCTAGGGTCAATTTTTCAGAGTGATGGAATAATTGATGGAAATGTTATGCATAGAATTAATGTTGGTTGGTTAAAATAGAGAGGAGCATCATGTATTCTTTGTGATAAGAAGATACCATTAAAATTAAAAGGTAAATATTATAGAGCAACAATTAGGCCTACCATGTTTTATGGTTCTGAGTGTTGGGCAATTAATCATCAACATGTACAAAAGATGTCTGTGACAGAAATGAAGATGTTGAGATGGATGAGTGGTCATACAAGAAAAGACCATATATATAATGAGGTTATTAGAAACAAATTACGAGTGGCACCAATAGAGGATAAAATGAGAGAATATCGTTTAAGATGGTTTGGACATATAGAAAGAAGATCAAAAGAAGAACTTGTAAGAAGGTATGAGAAACTAAATTTGGAACGTATTAAAAGAGCTAGAGGACGACCACAAAAGTGTTGGAAAGAAACAATAAAGAATGATCTAGCTTATTATGAGTTAACTGCTAACATGGCACATGATAGGGATATGTGGAAACAAAGAATCCATGTAGCCGACTCCATATAGTATGGGAAAAAGCTTAGTTGTTGTTGTTGTTGTGCTTGGTGACTGTTTTAAGACCATATATATAGCTCTTTTTAATTCACAAACTTGGTTTGTCAGTCTCCTTTTGTTAAACCCTAGTTGAAGTTCCATATATATACTTTTTCTTTCAGGTAATCCTGTAGAAAATCCTTCTTCACATATAACCCACAAATCGACAAAAGTTTTGTTGTAGTCTATGCCATGTGATTGACTACACCCTTTAGCTACTAACATTGTCTTGTACTGTTTTAAACTTCCCTTCGACCTTAAATTTTACAGTGTATATCCATTTATAACCTACAAGCTTTCTTCTTTGAAAAAGGTCGACAATCTCCAAGTATTACTCTTTTTCAAGGCTTGTAATTCACATTGCATAGCATCTCTCCTTAATTGCCTGCTCAACATTCCTAGATATAGGGCATATCTCTTTATTCATCACAAAATTCTGTTATCCTAAGCTTTCTCCATTTAATGAAGTGGCTTTTCTCCTGAGGAACCATGGGCTTTTCTTTTGTATATTATGCGTCATTGGTCCAAGTGTTGAGGCATAGATTCCTTGATCTCTTTTCTATTTGACAAACTTGGGAAGTCGCTTATAGCTTTAGCTCCATCAGCTTGTACTAACCTCTATCCTTGAACTTTTCTGACTACTTTTTTATCTATTGGGTTAATTTCTTTTGCTTTCTAGGTCAAGTTTCTTTTATCTCTTTGCACTGATTGTCCCTATTGCTTTGTATCTAATATCATGTAACGTTCTTTCATGTCTTTCCTAGGCGAATTAGCGTTTGAGATGGTGTATATTTGCTAAATCCTGGAAAATGCACCCTAGGATTGTTTCTCAATGTTATTCTGCTACATTAACTGATAGGAGATTATGCAGTGAGCCTTCTGCTATCTTGTGTTTACAGGTCCTTCACAAGGGATTCATACGCCATCTTCATGGAATTTTGTGAAATCTGTGTCTACTGGTGTGTGTCATCTCCAGCATCATGTTGCAGGTTTTGCTGTTGACAAGTGATAATTCTGATTGATGTTTCTTTAGATGATCCCTTCCTGGCAACAGTTTTAGTAACACATCCCGCTTTATCGACCTGATGGTACCCCTTGTGGTCAACATCGTTCATCACCAATTATTGATCAGGTAAGGTGCTGAAGTATATACATGGCGTCTTAGAAACCCTTAACCATGCAGAATCCGCTGATTAAGCTACAGATCTTCTTCAAACTACTCTTTTTTTTTTTTCTTTTCTTTTCTGCTGTATGTGATTGTTCTTGTTATTATGATAACTGGTTGCCTTTTTGGTAATTATTCATGATGATACTTGTCTAACTTCTTAATGTATTTATGTCTAGAGAATTGTTATGGCAGAAGCTGGTCAAGGATTACAGTAAGTCTTGCTATCCACTTAAACGTAAAAAAATGACTTTTTCATATGCTGCTCGGAATTCAGTATGTGCGCATGCAGTTGACTCATCCAGTTTTGTGATCATAGTTTGTCATAGTAAAAGATGGTGGTTCCTTGAAAAAGACGTCAATGTTTATCCTTCTTGTCTCTTTACTTTGTGGGCTACTAGATATATTTTAGCTTCAATGGTCATAAAGGTTGAATAAAACTATTAACGCAAAATGTTGTTCAGTTTCTATAATTTGAGAAAAGAAACTCTATGTTCTGTTATGTATCCTTTGAGGCCTAATTAATTGTATTGCCTTTCTCTTATGCCAAAGAAAATATTGTTTTGTATACCTTTATAAAAGAAAATGCAAGTGTCTTATGTCAAAAAAAGTTAAAGGAAAGCTTCCCCTGCAAATGTGATTGGAAAAGTAGCAGATGCATGTGTTTGCATTTATATTCTTGAAACAACAAGACTTTCGGTGATCCTATGTTTTACCCTATTGCTAGTGTAGAATAACTTTGTAATGCTACTTATGATTTAGGCAAACAGATCCTCTCTGTGCTGACGAAAACATCATTGTGATTATCCAGATCCAAACAACTTTGACTTCATCTTAATGAGCACTTTTTGTGACGCTAACCAAAACCAAAACCAAGGGTTTCGTAGGTGGGGATCATGTCAAGACTTAGCTCCAAAAAAAGCAAGATCGTGTTTCAAAAGAAAGCCTTTTGAGAAAAACATTTAGTTGCAGAAAGAACAAGATCATATCATATGTTGTTTCTTTTTTTTCTGCTGAAAAGACATATCTTATGGTTTACTTTTTCTATTTTTGGTAGTGATTCATATTCGACTTATCAGATCTTTGCACTAGGGCACCTCTCCACATGTTCAAACCTTGTCTTTTTTATCTTCTATTGATCTGACTTTTCTTCCTTTTAGCGACATGACCGTCTTCTGATGATGTTACGGGTGAAAAATCTGTAAAGTACATTACCTAATAGTCTGGATACTATATTTTTCAGACCTTCATGGACTACCTTTTGTTCTGCCCTTGATCCAAATCAAGTATTTGTAGGTGAAAATGACGTTTGATTTGCTTTACTTGGTGGTGATGGCAAGAGTGTAGTATCTGTTTCTATGGATGCTTTGTCTTCTCCTTTGTTCTGGATTGGAAACCATGTGAAATGTGCAGTACTCTGATGTTGAATCTTTTGATACAGATATCAGAACTATCTTTCTGATCAAACATCATATCGATTATTAGATCTTCTCAAACCTGTAATCTTGCTCTCTCTCTTTCTATCTATCTGCGTGCCTGTGTATGCACATCTTCGAACATGCAATTTCGTGGCACTGATTAATATCTTTATTTCAGAAGCTTGTCCTTTCAGGCCATGACCATGATCAGTGTACAGTGACCCATATGGCTAAACATGGACCTGTTCCCGAGGTATGCCAATGTGTATGACCTCTGTTCCCCCTTTTGAGGTCTCTCTGACGTCAGTCAAATCTGATTTTTGTCTGTCGTATGAAGCGCGCGCTTGGGACAGTGAGTTGGCAGCAAGGGAACCTATATCCTTCTTTGATGTTGTTATTTTCAAATCAGATGAGTGGATGTCAGGGCAAGCATTTCCGATGCACAAAAAGAAGCTTGTGAGTCTCCGAATTGTGCGTGTTCTTCAATTTGTCTTGGCCATAGCAGGTGTGTATCCCTTCTGAGTAGAGGAATATCCTAAGAAAATACACTTACTGCTCTAGCATCAAGTTTGTCTCTTGTATTACTAAAAATATATATAAAACTGGTATATCCAAACACTCTTAGTAGAACATTTTTTGAGTAGACATAAAGAGTGAAAGGGAGAATCACCATTCAGTACATTGGTAGGCATACGGTTTATAAAAAAATAACAGTTAGAACAACTTCACACCAATAAGTTTTCGAGACATTTTCAATTAAAAGGGTTCTTGCAACTTCCAAAATATGGTTGTTTTTTCTCTCAGAAACTCTATTTTGCTGTGTGAAATAAGGACATGATGTTTGGTATAATATTCCATGACTTAAGAAATATGAATTTAGAGATTGGGACATAGAATTTATCATCATTATCACTATGAATGATTTTGATCGGTAACTGAAATTGATTATGAATACATTGACAATACATAAGGAGGATATTTCTCACTTCATCCTTGATTTTCATAAGATAGACTATAGCAGTGTTATCCGTATCATACCGTATCACGTATCGTATCGTGGGAAGCTACGATACGATACTATATCGTACGATACGGGCGATACGCCCAAATTTTTTTTTTCAAACTTTTTTTTTCAAAAAAAAAAATTTCAAATTTGTTTTGCATGTTTCTGCCCTCTCTTCCCCTCTCTTCACTTCCCTTTAAGGCATCCTCCAATATGCTTATAATTTGGGTTTATAATTTCATTTATTTAATAAGAATAATGTATAAAAATTTTTTATGACAAAATCATTTCCCTTTCTGTTACAACTTTTAGTTATATTTTTGCTAACAGTTTCTAATTTCATAAGATCATAAACAATTAAAAATATTTAGTTCTCTCGGTTCATTGAGTAGGGATTTCACAACTTCACTATTTTAGGGTTCACGTTACATGACTTCCATTGAGTTGAACATGATCAATGTGTGTGAGGCTTAACTCAGTCTGTGAAGTGAGAAATGAAGCTCATGCATTAGTTAAAAAGTTAGTCTCTAATAAGAGAAAAAGGGGACATCATCAAGTAATAATATCACATCATTGAGGTGTCATAGACTCAATAATCAAAGAAATGGAGCTCTTTGTTTTGCTCACATATGAAAATTAGCAAATATGACAACTACATATACAAAGATAGCAGTTTGTTAATTTTGATATATTACATGAGTGGATTATGGAAGATAACGAAGAAAATGCACTCCTAAGTCCTAACTGAAGAAGATATTGCATGAATTAATTTGAAGTGCAACAACATCATCAAGGAGAAGATGAAGATTATTTAGTTAATGATCCTGATACAAATGTACAATATATAAAATATAAATGTATTTCATTTTTTGATTCAAAATATATAATTTGGAATGCAATTGTTCAATATTAAATGTTCAAATTGTGCTAAACTTTGTATTATATGAATTTAAAGCAATTACCAGATTTTTCTAAAATTTTTCAGAATTTTCTTGATTTTTTTTCAGATTTTTACTAATTTTATTGATTTTTTAAATAATTTTTATAGTTTTTTAATATTAAAGTATGATACGATACGATACGATACGATATGCCCGTATCGTGTAGCCCAGCGATACGCGATACGATACGCGTCAGACAACACTGGACTATAGTGAAACGAGTGCAATCATAAATAAGAGAAACTAAATATTTGTACTCTTATAGTGAAGTAGTAGAACATGGATTCCAAACATTAGTATGAATAATTTCAAAATGTTGAGAAGTTCTAGATTCATTCAATAGAAAAGACACACGATGATGTTTGGCCATTTGACAAGTTTTACATTGTAAAATCAAATCACTATAATTGAAAAATATTGGTAATATCATCCTAATCTTAGAAAGTGGAAGATGTCCCAGTCTTCGATGTTATAAGATCAATTCTTCTTTTCTCTTTTATGTAGTGTAGATAAATTATATTGTTGTTTTAATGATCTCCTTGAACACATAAAGTCCCTTCTTCATGCTACCTTAACCAAAGATCTTCCTCATCTTCAGCTGAAATACAACATGAGTAGAATTAAATGTTATGATACAATTCAAGTCTTTAGCGAAGGCATGTACAAATAACAAATTAATTAAAATGTTAAGAACATGTAAAATATTTTTGAGAGTTCCAAAATTTGTAGTTATACTCCCTTTTTCCAAGATGGGAATGGTGGATCCATCAATCAATTTGATGTTTGTCCCTTTCTGAATTGACTGATAATCATCAAAAAATTCTTTCATGTCAACCATATGATTAGTCGCTCTCGAATCAACTATCCATATCTTAGAATTAGATGAGAAAACATTACCCTATGTCATGATGGAGAAGGGATAGGCCATGGTAGCTTGTGGATCAACACTAAAATAAGTAGATGTAGTCTGTGACACAGTTACTCTGGCTTTAAGGTCTTCTAATTCCTTCTTCATCTCAGCTAATGGATTCAGCCTTGTTTCTATCTTCTATGTCACTTAGATCACTTAAATAGGTCATATTAGATCTATTTTGAAAATAAGTAGGCTTGCCCACTAGTTCCCAACATATTTCTTTTGCATGTCTAGTTCTGCCACAGTGAGAATATGTCAGCTTGTCCTTTTCATCTAGTCTTCCACTACCTCTGCCACATGTATGTTATGTATTTGTATTCTTACCCGCAAATGCAGTAGTGTCTAGATTAATTTTTTCTTCTTTTTCTAAATATTTTCTGTCTTCTTCTCGTAGAAGTAGATTGTATAAGGTACCTATAGATAAAATTTCTCTCGACTGAAAATGTTCTTTTTAACTGCCTCATATTCTGAAGAGATACCCCAAAGAAGATAGACTTTATGTTCTTCAAATTCTTCATTTCTTTTTTTTATACAATACTGATCTTCCTCTTTGTCTAAATCTTATAATCTTTTCCATAATTTCATATTTCTTTATCATATTCTTTCTTTGGCCATATGCATTATAGGCAACCAACCATATATCATTTCTTAACTCTAAAAACATAAAAATACTTACAATAGAAGGAGTCAAGCATTGAATAAGTCATGCACTTATAAGAGCATTTTCTCGACGTCATTTGGAGTAGGAGGGATCAGAAATATCGAGCATGAGAATATCTCAAGTCAAGTAATCTCATTTCCCCCTTGCTATGGATCTAGCCCATTGGAGATAATTTTTTCCATCTAATTTTATATTTGTAATTTGAAAGCCTTCTTCTTTATTCGAACCAATATTCTCACCATAATCTTTCATTTTCCCTCTTTCAGTCGTAATAATTAACCCCTATTTTAGGGGTTGAAATGAAACTTTCTTGCTTTTTCAACGATTCCTTTTTTGTATTGCTGAAAAAGTTTTTTAGAAACAACCCTTATTGAAAAATAATTGACGTTATTGAAATTTTCTCAGATTGCGATCAATCCACGCAACCCTAATCACTTCTTTCTCAAATCTACTGTAGAAATGCTCTAATCTCATATATTAGGCTCTGATAGCATGTTGAAATACAACTCAAATAGAAAAAATAATAAATCAAGCAACAAATACCATCAAAGTAATGCAACGAGGTATCAACATCACTATGGGCTGCTGCCCCCTCTCTTATTCCATTCAAATTATTAAACACAGTACATTTAAGGCTACTTATACTAGTTTAACTTAAAAGATCTAAATGCCTCTAATTAGCAAAACTAATAATACTTAGCCTCCAATATCAAAATATGATCCATTGGGATCCATATGATCCAAATAGAAGAAATAAATTCACAAACATAAAAGGAAAATCTCCAACACTCAATTCCTGTATTACCTTATTTGGTGCGTCTTTTGCCGGTAGACTTTCTCACCCTTGCATAGTCGCATCCAATCTTGCTTCGCTTTCCTCTTGTAGCCAGAGCCTATGCTCTATGCCAGCAGTCCGGTCTTGCCTGATGATGTTAAAGAGTGAAAAACTTTGAATTAGCAAGTACGGCTGGAGGTCGCTAGTTTTTGTACCGGCAGCGGCAGAGGGTCTCTCCCTACTGGGAATAGTGATAAGATGCATACCTTCATTCTAAGGTAGTTGTCACGTTGAGGATCTGCATGCGCAACTGATGCACTTGAGCAGAGACTGGTGAAATCATGAAAGTGGGGTTTAAAAGCCAAGAACATAACTACGTTCTGATTTTTTCAGGCCCTGCATCCATCCCACGTCAGGATCCCCATCATGGTGAAAACGGTGCTTAGACTTGAAAACTACAATTCTCAAAAATCATGGGTGCAGGAGCAACACTATATACGAAGTATAACTTGTGTATATTATGGGCACAATGACTTCTGCAATAAGATATCGTGAATTTGGGTAAACATGGATCACTTCTGCAAGACATCGCGAATTTGGGTAAACATGCTGAGTATCATTTACAGTGAACAGATTCTATCAGGATTCTGGGCACAATGACCAAGAAAAATATATACAATCAGTTGGCAGGCTGGGGTTAAGAAATTCCTGGCTCAGCTACCTCATGCCTATTTGTTGCATCATGAACGGATTCGAGAGTTTGTGATACACTGATACTGTACTTGCAGGTATCACACAAGTGTATACGCGGATACATTACTGGATATAACCATTTATTATGCAATTCATTTGTAGTTATTGCAACATGTCATTAGCTACTGACTACATTTCTTTGTTCATGGATAAGGGCTTACAAAAATCAAACTTTTCTTCGAGCCCTGTCAAATATTATAGGATTCATAATATTACATATTTCTACAGATATAGTGACATTTACACATACATGATTTCTTAAGTTGCTGAATTGTATCCTTTGAACCCTCACCCTTACCTGCTCCCACATGGTGCCCTTGTGACATAGGTAAGAGGAGCTAAAACTCTTCCTTTAGGAAATTCATTTATGGATGAAGACGCTTTCTATATGAAGCTCTTAATTCTTAAATCATTATTTTCGGCATGTTTTGCCTGTGCATGTGGGAGAATCGGTGAGAAAAAATGGCAGTGTTGTTGTTTGACATCATTCCTATGGAGTGACTTGTTAGAATCTGGACGGTAGTTTATCGAGTTATTTGCAAGTATTAGATGCAGGTGTTGAACACGCAATTTTAAAAAATTATTAGTACAGAGACGTGATAATGTATAAGTATACATTATTTACAATAGATACATCTTATAGAAATAAAAGAAAAGACGCAAGTTTCGTATCTTAGTTATTCACTAGTAAAATTAACAATTGGCCCATATATTCTATGAAATGTCCCTTTAACATAACATAAGCTATTCTAAGCTAAAAATTTTAAATGAGAAATTAAACTAGCTCACGCCAAGTAGGACAAGGGAAAGTGTGTGGAGTGTTGAAGTGTCCGATATAGGTGTGACACCATATTGGAAACGTCTCTGTGGCATAACCAGAATCATAATTCCTTGTGGCTGTATACGTCTGTGTGTATATACAAGCATCTCACCATTCAATGCTAGAACGAAACCCTTGAATGTCTTTTACATATTATGTCAGTATATAACAAAGTAATTTTCTCATGCTAATCTAGTTACAGATTTATGATCGATCAATCAATGGCTCATTGTTCTAAACACTATGATTTGAAGGATGGTCAAAATGTACATGAGTACAATTTTAAAAAAAATGCTACACATCATTTGCCATTTAATTGATGCAAATTAAATGGTACCACCATAAGATTTTTTTCTTTTCGTTATAAAGGGGAGACTGGACCAGGTCGGCCGGGCAATTTCGTGTTTCAGTTCTACGAAAGGTGTCAAAAAGTTTGTGTTGTACTAGGTGCAAATTGAGGGAAGACGTGATTAATGAATGGTTTTAAACTAATTGAAGGTCTAATAAAAAGGTTTGAAGATATAGATGTGAACTATTTAGAAGAGAGGTTTCAAAACTATTAGAAGAATAAAATAGAACATGATACTCCGTTTTAAAGTTAATTATATAGTATGACAAGAGAGCGTACCGTGACAAGTGCATAACAATCTTGCCAACCTCATTAATCTAGGAGAAGGTTTGGCTTTGGTTTTGGTTGTGTTGGCGCTACATGCTGCCACCTACGACTGCATGCCAAATTGGGTTAGGCACATACCCTATATGCTTTGAGCTACTTCCAATGATTTGCACACCCTTTTTACTATCCACACGCTCCATACTTTTAAAATATTCAAAATACTCTTACAACAATTTATCTCTCCTCTTCACACCTATTTCTCGTGATTTCTTCTTTTTATTATGGCAACCGCCATTTCTCTCCTTGAAAGTTATTGGTACTTTATTCACAACCAATGAATACCAATTATTTCCTTACGAACTTCACTGAAATCAAACGAAGCAAGAAAGAAGAAAAATGAAAAAATGGACGATAAATATCGTCGATTTCTAGATTTTCCTTGATTTTAAAAGGTTGGTTCTTACTAACATCTTTGTATTTTCATAGGTATGTCTTGTTTTTGAGTTTTTCTATTTTTAAAGATGTTTCATGATTTTGGGCAAAATGATTTACTCATTAGAATTTCGTTACGAAACGTGCCCTGTTGCATCTCTCCATGAAGAAGGTCAGCTTACTAAAGGAAGAGACATGGCATAATAATGTTTCCTTGTTAAGGGGAGATGCGGTTCATTTATGTCTCTTTCTTAAGTGGAAGTGCCCCTGTCCCGCGTCTTCCTAAATCAAATAGATGCAGTTTGATATGTGTTATGCTTTAAACCTTATATCCTTATATATATTGTAGAATGACAAACGGCTCAAACCAAACACTTACGAAAGAATCAATTTAGAGAAGACGATAATCAAAATATTTATCATACGATGAGTAAGGAGATTGAAATCTATTCTAGTGTACCGGATGATGTATCATTGACCGGTTGGTTGATGAGGTAGGAGATCAATTTATTGATTGAGAGGGTGATGAGATGTCTTCTGCCAATACATGATTCTCTTGCTTGTTCCTAAAGAAGATTTGAGCCCTACGCTGCAATTACCGGTCTCTATCTTAAACTGCACCAAGCATAATAACATTGGATGTTTTTGTTTGGAAACCATAAGACTTTTTTGTACTATTACTTTTTGTACATCTTGCCTTCGTAAATTCCTTTGTAGATCCCGCGGACAGTAATGTAATCCATTGTAGAGTAGGTGATGAACATGTCTGAGCGATTTCTGTTGCTCTTTTGGTCAGGAGGCCTTTATTTCTTCAGCAGACACTAGCAGCGGTTAAGATCCGCATTGTTCATTGACTCTATGAATGAATGTCATGGTTGCATATGTTCTATAAAGAAAGAGCCCGTTGTTTTTTTTTTTCGGACGGATGGTCCAAAATTCGTCTGATTTTGAATGCTACTGAGAGGTTCACTAGAGATCACGGTCGTTTCTTTTCTCTGTCAAACAATTACTCTTATTTGCCTGTAACGTATATGAGCTGCTGGTTCAAGTGCAGAGGATGGTGTAAGAAACCCAAAAAGGAGGAATGCACTAACTTTTTGAGTAGGGAACCTTGCTGGATCCGTCTTTGTCACGTTAGAGGAATATGTACTGTAGATTTCATCCAACTATTACACAATGTCATAATCCATATTACGGAATACGGCGTATTCTCTCAAATGTTGCAACCATTAGTCCATGAGAAATAAAAATTCAATCTAAAGTGACACGAAAAAGCACGGTGTTCCGCATGAGCTATCCCTCAATGGACACCATCTTCAACTAAGGACCGGGCACGATGTATGGTACCGGCCTCAAATAGAATCAAGCATTGCATGAGGGTTCCCCACTTGTCTTGAGGATCATGGTCTCGATGTTGCATTGAAAAGCGTAGTACTTATGGCGACCGACAAACCTTTTACTTGATGGCAACTAGTGGATGACACTCTGAATCATCGAAAGAACCACTGAGATCATATCAAAACGAGTCATTCAGCCTGGTGTGCACCCCCATCGCACAAGTATGATCACTTGGATGCACCACCCTACTTTTGCAAAGGAACGATCAAAAGAGGGGGTACCAGAGGAACGACATGTCCTATATTGATCATCCAATCCTCATTTCTAATCTTCTTAGTCATGGTGCACCTCTAAAGGAATGACACTAGATTTCCGGATACTATTCTCTCGGTAGGATGATTCATCCCATACTGATAGCCCATCAAGGTGGTCGTTCTTCGTGCCTCGGGACCTTCGGCCTCTGTATAGCTGTAAGTTTCCTCCAACTAACACAAAAATGGTAGCAACCTTGACCCTCTTAGTGATGAAAACGGTCTATGAGGAACGGTTTAGGATCAACCCAATCTCTTTCTCTTCAGCCGATTTTCCTTAACATTTCATTTGAGAGAGTATATGTTCCAATGATGGGGCGAGGCTTTTTGAAGACCTTAGATCTATTGCAGCTAAGCTTGATGACTTTGAGGCAGGATCAAACTTACTCGGATACCAATTTTGTCATGGCCAAACCGACGGTCTGAGCCAAGACCGACGCTTGTCCAAACAACAAGAAAGCTAGAGGTGTTCACGGTTCGATTCTAGCCTCAACCTCGAACCAAAATTGCTCTTTGTGTTTTCTCGTATTTTGAGAGTTGAACCAAACCATGATATGATAGTAATCCGATCTGATCCAATTGAACTGATGGTTATGAACCACAGTTCTAATAGGGTTTGGCTAGACTATCATGGGCAACCACCTTGCCAAAAAGAAATTAATTTAATATCATGTGTTAATGATCATGTATCATATATTAATTTGAGAAGAACATATACTACACTTGATCTTAGCTGCAAGATCAAGAAACGTATTTTTTGTTTAAACCCTTATGGCCCATTTTATATTTGTCATGGATCCCCTTGTTCTGCCTGCCTTCTCAATTCAGTAGTATGACATTCCTTTGCCAAAAAGTTTCCATAGTAGTTCGATTCTTATGGTTTGGTTTCAGCACTAGAATTGTTTACTTGCCCACTATTTCTCCTGTTAGAACCAAACCAAACTAAACAGTTCGACATTTAGAATAGAACCATAGGTCAAGTTCTATGGGTTTAGTTCAATTTCAGTGGTTCCTTGAACATCATAGGTAAAGAAAGCTTTATCTCACATTAAGTGGGGTTGGCTATATAGATTCTTAGCTGCCATTATACTTTTGAAAAAGATTCTAAGGCTTATGTGCTGATGGATTATTTTGCAGCTTTGCCATGTTCAATGAGCCGCTAAGGGCCTTCTTGGTGGCATTAAAGCATTTGGATTCGTTGGTTTTCATTTCCCAAAGAAGAGCCAAGCTTGCTATCTGGGATAGTTGTCTATCTTCAAAAGTGGTGTCTGAATTAATAGATTTCATAGTTTTATTCACTTATCCTCTTCTTTTTTAGCCGAACATCATATCAGGTAATTTACCTAAAGCAACGTGCACTTGCTTGATCTGTGACCCTTTTAAGGCTCTAATTGGTCTGATCGTCAGTTTTAGTTTTTGTATTTTTTTCTTATCATAGGTACATTCTAAGAATCTCGGGTTTCAGATCTAGTTCTCCATATTGAAGCTCATACTGAATGCAAGTAAACTACCTTTGAATATAAAATAAAGATTTGAGGTTAGTTTTATAAGAATCACGCATCTTGTGAAATAGGGAAGTATTAAAATCTCATACATCAATTCAAGTGCCGAGTGCAAGGAGGGGGTCAACTCAAAAGAAGCTCGACTTGAACATCACGAGTTCAATGCTGGGATGTGCATACCTGGTAGGTTCTTTCCAAACTCAGCTTGCTTATGAAAAAAAGTGCAAATGAAGTCATGCAACCCTAATTCAGCCCAAATAAATATTTGGCCTATAAATGCTCGCAGTCAAGATTTCAAACAAGCAATCAACTGATGCTTTAACAATAAGGATGCATATTCCAGAGTTTCCGGGAGGAAAACTCATTGGCATCTAATTTTCTTTATTGTTTTTAATATAACACCTGCCGACTGAATTTTCTTGCTGCATACAGCTGTTAATGCAGGACCAAAAGTACCGTACATACCCAATTCCAGCATACTAACAAAATAAATCGTCATGAATCTGTACGTCGACGAGTACCGTATTCTCCTAGCGAGCCCTAGCTAGGAATTTGACAAAGATTATTTATTAATGCAAGCAAGCCCATGCTCAGCACGTTTAGCAATTTGTACAAGATTGTGAAAAATTCGGCCCAAATTGGTAAAGAGATACGTAAGAATAGCCTGTCTATTGGGTTCTCTTAGCTTATTCTGGATCTGGATGCAAAACCAACGGGGAGAGAGAGAGATGCAGCAGCACTTTGTTTTATTCCATTGCGGAACCAAATCATCGGTACAGGTTAGAATAGGGGCTGCAAACAGAAACGATGTCAACCAGATTAAGAAAAAACTACCTACATATCTACCAGAAGATCAACACACAAAAAAGTCTGTTTTCATGCGGTAATCAACTCCGCAAGCTGTACAAGATGCGCCTTCCGTGAAAACATTATAGTTCTTCAACATAAATATACAGAGGTTTTTACAAGTTATAGGAGAAGAAAATAGTACTGCCTAAAAATTGGAAGTTACCAACCTGCCCCATAATAACTTAAACATCTTCAGCCCAGCACCTATGACCAGCATCCAAACCACAGCAGCTACTGCTACCAAAATTGAAATCACAAAGAAGCCTCTACGCCCACCGCCACCACTGCCATCAGAACTCAATGCCCTTCCTACACATGCAGGAGTAACCGCAGCACAAGAAGTGCATCCCTTGGTGCTCTGAACGCATCTGCATTGTACAGCCTCTGCTGTGTTTGATGCCCGAAAGCTCGACACGCGCTTCAGCAAGGGATGCTCAGATGCTGAGGCAGGAAGAGTAGGTATTGAGTCCAAAAATCCTAAAAGAAAGGAATTGTACCAAGATTCGGCAGAAGTGGGTTGGCTGTTGCCGCCCTGCTGTTGGTCTTGGCTCTGATTACTGCTTGTAGCAATAGCAGCAGAATGCGCCGTTCCTATACATACGTTATTAAAAGACTGCAATCAGATACAGAAAAATGTGCCCACCAAGCTTGAAGCTACTGAGATAGGAAAATCCGACCACTACCTGATGGAGGAAGATTCATGAACACCTGATTCGGCTCATTTGCGGCCAATTGATTCTGTATAACTTGTTGGAATCTATCAGAAGAGGGAGGCGCAGAGTAATACCCTTGTCCTTCAAAAATCTGATGGCCAAGTACATACTGATATACTTCTGGTACATTGGGTTCACCCACTACGAATGACGGATTGGTTGCTAACTGCAAATTATCTACAAAACCGACTTCATCAACAAATGCCGAGGCATCAAAGAAGAGATCAGCATCAGCCAATGGCTTGAGATGTTGGGGCATATTATCATCAATTGGAACTGCATTTGCAGTATTTTGAACAGAAGGAACAGAGGAATCCGCAAGGAGATCGTTCAATTCCAAGAAATCTTTATCTTGTGCATCAGGCAGATTCCACAAAAACTGCTCATCCTGTGAACATTGGTAATAAGGTGGAACTCTTGCTTCCACTTGAAAGTTGGTAGTATCAGCAAAATCATCCTCCTTAAAGACAAGCGATTGCTTTGCTTGGACAGAGTCATCCAAAGAAGATTGCTCTTCGACGTAACTGTGTCTTTGCTCTTCAGCAAAAATCTGAAAGCAGAAGAAAAATAAAAAAACCATCTAAGAAATATGAAAAAAGGCAAACATGAAGAAATGGACAAGAAGAAGATAAATATATGAAAAGGCCAACAATAGCAATCCATACAGAATTCATCTAGTTTTATTCAGGATGCAGTTGGAACACAAACTTCCTTGTTACAAGTTTGGCGGACAACGTCTTAAATAGCCGATATGTAAATTTGACGGCATTCACAACAAGTATGGAAGTTCCAAAGTGCTCTCACTAAAGTTTTGATCGTTCTCTACCTGTGTCATCGATGTTGTTAAAGGTGTTTTAGACTTGTGTGGCCCAAGAACTATTATGTAAAGCACAGCATAAGTTATATGACAGTAAAATTTTATAAAAATCATATTTTTTAAATTGAAAGAAGATTTGTCGATATCATTTGAATTCAACAGGAGAAAAAGAAACCGTCAAAATTAACATCAACGGCAATTCCACAATTATGTACATGATCCAACGTATGAATGAAAATACAAGCATAATAATATCCATTTAATTCATATCCAACTAAAACTAAAATGAAGCCTTTTCCCACACCAACTGGAGTTACATGGATCCTTGAAATGGATCCCAAGTCTATCACTGAGCTCGATTTTGTGTCATACCAAAATTTATCTCCAATAAAACCAGATCCATTCTAATTTCTATTGCTTTCTTCCAATGCTAGACTTCCTTTTACAGTGTTAACCATGCAATTTCTCATATCTACTGGAGCTTCACATGGCAGTCTTTCCAAATGTCTAAATCACCTTAGGCATGTCTCTCTCATTTTAAAGGCAACAAATTTATTAGAACTATTTCACTTTTACTAAAATGAATAAGATGTTATAGTGCTCCAATTGCTACAACAAAAAAATAATAGAACAGAACAGAAGAAAAGTAAATTAAGGAAAAGTTTGTGGGAGAAGAAAACTTGCCAGAGGCTGTTGCTGGTGGTTCAGAAGGCAGCAAGAGAGGACATGAAAGAGTAGATGAAGAGAATTTAGTTATCTCAAGTTAAAGACAATCAAGTTCTCCTAAAGTCTGCTACAGCTGACACGGCAGACTTGGATTCTTTACTTATCTTTGCTTAAGCTGCCCAGCTTTCAAATTTTGATTTGGATAAAAATCGCAAATTATCATTAGTTGAATCCCCACATTTAACTCCAAAGAAAAGCCAAAAAAAGTAACACATGAAATTTCCCATAAGATGAGTCTGCATCCGTTTCACCATGTTCTTAGAATAAATGCAGATATGATCCTGTACACTTTCTGTGGTTTCATTTTAGGGTTCCTGTTATTCACTTAGCAAGAAGAATGCAGTCATAATTTCAGGTTTGCTAGAAGTCATAATATGCACATGTCCGCCACTACAACTAAGTGCAATCACAAGAAAGACTCCAAGGTGCAATACCTGCAATTGAGCAGAATTGCTCATGGGAAGCGATGGTGGATCATCAGGCTCATCAAGCATCCACCACAAAAGGTCCTGTAGTCGGTCACTGCAAACTTGCCCATGAGGAGTTAAACCATTGGATAGACTTCTAGTTATCCTTCCATTAGCATTACCACCATCAACACTACCATTAATGGGAGATAAAGAATCCAGATCCAAGACATGCTCAACATTGTCATTGACGGTATCTTCATCTTCTGGCCAATTTTCCTCCTTAACCGATGCTCCATATTGTTCACCATTTTTCGGTCCCGGACCGCTTTTCCTGTAAATCTTGCAGAGAGCAAAAGAATCCTATAACAACAGCAAGGAGCAAAAAAGTTCATATCAGACTTCAACGTTGGAATTCCTTAATACCGGAGTTGCGATAAAGAATATGACAGGTACCTGCATAGTGTTGTGTTTTTTGAGCTCTTCCTCATCCATGGTGTATTCATGCATCACCCAGTCTGTTCGTTCTCCCCTGGGAGCACGACCACTGTAGTAGATCAAGGTCTTCTTGATGCCAACAGCACGAGAGTTCACCGAGATTGTCCGATCCTTGCCAGTAGCTTTCCAGTAACCAAATTTGGTGGCTCGGTTTGACCTTGCGCCGTTAGGGTACTTCCTGTCTCTGGGGCTAAAGAAGTACCACTGCCTGTCGCCATTTCTTATCAAAGATCTATCTGTGAGGGTGGAAACAGAGAGAAGGTATAAAATTCGATTCTTTCTTCAAAAACAAACCATATGGACATCTTCGCATGGAACTGTTGTTTTCATATTTTAAAAGCAGAAACATCAGTATTCTTGATCGTCTAAATCTTCATCTAATTCTACATATCCGATGCATTTTATATAGGAAAAGAATG
The DNA here is from genome assembly GCA_036023115.1 of Brasenia schreberi. Taxonomy (NCBI): domain Eukaryota; kingdom Viridiplantae; phylum Streptophyta; class Magnoliopsida; order Nymphaeales; family Cabombaceae; genus Brasenia; species Brasenia schreberi. Next base: position 9,137,072 of record JAYKKT010000055.1, on the reverse strand, counting down.
ATGGATTATGCAATGATGATTAGTTCGTAATAGTTTACCAGGAAGATCCCAGGGTTCGGATTTATAGACGTCGATCTCGGCGACCACATCGAGCTTGAGCCGCCGCCGGCAGATCTTCCTCTTGAGATAGTACTGGACGATCTCCTCGTCGGTGGGGCTGAACCGAAAGCCCGGGGGCCACGCGTCTGGATCCATCACCACCTGCTCCCAAGACGCCCTGCTCCCCTCATTCAATTGCATCACCATCCGTGCAAATCAACCGAAACCCACGACGTATTCCGCACAAATCAATAGAGACAAGCAAAACTCACTATTGATTTTTAAATCAGACAGCGATTGGTCTTGTAGTTCCCGGAAAAGGTCGGGGTGGCGGAAATCGATCGCTGCAAAATTGACAAAGACGAGAAAAGGCAACAATTAAGGCGAGGAACCCACGAAATGAAAGATCAGGGAAAGAAATTGTAACAGTGTTAAAAGGAGAAAGATGGAGGGCATGAACAAACGCAGAAAGGAGCCGAAGAGGTGCTCTTACCCTCCGTATCCGGCCACGAGACCGGCCTCGTCTTCTTCGCTCAGGCCCGCGGACTTTCCGCTCCCTTAAGAAACAAGCCACCTCTTTATTTAACCATGGTAAACTGCCAAACCCAACAACCAAGTCCAGTTAGCCCCCAAGTCAAAATAGAACTTTCAAGGAAGCTTCTTTTCGTGAGCTTCGAGTCACTGTTTGGGTTGGTCACAAAGGCATACCTGGCTGTGTTTTATAGGTCGCAGCCACCCTCCTTTTCTCTCTCGGATAAAATTCTTTTTCTGACCCTGATGAAACTTCCTCGTCTCGCCGCAGTATTGCCAGAATGCTCATGACGATCCAGCTGCATATTCGTCTCCCCGATTGAGCGTTGTGTATAAATTGAAGAACAGATTGGGTATCCATCTCTTGCGAAAACGTACTGAGCTGCCGCGCCATTTGTATCAAGGAAAAATATGATTGGGTATTACGAGTTGCACGTTCCTTTTACTATCCATATATCTTATATTTTTAAATTACCTAAAATATTTCTCCACCAATTTCTTCCTTCTCTCCACACGGATGATTTCTTCTTCTTATTTTTTGAACCGTTATTTTACTCAGTAACGGTATTTCGGTCAAGCTATTGTTACCTTATGTTATGAATCTCACCGAAATCAAACGAAATAAGAAAGAGGAAAAACAAAAAACAAACAGATGATAAATATGATTGATTTTCCGGTATTTTTTTTTAGAAATGATGGTCCTTAATAATCTTTGTATTTTCATAGGTTTGTCTTATTTTTTGATTTTTTTTCATGATTAAGATATTTTATAGTTTTGAAAAAAATCATTCACTCATTAAAATTTCGCCTTCAAAAGTGGAACAATGTCTTCCACATGAAACAGTACAATATTTTCAAATGTGTCATCTAATTCTGCCTTAGTAACTATTATTCTATATAAATTCTTAAGGGTTTGAGAGGTCCCTTCTATGTGATCATCTTAGTTACTTTGTTAATCCAATACAAACACTCTCAACATATCCTTAAGAGTTTGAATGATCTCTTCTATAATAGTTTGGAGCGGGTTAGATCCAGATTTGACTGGACTTGCTCAAAAAGAAAAGACAGCAACACCCCCATTTAGACATTGTTGGAGCATGATGGCTTACCACCATAAATAGCAACTGTCATTCTTGTGCCTGATTTTTTTTTTATTTAGAGCCATCAAAGGATCATTGTTAATTGCAGCTTTGAAAGGATTTCAGCAAGCCGCAAGAAGAGGAAGAACCTATAAAAAAAGATACACTTTCGTTTTTGTTTTTGTGTTCTATAAAAGCTTAATTTTTCCAGCAAAATGCAAATAGTCTATCATCGAATCTCGGTCGGGTTAGTGTATAGTGGTATGGTGTGTTTCCGACACTCATCAAAGCCGAGATGACCAAGAATCAACCTCTATTCATTGTATTTTATAGAGAATGAACTCGGTTAGGGTTTTATTTGTTTTTCTGGAACAAAAGGGCATCGTCTCATGTCCAATATGGTTTGAATCCAAGGGGATTGAGACGCTTTGGGTGTTGAGTCCCTCGAGTGACCTTTCCTCGCCTCAATTCAGCTAGAAAACTGCTACTACTACAACAACAACAACTAAGCCTTTTCCCATACTAGATGGGGTCGGCTACATGGATTCTTTGTTTCCACATATTCGTATCGTGTATGTTAACTCACAATAAGCTAAATCATTCTTTATTGTTTCTTTCTAACACTTTTGTGGTTGTCTTCTAGCTTTTTTAATACTTTCCAAATTTAGTTTTTCATATCTTTTTAAAGGTTCTTCTTTTGATCTTCTTTCTATATGTCCAAACCAAGCTAGAAAACTGCTACTATTGTTGGATTTTTCTCATGCTCAATCGTCTCGAGTACTTCCTTCTTCTTGCTTTGATTTTACTCGCAAAACACTATCACCGACATCCGTTGATGGTCTCAATAGGAATGGGGAGCTGGGCAGTTGGTTGGGGGCTACCGCTGGCATTAGTCACCACCAAAAAATGGTGAAATTGCCACGAAAACCCATGGAAATTCTAGTTCCATGGGAGTGTCTTGTGTCGTGTTGTGTCCTTCAAAGTGTTGTGTCGTGTCCAATGTTGTGTGTCATGTCATGTCCTGAAGAGTATCTTGTCTTTGTGTCTCATCTTAGTTTTTTGTCATTTGGGTTATGTGGGGTTAGATCTGAAACAGGTTCTAGGTCAGTAATTTTTATGTGGGGTTAGATCTGAAACAGGTTCTAGGTCAGTAATTTAACTGAACACAAAACCTGTCTAGGTAGTTTGAGAGTTGGGCCAGATTCTGTATCGAAGCATAAATGTAGAATGTGTTGTCCAGTTTGGATAAAAATAGATCTAGGTGGTAGCTTGGATCTAGATTATGTTCTTGGGTTATTTGAAGGTCGTTTAAGGTCTTATTTGGGTTTGGTTTGTTTCATTAGATTATTAATTAAATATATTTAATATTTTATTTTTTAGATGTTAAAATTGAAGGATTTGGTGGTGATAAAATAGCTCAATGGTTTGGAGATTGGATCTTCATACTCCTTCAAGTAGAGGGTACATAGTCTTTAATAGAGCCATGGTAGAAGTGATTTTCTTTATTTTAGAATTTAATGTGTGTGATTGTTAAATATTTTATTGATGGGTTTAAAACATTATAGCAGAACTTGTCATAATATGCATTTTAAGGTTTTTTGCATACAAGAAAGACATGCTTTTGAGCTAGTTGTTTCGCAGACATCAAGCAATGCTTTTATAGATCAAGCATTCGAACGCTTCCACATAGCTTTTAAATTGCCTTATTCTCAATCCGTGTAGAACCTAATTTAGTGTTTCATCGATAGGCATGACTAAACATGTCTAGTTTGAAATCATTGGTTCCGGGTTACTTGAAACCTACAACCAAACCGCCCTAGTTTCAAAATTATCCCAAAACCGGTTAAAAAATATTATTTTGTAAAAAAGAAGTATTGGTCTACGAAAGTCGACCTCCCGCCTGAGTCAGGCATAGATAGTACCATTAAGCCACAACTCAACAAGTGTCTATATATATATATATATATATATAAAGTTTAAAACTGCCAGTTTCGGTTCTGGGTTGGTTCTTAAAAATTATGAATCATAAGGGGATCCTTGGATCCAATTACGGTTTTGGTTCTGGTTACCGATGGTTTCAAGACCGATTTGGTTCTGGTTCAAACTGCCAGATCGGTTCCGAACTAGCCATGCCCAGGCATGACAATGGGTTTTCTCTCCATAGCTAACCGATTGGGCGAAATGCCCCATATTCAACTTTAACCCTGTAATATTCTTATTATTAAACCCTCACATCAAGTGGGTTCCCATTGGTTGGGTCACTATTGCCATCCTTGTGCCCAAGACAAAGCCAATTCACTACTTCAATTGCTGTTTAACTCTCAATTACTAGTTGAATAATACAAGAAATGTTGAAGTAAAACATGCATTAATACGTCTGACAGAAAAGTGGGATTGTTAGGTCTCATATTATTACTGCACTCTAACTCGATCGGGGGTTAGCTCTTAGGCAGAAGGTCAAGAGTTCGATAACCAGGTGTGCATCTAGTCTAACCCTGATTGCCTAACAAGCAAGAAAAGTATTAGCAAGAGGATAACTCTTACTTGTGTTGAGAAAGTTGGGGTTCTTGAAAACCATTCTCTCTCACAGGTGTATGATATTGACATACTTGAAGTTGATTGTATGCTGAAAGAAATTGACAATGCTTTCAAACCTAACCTTCCATTTGAAACCGTGACTTGGGTTTCGATGAGGGACGGGGAACATTATGTAGGTAGTGTCATCACAGCAAGGCATGCTTCAAATGGCTGGGTTAATGCAGAGTTATTAGAATCTTCTTTCGTAAAATCATGTTTAGTTTGTGATTAAAGGAATTCATTAAGGATGGCAATATTGACCTGACCCAAATCGCATGGAAATACCCGATTCAATCACATTCAGGTTCGCATATGGGACAAGATGTCTGACGTCGTACCCAACATATACACACACACACACACACACACATATATATATATATATATATATATAAAATGACCCATTTTCGCTTTTTAACCGAATGAGGAAAGAGAATCCGAACCCGTATCCTTCCTGTTGCCATCCCAGTAGTTATGCAAGAGAGAGATTCATCCTCACGTACTTTTTCTTTTTGGATTGGCAAGTTGGTGTTGGAGAGATCCCTTCGAGATGTGTGCACCCTGGAATATCGAACTCTAGACCTTCAGTCATAGCTCCCTCGTATGTGTTTTCATGCTTTCTAAGAGAAGAAATTGGACTTTTTCAACTTTAGGAGAATTTATTTCTACTCGAGCTATTCAAATTGTAAATCCTTTTCGTATGCTAACATCAGCTGCCTAACTTTAAGAATTTGATTTGAATTCTCTTGAGTTAGTCGAATAAAATTTATAACGACCCAAATGTGTCTTGAATGGGAATAAATTTCAGAGTTCTTATAGGAATGTCATTTCTTCTACGCTTCTCATCCTTCAACATGTGTATTTCTGATCCTTTTCTTTGTCTATTTCATTTGATTGTTACGTACTTATTGTCAATGAACTTGACAAACAAATTTGTGGCTTTTCTCTAACTTGAGATGGTCAAAACTGATTTCTTTGTTACGAAGCTTCATAAATCACCATCATGATGAAAATAACGGTAGTGACTTTGAAGTTATTAGATAAAAGTTAGTATGACACTGACAGAAGAATAAAATGAGAGAAATTTAAATGTGATTCGATACTCAAAGAAGTGGCATGACAGAGTTTGATTAAGTAGGTCTAAGAAATTAGATGATGCATGTTTAAGAAAGGGCAAGGAATGGTTCAAATAGGAATCGGAAAGAAACGATAAAATGTGATGTTGGCTTTGTGGAGTTGATACTAATACAATACAAGATCAAACTCAACAGCCACTAACAATCTATGTCACAGACCTTAGTGTTGGAGAAGGCTCGATTTTGGTTTTGGTTTCTCGCATTTAACTTCAATGGTATCACCACGACTGAGTAGAGATGATAATCTATTCAGCATATAGGTCCCGAAGACAAATGTTACTATGGACAACATGCTTGCTTGATTAAAGAAAGCGAATCTTACTTCACCTTACTAGGGGTCACAATTTTTGACATGAGTCGTGTTTAGAAACAAATTAGGAGTGACACCAATAGAGGATAAAATGAGAGAATATCGTTTAAGATTTTGAACATATAGAAAGAATAACCTTTAAGAAGGTATGAAAAACTAAATTTGAAAAGTATTAAAAGAGGTAGAGGACGACCACAAAAGTGTTGAAAAGAAACAATAAAGAATGATCTAGCTTATTGTGAGTTAATTGCTAACATGGCACACGATAGGGAGACACAAACAATTGGTCAGATTCCACCAGACACAATCTGAACATATGTATATATATGTGTATGTACATGTATATATACATACATTTGTAATGTATATTGCATAGACATACTTTGATGTATATATAATACATAATACATACAAATAAAGATCTAGGTTGATGGGGTCGACCTGAACCTGACCTGGGTCATGTTTGGTTCTTGAAAAATGGACTCGGATAAGAATTGGGTGTCCATGGGTCAACCTGATTTGACACAGAGATGAGCTAACCCGACCTAGTGACTCAATTTGCCACCCGTACCCTACAAGGTAATATGTTCTTGGTTAGCTTGTTAATGCAAAATAATAGAAAGAATTTCATTACTGATAACTGTTCACCTACAACCTATACAAGATCCAAGCCCCACTTATTATACAATCATTCCCGGGGTTTTCTCTTGTTTCATGTGGCAAGCTACTTTGATTAAATGGGAACTGGCCCAATTGAATCATGAAAATGACTTTCAAATGATCAAAACCCAACCTGTTTCCACAGCCAAAAAAGGTTTAGCACTTAAGTTCACTTATTTCCCAAGAAACATCATATTAAGGTTTATTAGGGACGTGGCCGGTTTGGACCCGGTTGGCTGTTTGAAGTGAATAAAACCTGCCCACGGAACCGAAACTAGGACCTGTTACAACTCCACCTTTGCTACGTACTTTTCAAATGAAACTGGAACTAAGCTGGACTCGGAACCAAATGGACCCAGAACCGGAATTGGAGCAATTGTAGAACTAGAACGAGGCTCAATGTGGAGGTACGGCTGGAAAACAACCTCAAAGAACCAAAAGCAAGCTGTTGATGTCTTGTTTTTCAACTCAATCTTGTTGATGGCCAGCTCATTCGCTCGTTCGGGCCAAGTACGACATGAACTAAACGGGCTGAGTTAGATGAGCTGCCATTAAAGTTAAAACATGAAAAGTTCTTCACATATAATTATCAACAAAACGTGAATCTTCTAATTAATAATTAAGTCACTTCTTATTTTTTTGCTAATTGCTCTGTAATACTAAAAGAATTAATAGTCTGATAATATGATACCCACAATTAATCGTTTGCACTTGGATTTCTAGCCATGCATGAATTCTACCTACAAACCATGCCAACTGGGTGAAAGTAAGCGTTCTTAAAGGGTTCTACATGACCTGAACTATGGTTTGTGTAGCTTTACAAGCAACAAGCGCATTCGGATAGGCTTGGTAAATGAACCAAGTCACACGCAGTTCGGCTAAGTTCAGCTTGTCCTTACCTGAATCATTTTCGGTTTGTCAAAAATCAAGTGTTCTACAAGATTTTGACAACCAAAAATTTGAAAGGAAAAAACCATTCAGGAGAATTTTCATAAGAAGATTGCACTTGACAAATGATTTGGGAATTTATTTAATAAAATAGAGTTCATTGGAGGAGTTTGAGAAATTGAAAGTGGTACTTTGAAAAGATTCTTTGCAGAGTAATGCTTTAAAATAATTAAATTAGTATAGTCATTAGAATTAGTTACATGAGAGCAGGTGAATTTTACGGACAATAAAAGAGGAAAAGGTTTTCATGAGATGTTTTAGAACATTCTAGCTTTTTGAAATACAGAGAATGTGTTATCGTCTGAGGTGACAATACAATTCAAATGACACTTGAAAGAACCCACTAGTTGAGCTAAGCATGATGTGGGGGTGCCACAGAATTATGATCCTCATTGTCAACCAAAAAAATAAATAAGGTTTTAGTTGATGAAAGTGAGTTCTTGAAAATCCGATCGAGCATATTTTCGTTGCCGTTTGGTATTATGCGCACGAGTAAAGTGGATGATGAGACGAGGTAGGTAAGGCATAGCGCGATTGCATCGAAGGAAAATATCAATAAGGTAAGTTAGGACTATTCCTTTGAAAAGAAGAGCAAATCTAAACTAGGAATAAAAAGGATTGTAATATAATTGATTTGATCATTTGCGAGCATTTTATAGGACTTCCTCCATGCATAAACAGTTGAATCTTTCTTTCAACTTTTACACACGATTTCCAATAACTTTTCATTTACTCATTGATGATGTTTTTACGCCATAATGCTTGGTATGGTTTGCCAACTATCACCACCGTTACTTTGTACTTCAAGACTCATATACATGGTAGGCTTAAACTGATGTCTCCTTTTAAGCCCACCGACTCATCGATTTTTCGACATCTTTTAGTAAGTAAAAAGATTTTAGGTAAATAAAAGCTATTTATTTAACGTATTCAAGGAAATCTCTCCTCAGCTGGCAAATGGATGACCACCAATTCATAAATGTGTTATTTAGGTATCGGTTAGCCCGACTTGTTCATTAGAAAACGAGTTGAACAGTGAACAATAGTTGCTAAGTTGGTTCAGCTAACTTACTAGCCTTATATTCAGATCACTAATACTAATAGCAAATGAGCCGAATGAACCGAAGAACCCCTGTTTATTGCTTAGGTCATTTGCTAGACGAATGAGCCAAGCTAACTGTTAGCTGAGCAGCCATGGTTCAAACATGTTCACAAACAGTTCATTATCCTTTCATGAGCCAAACCAAACCAAGTTGATAGAAAGATTTTCTTATATACAGTAATAGATTGCCCTTTTTGAGCCTAATTTTTTTCATTTGTTATCAAATTAAAAAATAAATGGCAGTTCAAATCACAGTAAATACCATAACACAATTACCTTTTGACATGGTTTACATCACAATTAGAAAATGTCAATTGACAAGCTTTCACGAGATGAACCGAGCCGAACATACCATGGTCATGTTCAGTTTATATGGTTTAACAAACCGAGCACAAATGAGCAAGGAACAAGCTGAACCAAGGCGAACTACGAGCAGAATGGTTCACTTACAAGTCCTAATCACATTGAAGTTGAACAAGCTCGTCACCGGACTAAACCACGGGCAGCGTGTTTCGATTAGAAGCCTTGCCTGGAGCCGCCGGTTTAAGTAAAAACGCCGCGCTAATTTGTTCATCTGGGATCTTGTTCCGGCCAATGAGTTGACAACCGAGAGAGAGAGAGAGAGAGGCGCCGGCGTAAAGTAACGACGAAGGCCGGAAGGTACAGCTGGTGAACACTCACATGAGCATTTCCACTGTAACCTGATCATTGCTGACTATCTTCTTCATCTCCTCTCTCTCTACCGATTACTCAAGCAGCAGCACAAGCGAGGAGGCAATAGCCAATGGCGGAGGAATCCCAAGATGATTTTGGATCCCTCTTCGAAGGGATGGTCCTTCTTACTCCCCAATTCCAATCCATGGACGCCGGTGCCGGTGCCGACGGGCGCCCATCCAGTCCCATCTGATGGCCTCATTGATGCACAGCCTGCTCTACCTCTACTGTCTAGTTCGTAACTCGACGGTTTTAATGCAACTACGGATAAGATCATAAGCATATTAACTTTCATTCCATATGCTGCTTTGATATTTGTTTTTAATAATTTCTTATAACTTACATATTTCAGACGAAGTCATTCACCTCTTTAAGAGGAACCAACAATCATTTACAGACCTCTAAACAAGAGTATATTCTTACAAGAAAACTTATAAAAGTGATACATGTGCATGCACACACCCCTCCACGGGCAGACACGCATGCCGACTTACCGCATATAAAATCAAGCAGAAGAAACTTCTGTAAAAGAAATCTGCATGTGAAGGGTTCTTATATATGTAAGTTCCTCTTGTGGGTGATCTAACTTCCAACCCTGGTGTCGTTTGGTTCTTCAAACTAGTGCTTGGAAATGGGTTTCTCTGTTCAATTGATGTCGCTCGAAATATGATCAGTTGAAGCTGGAGGATGAAGGCCAGAGTACTCCAAATAAAATGAGAGAAACGTGACCGAAGAAAGGGATAGTGAGCGTGTGTGCATGTATATATATAGAGAGAGAAAGAAAGGGAAACTGGGATATACTTAATGCGTACCATACTTAAAAGTTATAAAAAGTTATAGGATGGTGTAAAGTGGTGGGCTCATTTGCATTTACTCCGATAGGACCATCAATTTTACATTATGAGTACTCATTGAGTATAACCGAGTGTCTTTATATATAATATATAAGGATTGATACGCATATACTCTTTTTACTATTCACATGTCCCATTTTTCTATATATTTTCAAATACCCTTAGTAATTTTTGGTAATTATTATGGTATCTTTTTTAGATCAATCAACTCTCTCTGTAATCTATCCTAACCACCCATTACTGATCTATAACTATTTACAACAAAAGAATGGGCCAAAATCCATTAGAAAAGGAAAAAAAAGAATGAAGAAAGAAAAAAAAATAGAAGGTTGATTCGAAGAAGGATTCATCAATTTGTTGAGGTACATTGTTTATTTGGTTTTGGTTTATCGTTTTTGTTGTTGTTTTCAGTGTTTTTTGGCTGGATTCTCGCCGAAAACCCATTGGATTTTCTGTTTTGAGATATGCCCCAAGTGTCAGGAGATACACTTAGGGCATGAGTCTTTCTTGGTGGGAGACACGCTAGCCACGTCTCCTATGTAGAGAGACCTGCACTCCAGACATGTCTTTCTTGTTTCAATTTGATTAACTAATTTTACTTTTTTGCTATATAAATATGGCTCATAGGGTACAAATAGAAGGTCATAGCTTGACCGCTTTATTTAGGAGAGTCAATGTCATATCATATAAATGATACTCTATAGGCAACAACGAGGAAAAGAAGACATTGTGATAGAAACAATGTTGCTAAAGCTGATCCTTTACATAATAAGGAGGATACATTAATCTCAGAGATTGAGATTGATATTGCAGAGAGTGAAGATGAGGGATCTATTGATATGTCAAGATTACTCCCTAGCTTTGAAGGTCATGTTCCTTATAAGATATGATAGGAACAAGTAATTTCTAACTTCAGTGAAATTGTATATCCAATATCAATACTCTCTATTCCAATTGACTATGTAAATGTAAATATGCTGACAATATGAAAAGTAGTAACAACCCATAAATGTATATTATTGACAGAGCATGTTTAGTAAAGAGAATGGATGTGAGGAACCGTAATTGGGTTAAGATTGCAGATAGGAGTGGGATGATTTGGTAGGAAGTTTACTATATAAAGTTATAGATCATATGTTATTGATTGCTTTTATTAAGTATTGGAACCAAATACAAACAACATCATATACTATGGGATGAGATGATTGTCACGCTTCACAAAGTTTACAAACCAAATACTTAGTCTCCCAATGAAGGGACAACTTGTTTACCTTGATAAAAGAGATAATGACTAGAAGAAAGAAAAATATTTTCAGTGATATATTGAGAATGAACATTGATGAAATAATACTATAGATTTAGTACGAAGATATTCAGTTTGAGATGCTCTAAACTAATTTTCCAATAAGAAGAGTTAGTAATGAAAATAAAGTTTTATTATATTTATTGTTTTAACTAGGTTGTACATTATATCAAGATACATTTAGAGATAGAGCGCCAATAACGATCATGCATCTATTGGTATATAATGTTTTAAGGATTGATAGTTATGCTTGGGTGCAACAACATTAGCCTACTTATACAGGTAATTAGGAAAGGTATCCCAAATAGAAGCGCAACAACTTAGTGGACATATTTCTTTGATCTAAGTAAGAACTTGTACTATTGTTGCTTGCTTTATCATCTTCTATATAATCATTTTTTATAATTTAATAAATAAGTTATATATTTTAATTGTATACATGAATTTATGAGTATTTTTCAGCTTTTAGAGTTAGCATGGAACCAGAATGGTTAGATGAGAAATCATGAGCAAGTCAATAGATGAGAAATGTTTGTCATATGCAATCTCCTATTGACCGAGTTACTAAGTACCTAAGCAATTGATTTGATGATAATAGAGTAGGTACTTTTCAAAACTACAACCATATTCTTTATGTGTCTCATTCACTATGTTCAACTTCCAATGGCCATTAACTACATCCTCTCTCTTCTTATTAAAAATAGACCGTCTACATTGTTAGTATCCATCCACCCACTGCTTTCAACATCAATACTTTTACTCACATGTATTTGCTACTCCTTTGACACCCAAGTCATACCTTACTTGTTATACCTTTACTCTTTATACGAAGGATAACAATAATAATATTATGCTTTATTCCAATATTTCTTAGGCCAACCAGTCAAAGAATATATCATCCAATGTACTACAATAACTTGCACTCTCTTTAATCTCGATATAATAAGTAGTTTGATCAGTCGTTGTCTTCTCAAAATCGATTCTATCTTAAGTGTTTTCACTTGAGTTGTTTGTCATTCTGCAATAAATAAAGGAATATATGGTTCAAAGCATATATAACACATATCATGTGTCTTGTTTGATGGAGATGCGACTCAAGTGCATCTCACCTTGAGAGAGACGCAGGTCAAATGCGTACTCCATTAAGGAAGAGACACATGCCAAGTACGTCCTACGTGGTCACACCATATCTTTCCCTTAAAGGAAGATGTGGATAAGGAGAGATGCACATGTGTTGCATTTCGAATCAAAACTCCAATGAGTGAATCCTTCAACCCAATACTGTGAATAACCCTCCCCAAAAAAACAAGACAAACTTATAAGAATACGAAGATATTACTAAGAACAAACCTCTCAAAGCCTAAAAAAATTCCAAAATCTGTTAGATCAATCATCCCTTTCTTTTTATTCTTTTTTGTTTCATAAATCTCTAGTAAGATTTGTAAGAAAATAATCCGTTGGATGTGAAGAAGGCAACAATACTTTCAATAGACGAAATGCCTTGGAGTAAAAAGAAGAGCATACCAAAATTGGGTGTAGAAAGAAGAGAGAAATCGTTGTAAGAATCTTTTTGGTATTTTTAAAATAAGGGGTGTAGGGATAGTAAAAGGGGAGTGCAAATATATATATATATATATATATATATATATATATATATATATATATATATATATATATATATATATAGAGAGAGAGAGAGAGAGAGAGAGAGAGAGAGATTAGTCCATGCGCACATGGATCCATGCTTAAACATTCTCAAAGATATTATTTGTTGGATCGATGGTTGAAATTCAAATTTAAAAACAAAAAAGAACCTTTGTACTTTTTGTAGGTGCATTACGTGTACCTAAGACAATTTGCTTTTTGCTTTAAAGATATGGACTTTTGATCTTAAGAAGATTAGATGATGAATGAATATGTGCAAAGACTATGCACTCTCTCTCTATATATATATACTACAACAACTATGCCTTTTCCCATGGTGGATGGGGTTGGCTACACGGATTCTTTGCTTCCATAGAGATCAATCATGTACCATTAAAACTTATTAACTCAACATAAGTTAAATAACTCTTTATTGTTTCCTTTCAACACTTTTGTGGTTTTCCTCATATGTTTAAACCATGTTAAATGATTTTGTCTCATTTTATCATCTATTTGTGTTACTCTTAATTTATTTCTAATAACCTCTTATGTATACGATCTTTGCTTATGTGACTAAGCATCATCATTTTTGCCATGGATATCTTTGTACTTATTGATGGATAATTACCCAACACTCAAAACTATGTAATATAGCAAGTCTAATTGCTTCTCTATAATATTTATGTTTCAACTAATAATATCTTATTGTCATATAGAATACTTGATTTACATCTCCATTTTAACTAACTTGCATTAATTTCATGCCTAACATCTTCATTTTAACTAACCTATATTAATTTTATGCCTAACATCTTCAATTTTTCTATCGTATTGAAAAACTGAGTCTAGATATTTAAAATTTTCCTTATAAGGGATGTAATGTTTGATCTTAGTTTATATGACGTCTCAAGTAAATGATCAAACTTGCATTCTATATATTTTGTCTTAGTTTTGCTAAGTCAAAAGCTTTATTTTCTAATATTTCTCTTCATACTTTCAATTTCTTATTAACTTTTCTTTCGACTTATCCAAACAACATACACCAATGTATTTCATCTTGAATATATTTTGTTAACTCGTTAATAACTAAGGTAAATAAATACTAACTTAAAGTTGAACCTTAATGTAATCCAATATTAATTTCAGATAAATTTATCATTCTTTCATGAGTCCTTACATATGTTTTTGCACCATCATATATATTTTTTTAAAGATTGATGTAAGTCAATGAGATACCTCTTTTTTTCTGAGTTTCTCTAAAGAATATCTTTGGGTACCCTATTATAAGTTTTTTTAAATCAATAAATACCATATAAAGGTTTTGTTTTACTCTAAAATGTTATATAAGACGATTCAATAGGTGAATAGCCTCGATAGTAGATCTATGAACTTAAATTAGTTTTCTATTGTACTTGATACTTTGTCTCAACCTATGTTTGATAACTTTCTATAATTTCATAGTATGAACTATCAACATGATATCCTTATAATTCACAAAATTCTAAGTGTCTCTCGTGTTGTTACATATGAAAATAATTGTACTCTTCTACTATTCATCAAGTATCTTTTTATTTCTCTATATTCTATTAAATAATCTCATGAGCCAATTTACACTCGTCTCTCTTAAGATTTTTTATACTTATATAAGAATATTGTATGGTCCTATAGATTTATCAACTTTCATAAGTTCAAGAGACTATTTCACTTTATTCATTTGAATACATTGATAGAAATTGTAGTCTATATATATTGTTATGAGTTGGTGAACTCTATCAACCTAATACTAATACCTATTTTTTTGATAAAAAACTTATGAAAATAATTTTTCATCTATTTTTATATCATCACTTGCTAGTAGAATCTTCTCATTCTCATCTTTGATACATCTAACAAAAGTAGGATCCTATTTTTCATATCTCTAGCCTTAGCTATCCTAAATGTATCTTCTTCACCTTCTTTTGACTTGAGCTTTTATATAAATCATCTCAAGTTTTAGTTTTTGCTTTAATGACAACTTTTTTTTATTTTTTCTTTGGTTTCTTATAAGCCTCTCAAGTTTTACCAATCTTGTTGGTACAATATAGTTTGTAACATGTACTTTTTACTATAATTTAATCTTGCACCACTTCACTCTACCCCAAGCTTTCTTTTATTATGATACACCTCCCTTCACCTACCACATCTTTTACTACTTTCTTAATATGCTCGGCCATATCATTACATATGTCACAAGTTGTACCTATATAATTCTAAGCATCTCCTTGAAAACTCTTTTTTTAAATATATCTTTGTTCTCATTTTTGAAGTTTTACCATTTAGTCTTAGTAGCTTTATATACTCTTTGCCTCTTTATCCACTTTATTACATACAAATCCTTAATTAAAAGTCAATGTTGGATAGTTAAGCTTTCTCTTAGAATCACATTACAATCCTTACAATATTATCTATTCTCATAAAGGCAAAATAATAAATGTGTGTATGACAAGCCATTCTTATAAGTAATTAAATGTTACCTTGTTTTCTAAAAATTGTATTGATCGTAAAGAAATCATATCATAACAAATTTTAAAATTTCATCACCTTCCTCATTTAACTCCCAAAACCATAGTTTACATAGGTACCTTGATATCCTAATACATCTTTATCTTCATATCCATTTATATCTCTTCCTAAGAAAATCATCTCTTCGTAAAATTCTTTCAATTACCTTATCTAATTCCTAACATATCTTTTTTTATTATATCTATTAGTCTTATTTGGATCATTTTCTAACACATGTATTCTCATGTCATCCTTTACTTTTTGGGGTACCAGTATAATAAGAATGTCTTTTATATTTTATTCAACACCCTTATAGCTTTATAACTAACTCATTGGTGGTCTGGGCATGAGTATGCATATGTCATAGTGATTCTACCCCAAGTGAGAGCGTAGCTCCGCTAACTTCACATTGCATACAAAGCACGTTATGTAGTCAGGTTTAGGTTTGGTGATTGGCACTGACAGAAGGCCACAAATGCGGACGATGCATCTGGTAGGAGTTTCCCTAGCCCAACTTTTCTACTTTGATGGAAAAACCTGGTGGACTAAGGCAGCATAATTTTTTTTTATTAACAAGATGGGCTTAGGCGGGACCCCTACCAGTACAAAAAATAGGAAATATACATATGTACAAGAAGGTATTTGGGACACCTTCCCACAAAAATATAGTAGTCCAGCTATGTATTTGCAAAAGACAAAAGCTATGTATTTGCAAGAAGAAATCCTTTGCTATTGTCAGTAACTTAATCCTTTCTGACTTGTATTACGAATTTTATCCTTACTATCATGGTTTGAGATTTCCTTGTCCCGTGCAAAGTGTCTTGTAGCTCTCTTCTGTGGTTGAAACTCTTGATGGAACGCCATAAAATAGATGCATTTGTGACATTTAAAAGGGCAAAAGCCAGAACCTAAAGCCAGTTAAAAGAAGAACGTTGTGTCATTTGTACCATCTAAAGGTACTAAAGTGAGAACCTAAAGCCCCATAAACAAAAGCTGACTTTACAAGTAGAAAAACATTAAATGCTACAACTAATGTATGTTTTAATGTATCTTAGCTGATCATTTAAATATAAAAAGCCATTCAAAGTTGTGGAGAGCGTTTATCGGGTTGGGTTTGCTGGGTCTCAAGGCTTCGGCAGAATTATCTTGAAGGTCGGCTCAAAATTGATATGTTTTTTTTGTTTCTTTCTTTGTCATTTTATGATACTTCTAAATCTTATTAGTCTTCTTTTTATAATATAATTTGTAATGTGCTCCTTTTGCTTTGTTTTTATTTGAAATTGTTTCTCTATCACTAAGTCTTCTTATATTGTGGTACTCCTTCCTTAAATTCATTAGTACATCTTTTGCAGAGTTTGTACTCCGACCTATTATGCCAAAAGAAATATCAACCATTTGTAAATAATTGATGAGGTGGCCATGCTTTTGTAAATTTCTCTACTTTTATGTCATAAGGACTGCATGAGGTTTCTACTTTGTACTCACTTACCATTGCAAGGTTTGCATGACTTACTCTTCTTGCATACCCACTCTTCATTTCCTGTTAGGTGTGATCCTACAAGCAAGGGTTCCCAAACCACTTGTAAACACCATCAAAGACACTTTACTTCTCATGTTTGTGAGGCCAATACTACTGTTGAAGCTCTTATGGAACTCGGAGACGGCATTGCTAACAGCTACAAGAAAGTGTGCGTCACTGGGGCCGCAGGATACCTGGCTTCATGGCTTGTTAAGCTGTTGCTTGAATCTGGATACACCGTTGTAGGAACTGTCCGAGATCCTGGTATGCACACATTATGCACGTGCATGCACACATATAATGAGAGATTGAAAGAAGGGATACTGCATTCTTTTATATACATACTAGTGCCTATCCTTTGTCTAATAATGATATGTTTTATATTTTTTTCAAACACTTTTATTATAACTTTCAAAATGATAGTTATGGTGCCCAAAAGTGTATTCATGTTACCCGAAAAGTAAAGGGTGAATATATATGTCAGAAAATGGATAATCCAATTTTCATATGTATATATAATCCTAAATGCATAATATCTTTTATACGCAATCTTACAAAAAGATCTTCATAGTTTAGATGTATAAAAAGTATTTTTAATTCAAATCTTCACTATTGATCAGGTGATCCCACCTAGTATGGAAGGAGCTTGGTTTGGGAATGAAAATCAACTTTTGCTTTTGTAATATTTAATTAGGAGATATTGATATGTGCTTATTAGGTTAATTAGTTTATTATTTGTCCTTGAAGTCACCTTCCAATATATGTTTTATACATTGGTTTTCGAAGGAAACCCGGAGAAAACAGCACATCTGTGGAAGCTAAAATGGGCAAGAGAAAGGCTTCGGTTGGTGAAGGCAGATCTCAGCGAGGAATCCAGCTTCGATGAAGCCATCATGGGATGTGAGGCTGTGTTTCACACTGCTTCGCCCGTCACTGGAGATAACAAGGATCCAAAAGTAAAACCCTCTCTCTCTCTCTTACACACACACACACACACACACACACACATATATATATATATATATACATATATTTATACAACATATACACACATATATACGTATATATATGTATATTCTGAAAAAGGAAAAAAACTCATGTTATACTTTGCACAGGAGGATGCACAAACAGCCACATATGTGTGCGTGCGTTAGTGTGTGTGTGTGCACGCGTGGGTGTGAATTGTGCAATATACAGCCCATCCTGTACAAAGCGTACGAACATGAGTTTTCCTTTGGTTTTAAAGATCTACCTATAACATAAACCGTGATATCGTTGGAATCCAATCTTGGATGGTCTGGTTCTATGTATATCAAGGAATTTGGGAGATCTGGAAAATCCACCGTTCAAAGTTGACAACTTCCAAACCCCATAACGTCACGAATATGCTTTTCATGTTTTGTGATTCAAAATCGATTTTATATTTGGAAATATCGTTAAATAGTGACGGAGCCGGTTTCCCTAAAGAACATTCACAAGCTTGAAAAAGCGGTCTCTCCAATGCAAATATTGTATCAGTATGCGCAGCGATGGATCTGGAAATTACTTCAGTAACAGGCCATACAACTGTTTAAAGTGAGGTGAATGCATTACTATCTACTGGCTAAAATCTTGCGTTTATAGGGATGGCAATCGTTACCCACCTTGTACCACGGGTTTCGAAACCTGATTGAATTTCGTAGCAGAATGGTTTTGATCCAAAGCATGTGACGCCAAAAAGATCCTCTCTCGTTTAGCTTCATTCTACAGACAGCAATCTCTCTCTCTCTTGTTTGTCGGACGGTGCTTGGCTCAAACTCACAAGAGACATTCACTCTCGATTCTCGCTTTCACTCAACAAGACAAGGAAGAAGATGGAAAACTCAATGGAAAAAAAGCGGTCGCATATCTCTCAAACGTAGAATGATTAAGAAGAGGGACATGAGCCCTTATTTATAACATGTGAGTGGATCCATAATAGGTACTCATGTAAAACCCTAACACGAGGAAGGACCTAGTGTCTAATAGTCAGTACATAAAAGGAAAAAGACGAAACAGGGTCCTAGACTAAGTGTACACCATTGGGTGCAAAATGTGGTGCGCGAGAAGCGCACACTTGCACACTAAGTCATGCGGGGCAGCATGGATGTGGAAGGGTGCTTCAGATCTAAATCTGGTAATAATGCTCCCCAATCGAGTCAGTGTTCACCCTCAACGGCACGTGAAAATCCTAGATCAACTTCTCATACAACCACAACAATGCGATAGGCACCCATGAGTCATCATTATCCAATTGTCCTAACCAATGTACCAAATGAGTCAGGTGATAGGTTCCCGACTTATCTATGCGATGGCTAAGGATACTCTCAAATGGACCAATATCTGTCCAAACCAATGGAGGGGGTCACCTCTACAACCTATGGGATCCTCGTAGTATGGATTCAACTACGAAATGCAGAATGTAGGATACAACTTCAACTGATCTAGAAACTCCAATATGTATGCCGTCTATCCAATCCTCTCCAAAACCAAACCTTGAAAGGACCATCGAAACGAGGCTTTAACCCCATGTGACTATCTCCTCGTAGTGCATGACTCCAAACATACTTTGGAATGCAGAGCTAGACTTTGTCTCTAACCTCAAACTCAAGCAGGTACCGATGTCGAACGGTGAATTCTTGACCATAATTGCTTGCTCCCATACAAGTGAGCCTCACGTGTTCTCGTACATGGATCTATATTGTCTGACCTCCCGAAGTATCGTTGAGCAATTGCTACTTTGCTCGGTCATGATGACATCCAATCAACTCAAGGTCTGTCATTCCAAAATGATCTCAAACAGAATCATAGAAGTGGAAGAATTTGGTGGGCATTGCAGTTGAACTATACCATCTCCAACAACACCTACTTTTTCTGACTCACCATCATATAATGTCCAAGATACTCCTCTAAAAGCAAATGCTCAATCTCACTGTCAGTCTGGGGAATAAGGATGAAAGAAAATGCCAAACGACCTACCTATCAACTTGAACAACTTCATCCAAAATATGTTGGTAAAGTAGCCATCCCTGTCCCTCACAAATCTCCTTGGGGATGCCAAAATATTTCACAATATTTCAGTCATGTCATGTCTTGGATGGTGCAAAAGCATGTGTGAGGACTCATGAAGGAATGACAAACTTCTTTGAAGTTAATATTGGGTTACATCAAGGATCAACTTTAAGTCCATACTTATTTATAATGGTGATTGATGAGTTAATAAAACATATTCAAGATGAAGTGCCTTGGTGTATGTTATTTGCAGATGACATTATGTTAGTAGAAGAGTCTAAGGAAAAAGTTAATAGAAAATTAGAACTACGGAGAGAAGCATTAGAAAGCAAAGGCTTCTGACTTAGTAGAACAAAGACAGAATATATGGAATGTAAGTTTGATTATTTAGTTACTTCAGAGGACATATAAATTAAAATTGGCACACATTGCATACCTCAAAAGGAAAGTTTTAAATACCTAGGGTCAATTTTTCAGAGTGGTGGAAGAATTGATGGAGATGTTACGCATAGAATTAATGCTGGTTGGTTAAAATGGAGAGGAGCATCAGGTATTCTTTGTGATAAGATGATACCATTAAAGTTAAAAGGTAAATATTATAGAGCAACAATTAGACCTGCCATATTTTATTGTTCCGAGTGTTGGACAGTTAATCATCAACATGTACAAAAGATGTCTGAGATAGAAATGAAGATATTGAGATGGATGAGTGGTCATACAAGAAAAGACCGTATACATAATGAGATTATTAGAAACAAATTAGAAGTGTCACCAATAGAGGATAAAATGAGAGAATATCATTTAAGATGGTTTGAACATATAGAAAGAAGATGAGAAGAAGAACCTGTAAGAATGTATGAAAAACTAAATTTGGAAAGTATTAAAAGAGGTAGCGGACTACCACAAAAGTGTTGGAAAGAAGCAATAAAGAATGACCTATCTTATTGTGAGTTAACTGCTAACATGGCACATGATAAAGCTATGTGAAAACAAAGAATCCATGTAGCCGACCCCGTCTAGTATGGGAAAAGGCCTAGTTGTTGTTGTTGTTGTTTCATGCCTCCGATGCTATACACTATTGGTGCTAGTATGAAGACTGCATACTTCGAGAGTTGATCTACCACTACGAAGATCACCTCAAAGCCATTAACTATTGGCATCCCCTAGATAAAATCCATCCGAACAAACCTCCAAGGTCGCTCAAGAATAGGGAGAGACTGAAGATGTTTTACGGGTATGTGTGCTCTATCTCATCTTATTGATAGATAGGAGAGGAGCAAATATAATCGGTGATGTCGCACATCATATGGGACTAGTAATAACCTCATGCTAGCAACACTACCATCTTCTCTCCATGGCTGATAAACCCAACTAAATTGTACTCCTCAAACGTCTTCAACCATCTAACTTGCCATATTATTATCCATGAGCACTGAAGATGGGAGTGCCCAAAAGGTAAACTTGCCAAATCTACAACCAATGCACCATAACCAAAAGCTCTTTCTCATGATCATGATATCTCGACTCCACGTCTTTTAGCTTCCTACTCTTAAAAGTGATCAGATGCCCGAACTTTGCCAATAGTGTTGTCACTAGCATCTATGTGCACCTTGAAAGGGAGCAAGAAGTTTGCTACCTTAAGGATGGGCTCATTGCTAATTGTCCCGTTCAAGTCTTTGAAGGCTCATGAACAAGTCTAGGATCACGTCCAAGTCGAGCCTTCTTCAAGTGCTCGTAAGGGGTGCGACAATCATAGAAAAATGCCAGATGAGTTGATGATAGTAGTTCGCTAGACCGTGAAAGCTCCTCAATGGTGCATGACAAATTCCAATCCATGATACCTTGGGAGGGTCCATGCGCACTTGTCTATCACTCACTATATGGTTGAAAAACGACATCCGCTCCATAGTGAACTTGCATTTCTCCCTCTTCACATAGAGGGAGTGCTCCCACAAGCGACTGAATACAAGTGTGAATGTTTGGCATGCTCCTCAAAAATACTGTCATAGATTTTGATATCGTCGAGATAGACTACCATGAATTCATTGAGAATTTTGTATAACACCTCGTTCATTAGTTGACAAAATATTGTAGGGGCATTCATCAGACATGACCAAAAACTTATAACCCTCATACCACGTCCTCATCTTTGAGTGTGATCCACACCTATCAGTAGCCAAACCTCAATTCCAGCTTGTTGAACCACCTCGCTCCACTGAGGCAATCAAACCAGTTAGTTGTTAGGGGCAAAGGATAGCAGTCCCAAACTGTGACTTTATTCAAGGTCTGGTAGAACATGCATATGTGAAGTGAACCATCAATTTTTCACTGAAAGAGAATGAGAAAATTGTATGGTGACTTCGAAGGCTGTATCATGTCGGCCTATAACAACTCTTCCAACTACCTCTTCAACTCGGCCAGCTCCAAGGAACTCATCCGATAGGCAGGGTAACTAGGCGGTTTTTCCCTGGGATCTAACTCGATGGTGAGGTCTATCTCACACCTAGGCACTAATCTCTTCGGCAACTTTACAGGCATGATATCCTAGAATCCTAAGATCGCCCAAACCTCTTCAATCGTGGTCTCATATTGTGGATCATCCTCTTCTCGAACCACTGCTAGAAGAACTCCCCATCAATGCCTTACCCAAATCATACTGAGGAATAAATCTGGCATATGATTCATCAAAGTATATAAGTTCTCCGAGATGGGGAAATACTCTAGCCTTCACTGCACGAGAAAAGTCATCACCAAGAACAAAAATGAAGTTGTTCATCTCATTCATAATGAAATCCAAGGTGTCGGACCAACACACAATACTCACGCGAGATTGTCACTCATGCGATGAGGCCTGCGGGTGAGTTTATGACCAAGTATTTTTCCAAAGTTGAATCCTAGCGACCAAGAGATCGTGCCTTAGTAGCGAAATAATTGACCGTCCCTTTAACTATGCGACTATTAAAGACCATTTCAACATAAATCATGACTTTATGCATTCCCTCCCCAAATGAACTACATTCAACAGCTAGAAAGAAGTGGCATGAACCTCGTGACAACTGCTACTGGCTGCACTCACACGATCCTCCTCAGTGATAAATGCATTGAACTTAGTCTTCTTAGGGCAAAACTACATGTGGTAAGGTCCCTGACAAATGAAACATGCGGTTCCACACTGGCTATCCCCGGATTGTGGCTTTCTCCATGTGGAAGTGAAAGACATAGTTGCACCACTTACAACCGAACCGGTCCCCTTTTGGTTCTATTGGTCTCCCTGATATTGTTCTCTTCCACGCCGACTGTCTATGCTTACCCTATCCACCTAAACCATGGTCATTCCTTAGCCGTCCGGAAGAATCACCCTTCTTCTCTTTGGCATTGGATCCATCACCCAATAAGAGCCTCGGTTATAGTCATGACTTGCACAACCGATCTCAGGTCGCAACTCCGCATTGGTCCATGACTGAAGAGTCTCGTAGAACCGGTACAACTTATGATCTTTATTCATGTTCTTCACATCGAGCAATACAATACTCAAGCATTTCACAAACTTGTGAATGCTGGAAGTATGCTTGAGTTGCCGGCACTGTACCCTCAAACTAAAATCTATGGGTAGAAACTATTGTTGCAGGTCCTCCCTAAGTTGTAGCCAAAAAGTAATTCATACCTCTTTGGACTCCCCGACTAGTGTCTCTTGTGTGCACCATCAAGGTTTAGTGCCACCACCTAGGAACAAGATGTCAACCGTCAACCGATCGCACTCGTTTGTATGTGTGACCTTGAAATATGCCTCAAGGTCCCGCAAAAGGTTATCTAGTAGCCCCGGTCTTGTATCCCTTCGAAAGATTTGGGTTGTAACACTTTCACTCACCAGATAGATGAGGAAGAAGGAGAATGTGTGCTTTCAAGTACATTGTGGGATTCTCCATTTGATTGCTAGCTTGATTTGTAGCACGAAGTACATGCACTGCGGCCTCTAGTTGAGCAATCCTCTCGTTCAATATTTTGAGAATTTTGTTTAGCACTCACATTGGTGAGATGAACGGTAAGTTGCTCCGCCATATTCTCCAAGGCGGTAATGCATTCAGCAACAGCAAGGTCCGCTACCTGTGGCTGCCTTTCCAAACTTCGATTCTCAGCAGCAGTGCAGAACAGAACACAGCACAGACCGAATACCATGTGGTTTGCAGTAGCAAACAAGAAACAACGCAGGCTGGTCCGCGGCCAACTTTGCAGCGGTTAACAATGGTTCCCCCAAACACTACCAATCTACACTCCTCACAACCCACTACTAAAACCACTCTTGATCAAGACAAACTATACACCAATTGCAATCCTCAAGCACCCAAACTTTTCAAAAAATCAGTATAATTTTCTATAAATTTTTCAGCAGAAGTTTGTCAACTGTTATGATTCGACTTCTGGAGAAATTTTGGAAGAAGTTTCCCTTGTCTGAAGACAATGCTAACTCTCCAAATGAGCTACAAACAAACTTTCTCATACAGACTCAATCACAAACACTTCAGAAACTTCAATTCCACTGATTTGCAGATAACGCTTCTACAGAAACTTTCACTTCGAGAATTCATTTCTCATGACTTGACTCCCACATCAGACTTCTACTTCAATCCATACGATGGATATTTTCTCCATGATGACATGAAAAGATCCAACCCCACCAATCGGCCATCAAACACCACCGAATCCCGATGGTCGCCGATTTGCAAAAAATCAATGAATATCTCAGCATACAGTTATTCACTCTCAATAGCTGCAGTTTGTGTCGATACTCACCACAACCATAAAACTGATGGTTGATTTCCCACTTCCACGACCACTACGGATCTCCAATAATCAATCCAACCTAGAAGAGTCTGAAGATGGTGATCGAATCTTACCACATATCACTATGGAGTTCTGTTTACAGCATTATGACCACAAATGTTGAACTATACTCTCTAATATCAAATACCACGGGATTTAAAACCGGATGGAATTTCGTAGTGGAATGATTTTGATCCGAAGAACACGATGGCAATGAGATCCTCTCTCATTCAGCCTGATTCTGCAAATAACATAAAACAGCAATGGCGCTCTCTCATGTAGGAAATCTCTGTCCTTCATTCGATGTTGCGTGGCTCAAACTCACAAACGGCACTCATTATCGACTCTCGCTTTCACTCGGCAAGATGAGGAAGAGATGGAAAACTCGATGAAAAAGAAGCTGCTATATATCTATCAAATTACGAGGAACGTGAGCCCATAACGTGATAGTACTCATGTAAAACCCTAATACGAGGAAGGACCTAGTATCCAATACTTAGTAAACAAAAAGGAGTCTAAAAAGTCCTAGACTAAGAGCATGCTGTTGGGCACAAAATGTATTGCACACGATAATTCCTGATGCACACTAAGTCATGCGGGGCGGGGCGCGGCAGGACAAGGTGAAAGGGTGGATCCGAATCCGATAACACCAGTTACTCCCTCGAGGTACCCACGCCACCCTGCCTCTCATGGGGCTGGTTCTGAAGGCAGAGCGGGATGAGATAGGGTAGGAGGCGGTATGTATGTGTATCTATAGACACACACTCTAATTCAGTAATATGTATTATTATATACAAAATGGCATTATAATAATTAAATTAGGTAATACATACATTTGTCATTGATAGACCTTAGCCAAAAGGGTCACCAAAAATGGTGTACCCGTCCCTCTTTTCCTCTTTCTGGCAAGGTTTCTCCCATCACTTCTCCCTCTTCTTCATCATGGGACTAAACTTGGTGCGAGGTAACAGGATTTTTCTCTTTTAATTAGCTTTTTAGTTAAAGGCCTAAAAGAAATGTATAATCTAGAATATCAACATATATTTAATTAAGTTTTATATATTTAATATCAAATTATATGACACTACATAGTTTTTTTTTAAATTAATAACTTACAGTCGAAATGGGGTGGGATGGGTTATACTGGGGCGGGTGCAGGTTTTGAACCTCAACACCCGCGGGATGAGGCAAGGTCCAATGAAAAACTTTTAGTGCGGGGCAGGTGCAGGTGGAGCAAAAACCCGCCCCGTTGCCATACCTACTATCGCTTTTCTATCAACATCTTCATTTCTGTCACAGACATCTTTTAGTGCGGGGCAGGTGCAGGTTATGACCACTCATCCATCTCAACATCTTCATTTCTGTCACAGACATCTTTTGTACATGTTGATGATTAACTGCCCAACACTCAGAACCATAAAACATGGCAGGCCTAACTGTTGCTCTATAATATTTACCTTTTAATTTTAATGGTATCTTCTTGTCACAAAGAATACCTGATGCTCCTCTCCATTTTAACCAACCAGCATTAATTCTATATGTAACATCTCCATCAATTCTTCCATCACTTTGAAAAATTGACCCTAGGTATTTAAAACTTTCCTTTTGGGGAATGCAATGTGTGCCATTTTTAATTTCTATGTCCTCTGAAGTAGCCAAATGATCAAACTTACATTCCATATATTATGTCTTTGTTCTACTAAGTCGGAGGCCTTTGTTTTCTAATGTTTCTCTCCATAGTTCCAATTTTCTATTAACTTTTTCCTTAGACTCCTCCACTAATATAATGTCATCTGCAAATAACATACACCAAGGTACTTCATCTTGAATATGTTTTGTTAACTCATCCATCACCATTATAAATAAGTATGGACTTAAAGTTGATCCTTGATGTAACCCAATATTAACTTCAAAGAAGTCTGTCGTTCCTTCATGAGTCCTCACACATGTTTTTGCACCATCATACATGTCTCTTATAAGGTTAATATATGTCAATGGGATATCTCTTTTTTCCAAAGTTCTCCAAAGAACCTCCCTCGGTACCCTATCATAAGCTTTTTCTAGATCAATAAATATCATGTGAAGGTCTTTCTTTTTTGCTCTAAAATGTTCCATAAGACGTCTCAAAAGGTGAATCGCTTCAATAGTAGATCTACCAGGCATAAATCCAAATTGGTTCTCTGTTGTACTTGATACTTGTCTTAACCTACGTTCAATAATTCTTTCCCATAATTTCATAGTATGACTCATTAACTTGATACCTCGATAATTCGCACAATTTTGAATGTCTCCCTTGTTTTTATATATGGGTATAAGTGTACTTGCTCTCCATTCCTCGGGCATCTTTTGGTTTTTCCATATTTCATTAAATAGTCTTGTGAGCCAAGTGATTCCTATTTCTCCTAGTATTTTCCAAACTTCTATAGGAATATTATCTGGTCCTACCGATTTACCACTCTTCATATGTTTAAAAGCCTCTTTGACTTCATTCTTTTGAATACGTCGGTAGAAATTGTGGTTTATATACTTTTCTGACTTGGCTAAATCTCCTAAACTAATACTAACATCGTTATTTTCATTAAAAAGATTATAAAAATAGTTTTTCCATCTATTTCTTATATCATCATTTGCCACTAGAATTTTTTCATCCTCGTCTTTTATGCATCTAACATAATTAAGATCTTTAGTTTTCTTATCTCTAGCCCTAGCTATCCTAAAAATGTCTCTTTCACCCTCTTTTGAGTTGAGTTTTTTATATAAGTCCTCCCAAATCTTAGCTTTTGCTTCACTAACGTTCTTTTTTGCTTCCTTCTTTGCTTTCTTATAAGCTTCTAAAGTTTCACTAGTTTTCTTAGCATAATGTAATTTGTAACATGCCCTCTTTGCCTTGATTTTGTTTTGTACTACTTCACTCCACCACCAAGCTTCTTTTTGTGCCGGTACACCTCCCTTAGATACCCCTAACACATCTTTCGCCACTTTCCTAATATGTATAGCCATATTGTTCCACATATCAGAGGGTGTACCAACATAATTCCAAACATCTCCTTGAAGGACTTTTTGTTTAAATATATATTCTTTCTCACTTTTGAGGTTCCACCATTTAGTCCGAATAGCTCGATGCACTCTTTTCTTCTTTGTCCATTTTTTTATTTGTAAATCCATAACTAAAAGTCGATGTTGGGTGGTTAAACTTTCTCCTGGAATTACCTTACAATCTTTACAACACGCTCTATCTTTTTTTCTACAAATAAAGTAATCAATTTGTGTTTGTGATAAGCCACTCTTATAAGTAATTAAATGTTCATCTCGTTTTTTGAAGATTGTATTGACTATAAAGAGATCAAATGACATAGCAAAATTTAAAATCTCCCTACCTTCCTCGTTTATATCCCCATAACCAAAGTTTCCATGAATCCCTTGATATCCTAATGCCTCTTTACCGACATGTCCATTTAAATCTCCTCCTAAATAAATCATCTCCCTTTGTGGAATCTTTTGAAACACCTTATCTAACTCTTCCCAAAAAACTGTCTTTATACTATCTTCTAGTCCTACTTGGGGTGCGTAAGCACAAACTATATTCAAAACCTCTACTCCTAACACTAATTTCAATGTCATGATTCGGTCACCATATCGTTGTATGTCTACTACACTCTCCTTTAAATCTTTATTTATGATAATACCAACTCCGTTTCGGGCCTTTTCTTTACCTGAGTACCATAATTTAAAACCTGTATCCTCTATCTCCTTTGCTTTTTCTCCAACCCATTTTGTCTCTTGTAAACATAGAATATGAATCTTTCTCCGAATCATAGTATCTACCACCTCCATTAGCTTACCCGATAATGTTCCAATATTCTAAGAACCAATATGAATCTTATTATCTAGGACTAGCTTCCTTACCCCCCGCATCCGTCCATAAACAAAATGCGGAGACCCTCTCTGAAAATTTTTCACTACATTCGGGCGGCAATGTAGCGGGACTAACTTCTTTACCCATACCCGTCCATGATGTGGGAACCCTCTCTGCAATTGATTCACTACATTCGGGCGAAAATGTAGTGGCCCTTGCTTACTTCTTACTGCATTCGGGCTCTGCAGCACGTCGCTAGGCGGGAACGCCCCAAAGCAATGCTCATAATTTTTGTAATCCATGTTGTAGAAATCCGACGAAGTTTTACGCTGGCTGTCGGAAGCCTAACACAACCCTCCTCCTTTATCCGGGCTTGGGACCGGCAATGCAAGGGTGATCCCTTACATGGGCGGAGTTTATCGCTTTTCTATCAATTTGCAAAAATCGGAAGGGCAGATGTCCTTACCTTGGCTCAATGTAGGACCACCACTGGATACCCAAATGAGAATTATGTGGTTGTGTGGCTCCAGGCAACGATCTTGGACCCTGCTGTGAAGGGAACACTAAATGTGTTGAGATCTTGCAAGAGGAATCCATGCCTCAAGAGGGTGGTGCTTACTTCATCCACTTCCACCGTGAGGGCGCGAGATGACTTTGATCCAGAGATTCCACTTGATGAATCCTCATGGAGCTCCATCCCGTTATGTCAACA
This sequence comes from Brasenia schreberi, assembly GCA_036023115.1. Lineage (NCBI taxonomy): Eukaryota > Viridiplantae > Streptophyta > Magnoliopsida > Nymphaeales > Cabombaceae > Brasenia > Brasenia schreberi. The sequence continues at coordinate 9,107,696 of JAYKKT010000055.1, read as the reverse complement.
GCTTCAGGTAAATCTAATAACAATTCCTTTTTTCATAAGTTTTAAGTATCTACACGGAATCCTTCTTCTTCTACATAACATTCCTTTTTCTACTTCTGTCTTTACCGTTCAAAATCATCGTCATTCTCATTCCTGGCAAGTTTTTTCAAAGATATTTTAAAACTTTACTGAAAAAACGTCTGTGCCCAAAAATTGTAAATATAAAAAAGGGAACATTAACGAAATATTGGTTTTGAATGTACTTTTTACGAAAAGTACATAAATTCATTAAACCTGATTATAGAGTCAAAGGTATAACTATGAAAATAGAGTATAGGATAAAAAGGTTCAATTATTTTTTGGAAAACCCATTATATTTTATTATATTCAATACTTTGAAAATATCATGATATTCATTCAACAATATAAGCCACTATCAAGGTGTCTATATTGATGTGCCATTTTCAAAGTATGGCCAACAGTATAACTATGACCCTGGCTCACCAACACCGAATTTGGGTACTCGAAGAACTTCAAGTTTATAACTAACTGGTAGTGTTTTCTCATGCTTCTCACCGATTCTTAATTCGAAACGGTTCCTATATTCCTTTTTAGGGCATAATGGGCGCTGAGAGTGCAGCTAAATGTGTGTGCCACATAATAGCTCCTTGAATAGTTTCAGGTGGGGCAGATTATGTATTATATAGCCCATGGATCTCATAATGGGCTATAAACATTAAGTTGATTTTTGAAATTTCGGATGGGGAGAACACTCCACCTCGGCTCAATGTAGATCTTCCACCTCTCAGCCAATGTGCTAACTTATCCTCCTTAACAACTCCTATACCAAGACTAAAACAAGGTGGTATCTGACAATAGGTAGGCTTAGAAAAGTCGTACTTTGTCATTTTCATTTGAACTCTTTCACTGAGCATTCATTTACTTTAGTGTTCGTCATATAATTTCTCATACTTCTTACCAGAGTTTCGTTTTATTAGGTTGTCTCTCTAAATGTTTCTCTTTTCACTTGGTGCATGCCAAACTTTTTCTCTAATAACTATATTAACAATTTAATGAAACAGCAAAGCAATTGTTTGAAAGTCGACAGTATAATTTTTGGTCTTACTTATGAGTTGTGACGATGATTTTGTTGTTGATGATGAAACATGAAACTGAAGATATGGTATGCCTTGTCGAAAACCTTGGCGGAACGAGCTGCATGGGAGTATGCTGAAGCAAATGGCATGGAGTTGGTCACAGTCCTTCCGGCGTTTGTCATAGGTCCCTCCCTTCCTTTTCATCTCTGCGAAACAGCGTCTGATGTTCTAGGCTTGCTCAAAGGTACGCAGTTGCCAAAGGCAATAATACATTGAACGTAGCGTGTCATGGACCTATTAATTAATGTATGCCACTGTTACACATAAAAAAACGAGATGTCGCTACTGAATTGAAGCACAAGGGGACACGACAAGGAGGCAAGTTGAAATCAGTCGGCCACAGGTTTAACTTAAGCGGGGTCGTTAGATTCTTATCCCCCATTCTCTTCATGTCAAAATATTAGCATTCTTATTTTGTTACAACTGGGAGGCCGAAGCCAGGTATACACTCGGAGAATGGAACTCACACACAGTATCTTGTGAAGTTGAGAGCCCGGCCAGGTGGGCTAACACCCTCAGTGGAGGTCATATTAGCATTTAACTCCAAAAAAGCATCACATTATGCCTATTGTCAGGCATATTTTGTGGCATCCGGCTCTGGATCTCATCCATTGCCAGATGATTCATGTGCCCACATCTATTCTGGGCTATGGCGCCTTCTTTCAAAGTCTTTTAGTTAAAGGAGGTAACTACTGTTCCATGTTGCCAGAATCAGAGCCCCTCCCTCTTAGTTGGCCAATGTAGATATCTTTTTGACTTTCCAAAAATAAATGCCCCCTTCCTTTTCTCTTTCTCAAACTTTCAATTGGTTGTCATAAACTTTTAATGATTTTCTTCTGGGAATATAATTTCCGAATAAGGATTATTTGATTTCCTTTGCTTTGATTCTGTAAACATTTTATTCAATTCAAATTAGAAATCTAACAATATTCCATGTATCTTCCCATGAATCAAAGGTGATGCTACAAAATTCTCGAGGCATGGACGAATGGGGTACGTTCATATTGACGATGTGGCACGGTGTCATCTGCTTGTTTATGAAGACGCGAGTGCTCATGGCAGATATCTGTGCTGCTCAACCGTGCTAGAAAACGATGAGCTCGCTTCTATTCTGGCGACCAGATACCCAAGCTTGCCCATTCCACGCAAGTAAGATATCATCCCCTTCTCCAAGTTAATTAAGAAGGATTAGAAAGCAATTTATTTTTGCCAAACGGTTTGTTTCAATTCTCTAAAAGTTGAGAACCCATTATATTGATTCCCGTCCAAGTTGAGGTTAGAACCGAACCTAACTAGATCATGAACACCCCTAACCACAATTGCAATTTCTTTTTTTATTTTAAATTATAACAAACAGTAGATAGTCACGATAGAGAAAGAATATGCAGCCGGGAGTAGACATGGTTATGGTTTTCATTTTGGTTAGATCAGCAGTGGTCGTGGTCAAACCCTACGCCCTGCGGGTGTTTTCCGTAGCAAATAAGCTGATACTTAAAACTGGTTGTAGGCTTATTTAAGAAACCACAGATTGTAATGCCAAATGTGTTTCACTTAAATATCTATTTCAAACTATCTTCTTATCATCATTATTATTACAAACTTATGTAGTCCATCATATGCCTAGAAACTCGGTAATTCTTTTGGACACCATACTAAGTATCATCAGACTCAAACGACAACCTACTGGCATGTATTTTAAATTAAAATGCAAAGCAAGTTTTTACTTTTTTGGGGGGGTGTTGGTTTACAAAGGGGGCAAAGCACAAAAGAATCATCCTCTATGGAGGATACCTAATTAGATAAGATTGTAACAATGCATCAGTTCCAAGTAGAGGTAAAACACACCACGAGTTGTTTTAAACCTTATATACCCATACCACTTGCATGTGCTCATTCTCATACCCGTACCCATTTCTGGTAACTACGGATGAGATGCCTCGTCAGGGAAACATGCCCCTCTGCGCAGATTATGCCAGTAGCCTAATCTTCTTGTGATCTAAGATTCACTTGCAGAAAACTTGAGTTCTTTTTTATTGCCTTTTGGTGAATTTGCATACCAGGTTTGAGAAAGTGTGGGAAGAGAAGATATACTATGAGTATGATACATCAAAGCTAAAGGGCTTGGGATACACCTTCAAGGGTATCGAAGAGATGTTTGACGACTGTGTTGCCTCCCTCAAGCATCAAGGCTACCTTCAATATTGAATTACTTGACAAGTTTATTCTGCAAACAAACAATATGAACGCAAATTTACTCTCAAGAATAACGATCTTGCTGATGTAATTTCAACAATAGACATGCAATAAGATCCACCGACTATCTTTCATATGCTGACAAGGGAGCACCATGTTGATTCATGATAGATTGGATTTTCATATGCAGTTGTGATGGTAAGTCATGCACGGACCGGAGAGGTCATTCATATCTTTTTTTGAGTTAAGGGCCTTCTTTGCTTGTGAGTTGACCGCTCAATGCCAAGGATGGCCGAGCAAATCTAGCTTCAAACTAGTTATGTCGGTAACCTAAACGAATTTCTTTTGGGGTTTCCAATCAAATCAGTGCACACAATGTTCATGACAGCTTAGAAAACGATTCAAATTCCTAAGCCATCTCCTGTTTCATCGATAGATTCCAAAAGCAAACAAAATTAATTTAATCATCAAAACTGAAGTACATCTCGTACATATGCGCGCCTATGAACTAACACACACAGCAGAAAAGCGAATCCCACAACCTGGTAACAACACACCAACGAGAACAGAAAATCTATGCTCGGACAGGAGCAAGTAGCATAAATGGTTATAACTTACGGTTACTTTCACTCAAGGAACATCCATCTACTGTCAACTCAATCCTTTTAATCCTCTTCTTCTATGGTTTCTGAGTCTGTCACCGCTGGGAAAAATTCAGCACCAGGATACATCTTCTGGAAAAGCTGTAATAGACAGGCAAACGTCAGTATACTGCTGCATCTTACCGATAAAAGTTTCCTAGCACAATCAGTGTCCCCAGCCAACATTTCCTACGCTACCGCTGGTAAGCTGAACCAAACAAACATGTTCACTGATTGGCTCACTTGCTACCAGCCGAGCTACTGAACAGCCTCTGTTCAAACATATTCGTGAATTCTTACCAGTCCTTTCAAAGTTTCCTACTGTTGCTTCGGTTCTGTAAGACTTCATAGTGATCCACTTCAAGCATTGAAATAGTATTTCAACCAAAATGCTTTTTAACCATTCAACTTTCAAAGTCCATGCAGAGAGAAAAAAATTATCAAAGAAACTAAGATGTAATTATGGAACTTCTACTTTGTCTCCTGAAAGCCGTAAGCCTAACCATTTAACAGCATGGATGTAGATCTCTGTGTTCGGCTAATGTATTCTGGAAAAGGGTAACGTGGGTTACCATGAACCATCCAAGAATTGACTGGCAGGAATTTACCTTTGCTTTATGTGCATGTATCATGACATGATATTCCACATACTACTCAATACCACTTCATGCATTTTGAAATAACAAATATACGTTTGATTAAAATGCTTTGATGCAATGCTTTTGGTGAATATAAATTTAAAAGCGTAAAAGTTAGGAGAAACCCATGAACCCTTTGTTCACTCGAGAGTATGGAAGGATTCAAGTACTTTGTGCATTTAAGATATATTCGAATGGATTACCTCCATCGTTGATTGAAGAAGATCCCTATAGTCCAGTTTGCCATCAGGCATTGAACAAGATACAATACCGTTCGCTAAACTGCCCTGCATTGAGTGGAGATGACATTCAGTATATACTACATACGAAGCATACAAGAGCTCTCAAACTGGAGTCGAGCAGCTCTTGTTTGATATCAGTAAAGCACAGAAACACAAACCGGAACCAGAACATCTGTCTATGAGAAGATGGTTAGATGCAGACTCATTTTCTCTTGTTTCAATGTACCTGTCTTAGCTGTTGAACATACGTCGCATGCCACAACAGTATTGGCTTTCTGTCTTCATTTTGTATTGATCCATCATTCCCAGAGAGTGGAAGCATGAAAAGAGAATCCAGGACCTTTTGCATCGCATCTTTCCCTTGTGTGACATCATCACATAACATAGAAATATATACCACGAACCTGAGATAGAAAAGCTCCAGAGAGTTGAGCAACAAGACAAAGTAAACTCTTTCGCATACAAAAGCTTCTGTTTCTAGGCAGTATCATTGAGCTAATTCAACATAATATTCCATATTGGTAGACAACAACTTACAGGTCTTTAGGACAAACTGCTGAGTCACTACCCAATTGTAGGGCTCGAATGCATGACACCTGCTCTGGGTATAATGCTGTAGAAACAAAATATAAGATCATGAATGAACTTGATGACACAAGATATGAACGGTAAGAGAATATTGGACAAGATACTAGTAAAAGGACATCACACAAAATGAAAACATCTGCTGCATACATTTTGGAGGAATTATGACAAGAAGGTTTGGCAAATCTGGCCGTAGAGAGCTCGTTGTTATGCATATTGCTCGTGCAACTTTCTGCAAACTTTGAATATCTTCAGATTCTTCCATACTGAATCTTTCACCCTCAACATCTTGTTTTTCTGAGGGAAAGTTCCCCACTGACAGTGGGATTATAAATGAGGCACCCAGAACGAGCTGTTCACTGAATAATCGCTGACCAGATGCTATCCTAATACCTTTGTAGTGCCCACTTTCCTACATGTTTTGAGAAATTGTCATGCAACAGAAGCATAACTTTTGCAGTTTCTTTCAAACTCTGTACATTTTGTACGCTTACAAGTCTATGAAATATAGAGAAACAAATATGTCATGAGACATAAACCGAAAAGAAAAAGAATGTAACTGAAAATTCAGTTCCAAGAAAAATGGCATGAATAGCTACTTCTAAGTAGAAATATTAATCCTAGCACAATTAAACCTCTTAGCTATACATACCCACAACAGGAAAAACATATCACCAATACATGGAACTTCTATGGAGATTAACACGTTACTCCAGACTGGGTTTAAAATCAATACAGAGAAAATTGTTGATAAGTTTCTCAAAATAAACATGTCCAGCCATACACAAGACAATGCATGCTTTGACAAAAAAAATAGCAGAGCAGTTTAAGGCATGCCTTGCAGAAAGGCTGTCTAGGAAGCATGAATAAATTTTAGTTAAATTTGTACTCCAGTTGTGAGCCAATTATATATTGGGAGTAAAGCCAAATAGATCTGAAAATTGAACTCTTAGATGGGGAACTTCATCCTCCAACATATTCTTCAGAAGCCCTTTGTTCCTCCATGTTTCACCTAAATAAATCCATTTGTTATCCCTGACGAAACTCTTGCATTCTACTTGAGGCTTTTGGAGAGGCCCTCTGTGTTCATATCTGGTTGTGGTGAATACTTGCTTTTCCTTCACCACAATGGTGACAAATCACCACCATCATGGGGTACGTTGACTAGTTGCTCATGGTTGAAGTACATCAACATCAAAACCTACAGTTTACACAAAACATAACTAGGCTTTTGTTTCACTCAATCATTGGTGTCACCGATGCTGCTACTAAAACCAGGCTTTAAAGACCTTCCTCAACATGAACCTGCTAAGAACTCACATAGTTTTTATCATCATGTAGAAGCATTAGGGTACTCCACTATGTACCATGGGTACGCCTATTTGGGCGTCGTACCCGTATCCGGTATGTACCGGGTACGGGTACACGTATGGGTACGTTGGGTACGTACCCATACACATTTTAACGTACCGATACGCCAATATGTATTCTGGTACGCGTACCCAAAATGGGTACGCCACGTACCGGTACCCGGTACGTGGATAGACCGGATTCGGGTCAACTGACCCGAATCCAATAAAAAAAAAAAAGAAAACCCTAACGTACCTCGAGTCTGGATTCTTCCCCTGGCTCTCTCTCTCTCTCTCTCTCTCTCTCTCTCTCTCTCTCTCTCTCTCTCTCTCTCTCTCTCTCTCTCTCTCTCTCTCTCTCTCTCTCCCCTTCCGTCCTTCGTCTCGCAGCTTCGTTCGTCTCAGGCCGACCGCTGATCAGTGCGATCACCGACCGCCGGCCACCGTCGACATCCCTACCCTAGCCTTAACTCTTCCATTCTTCTTGGCCGCCACATTAACTGCGTGTGTGTGCATTGTTTCTACTGCTGTGATAGACTCTGGTTGTGAGTGTTAGTTATAATTTATTAGTTCGACTCCCTGTGTTGAATATAAACTGAATTCATTCTTGGGCAATTTGAATGGAGTATCGTTTGTTTCCATTTAACGTGGATATTTTGCTGTTCGCTTGTATAAGAATCTCGCGGTTACCATATACGGTGAGCGGAAACACAGGTTTATAGAAAATGATCCTACTCACTTGAAACTATCAATTCATTTACTTGTTGACCTAGATGATTATGTTTATCTTTATTTTGAGTGATTGATGAAAGCTAAACTCTTACTGGTAGTGTGTTTTGTTTGGAGAAAGCTAATGTTAGTTTTCTTTTCTTTCACGGAAATTCTATCGTTGCTTGTATTCTGGCTCTGCTTGTAATTAAACTTCATGGGATTTGGGCACTTGGTGAAATGCTTGAAGAGAGAATATATTGTTATGTCTGTTCTGGATATTGGGGACAGAGGCATGTGATCGATGAAGTGCTTGTTTCCTATGAAATGCTGAATGCTAATGGTTTCAATCATTTATTTTTCTATGTTCATTTTCTGGAGGTTAAACAGCTTATAAATTGTTGATGTCTGATTGTTTCACATGTCAAATACCGAACACATGTCGCAATGCCTTGTTCATGTCCAGGACAAAATTATTCTTTTTAGCTACCTCTGTTTTTATGTATGTCTTAAGTTAATTCTTTAATAATTACAGAACCGAGGAAGCTTCTGGTGAGATAGGTAGGAGCGACTACTGAATCAACGATGAGCAGTAGCAATCAACTAGTTGTTGGGGTTTCATAAAGAAGACAGTAAGATGGCCATAAAGAACAAGAGCTCCTTCTCAAGGAACCCCTCAAACACCATCTATCCTCCTCCCCCTGGTGTGAAGCCAGGACCAAATGGCACATTCTTAGTCTCCACTGGGATTTTCCATCTTGACAATATCCTCTCTACGTTATTTTATTTATTGGTCAAATAGGATATATGCTGCATACCCTATCTTTTTGTTCCTTCTCATTTGTTTGTTGTCTGTTCTTACTCGGTTTTTCCTCAAATTCGTGCTATTTGATGTGATCCCTTGTCAAAAGGAGGTCGCTTCACTTCTTCCTTAAAATTGGGTTCAAAGATATTGGGTGGTGTGTGATATATTCAGGTGGAAATGGGGATGAGGCTCATTTCGTATTGAAACATTGAATTGAAGCCTTCAACAAAGTGGTTTATGTGTATGCCACTTTTATTCACTGTGTGTGCACGCTACATTGGTTATATGTGTGCACTGTGCAGCAATCCTGTTATGTGTGTGTGCATCTTTACTCACTGTGTGTGCATTGTTTCTACTGTGATATATTCAGGTGGAAATGGGGCTCATTTCGTATTGAAACATTTATTTGAAGGCATGCCGACATGTTTCATGTTTGTGACATTAGGGTGTGCATCTTTACTCACTGTGTGTGCATTGTTTCTACTGTGGTTGCTGTGATATGGGAGTCTGCACTGTTATTTTGGCAGCACATTTCGAAATTGGAATGATATTGTTTCATAATTCATTGTATGATTGTATCTTGTGTTTGCTTGTTTGTTCATGAACTATTTAATACGAGTTTGTTGTGAGTTTATGTAATATGTAGGAAGATTGCACTGCGAAGTACGAGTTTAAAACAGGTATGCCATATCATAATCACTTTCATTTTATTACACCTTTTTCATTAATTTTTAATTAACTTCATGAAAATCGTTCAGATATTAAGATGGATGTGCAAGATATGAATAGCTTTAAATCTGCTTCATTTGATGCTGACATGCTGTGATTGACAAAGGTCTATCTATCTCTTCATTAATTCTTTTTGCATATGTTGGTCTTGCTTATATGTTGTTGACTTCATTATTCTGATTTATGATATTCTTGAAATGATGCTTCTTTAGGAGGAACTCTTGATTCTCTTATGGGAAGCACTGCAACCCCAATGATGGAGATCACCTTTTATGCTGGTTTCAGATCTTTCCTTGCAAATTCAATTGACGACTTCTGGTATGTGTTTGTTGTTTAATTGTTCTTACTTTAAAGAAGAATATAAATGGCATCCTCATAGTCATAGTTAGAATAAAATTATTCACAAACACTAGAATGCTCTTTAAAATATATAATGCTCTATATAATTGTGTGTGTATATATATATATATATATATATATATAATTTTTTAAATTTTTTTAATATTGGCGTACCCGTACCTTAGTTTTTTAGAAAATTGCGTACCGCATACCCTTACCCGTACCGGGTACCGGTACCATACCCGTATCCATGTAACATAGGTACTCCACAATGATCCTAAATTTTTGCTAAATAAGTCCATGTATTGACAAAAGGTGTAAATGGTCTGTTGCCGCTAACACAGAATTTAGCACATTGAGACAAAAATAACGTTCATGATGCGTTAAAGGATCCATATTTGTTACATTTCGAGTTTCTCCTTATGCTTAGTTGAGGTCAGTAAGAAATAAGAGAATTTTTTCCAATCATGCATGGTCTGGGAGAGACTTTAGAGAAAAGGAAAGTTGATTTGCAGTGACTAATTACTGATTGTACAAATTTGGTGAGAAATAAGAGTCCATGAAAAAGTTTTTCATAATTCATATAGCAAAGGGGAAACCCAGCTTTTGGGAAGCACATAAAGTCACTAAACAGCACTTATGGTACTAAGGTAACAAAAGAAAATGTAAAACTAACCCTTGGTTGTAACAGCACGCAGTTCATATAGAAAGAGAAGCCACTAAAGATAATTTGGAATTGCGAACAAAGAGAAGTAGCTGTAGTATATGAAGTGCCATAAATAATAAGGGGATAAGTTGCACTATTGGTTTATGTTTTTCAATCACTAGTTTGAACACTTCACGTTCTTTTACCATATTTTCTGTAAGTCTTTGATGTTTTATAGTGATTAGTGTTTGTTGTGTGGTACTATTTCTTTATTTTGTGGTAATAGAAATTTTTTATTGCATGATGAAAATCATAATCCATGTTATAAAAATCCGACAAAGTTTTACTCTGGTTGTCGGAAACCTAACACAACCCTCCTCCTTTATTCGGGCTTGGGACCGGCAATGCAAGGGTGATCCCTTACATGGGCGGAGTTTGAAGGAGATAGAGGATACAGGTTTTAAATTATGGTACTCAGGTAAAGAAAAGGCTCGAAACGGAGTTGGTATTATCATAAATAAAGATTTAAAGGAGAGTGTAATAGACATACAACGATATGGTGACCAAATCATGACATTGAAATTAGTGTTAGGAGCAGAGGTAGGTTTTGAATATAGTTTGTGCTTACGCACCCTAAGTAAGACTAAAAGGTAGTATAAAGACTGTTTTTTGGGAAGAGTTATATAAGGTGTTTCAAAAGATTCCACGAAGGGAGATGATTTGTTTAGGAGGAGATTTAAATGGACATGTTGGTAAAGAGGCATTAGGATATCAAGGGATTCATGAAAACTTTGGTTGTGGGATATAAACAAGGAAGGTAGGGAGATTTTAAATTTTGCTATGGCATTTGATCTCTTTATAGTCAATACAATCTTCAAAAAATGAGATGAACATTTAATTACTTATAAGAGTGGCTTATCACAAACACAAATTGATTACTTTATTTGTAGAAAAAAAGATAGAGTGTGTTGTAAAGATTGTAAGGTAATTCCAGGAGAAAGCTTAACCACCCAATATCGACTTTTAGTTATGGATTTACAAATAAAAAAATGGACAAAGAAGAAAAGAGTGCATCGAGCTATTCAAACTAAATGGTGGAACCTCAAAAGTGAGAAAGAAGATATATTTAAACAGAAAGTCCTTCAAGGAGATGTTTGGAATTATGTTGGCACACCCTGTGATATGTGGAACAATATGGTTATACATATTAGGAAAGTGGCGAAAGATGTGTTAGGGGTATCTAAGGGAGGTGTACCGGCACAAAAAGAAGCTTGGTGGTGGAGTAAAGTAGTACAAAATAAAATCAAGGCAAAGAGAGCATTTTACAAATTACATTATGCTAAGAAAACTAGTGAAACTTTAGAAGCTTATAAGAAAGCAAAGAAGGAAGCGAAAAAGACCGTTAGTGAAGCAAAAACTAAGATTTGGGAGGACTTATATAAAAAACTCAACTCAAAAGAGGGTGAAAGAGATATTTTTAGGATAGCTAAGGCTAGAGATAAGAAAACTAAAGATCTTAATTATGTTAGATGCATAAAAGACGAGGATGAAAAAATTCTAGTGGCAAATGATGATATAAGAAATAGATGGAAAAACTATTTTTATAATCTTTTTAATGAAAATAAAGATGTTAATATTAGTTTACGAGATTTAGCCAAGTCATAAAAGTATATAAACAACAATTTCTACCGACGTATTCAAAAGAATGAAGTCAAAGAGGCTCTTAAACATATGAAGGGTGGTAAATCGGTAGGACCAGATAATATTCCTATAGAAGTTTGGAAAATACTAGGAGAAATAGGAATCACTTGGCTCACAAGACTATTAAATGAAATATGGAAAAACCAAAAGATGCCCGAGGAATGGAGAGCAAGTACACTTATACCCATATATAAGAACAAGGGAAACATTCAAAATTGTGAGAATTATCGAGGTATCAAGTTAATGAGTCATACTATGAAATTATGAGAAAGAATTATCGAACGTAGGTTAAGACAAGTATCAAGTACAATAGAGAACCAATTTGGATTCATGTCACGCAGATCTACCATTGAAGTGATTCACCTTTTGAGACGTCTTATGGAACATTTTAGAACAAAAAAGAAAGACCTTCACATGATATTTATTGATCTAGAAAAAGCTTATGATAGGGTACCGAGGGAGGTTCTTTGGAGACCTTTGGAAAAAAGAGGTATCCCATTGACATATATTAACCTTATAAGAGACATGTATGATGGTGCAAAAACATGTGTGAGGACTCATGAAGGAACGACGACAGACTTCTTTGAAGTTAATATTGGGTTACATCAAGGATCAACTTTAAGTCCATACTTATTTATAATGGTGATGGATGAGTTAACAAAACATATTCAAGATGAAGTACCTTGGTGTATGTTATTTGCAGATGACATTGTATTAGTGGAGGAGTCTAAGGAAAAAGTTAATAGAAAATTGGAACTATGGAGAGAAACATTAGAAAGCAAAGGTCTCTGACATAGTAGAACAAAGACAGAATATATGGAATGTAAGTTTGATCATTTGATTACTTCAAAGGACAGAAATTAAAATTGGCACACATTGCATTCTCCAAAAGGAAAGTTTTAAATACCTAGGGTCAATTTTTCAGAGTGATGGAATAATTGATGGAGATGTTACGCATAGAATTAATGTTGGTTGGTTAAAATGGAGAGGAGCATCAAGTATTCTTTGTGATAAGAAGATACCATTAAAATTAAAAGGTAAATATTATAGAGCAGCAATTAGGCTTGCCATGTTTTATGGTTCTAAGTGTTGGGCAGTTAATCATCAACATGTACAAAAGATGTATGTGACAGAAATGAAGATGTTAAGATGGATGAGTGGTCATACAAGAAAAGACCGTATACATAATGAGGTTATTAGAAACAAATTAGGAGTAGCACCAATAGAGGATAAAATGAGAGAACATCGTTTAAGATGGTTTGGACATATAGAAAGAGGATCAAAAGAAGAACCTGTAAGAAGGTTAGAAAAACTAAATTTGGAAAGTATTAAAAGAGGTAGAGGACGACCACAAAAGTGTTGGAAAGAAACAATAAAGAATGATCTAGCTTATTGGGAGTTAACTGCTAACATGGCACACGATAGGGATCTATGGAAACAAAGAATCCATGTAGCCGACCCCGTCTAGTATGGGAAAAGGCTTAGTTGTTGTTGTTGTTGTTGTTGTATGATGAAAATCATAAAGCTTTTCAATCCTTGTGCTTTTTTGTCACTATGGTCAATAAACTGTGAACTATTCAAAACTGTGACTTTTAGGGTGATTAGTGTTTGTTGGGTGATACTGTTTCTTTATTTCATGGTAGTAGCAATTTTTTGTCATATGATGAAAATAATAAAACCCCGTCTAGTATGGGAAAAGGCTTAGTTGTTGTTGTTGTATGATGAAAATAATAAAACTTTTCAACCTTTATGCTTTTTGTAATACAGGTTTGCAACATCCATCTTGCATCCAACAGTTCAATATTTTTTGGTGTGGCCCTTAAGCTCAGCTTTTGAAGAAGGAAACATTCCTACAAACTTTATCGCCTTCGGGTCCACGGGATGAGGTCTGTTATTAGACAAGTCCAAGTGTCCTGCTACTTGATGCTATTCACTCCAACGGTTGAGCTAAGGAGCCGATCTGCTATGTTTTTCCTTCTCAATGCTGAATGTCAGTAGCCTCCACAGACTCAGCTGTGCTGAAACTAAGTTCATCCCAAGTTATCCTCGGTGGAGGTGAGATTTACTAATGAGAGAGAGAATGAAGAATAAGGGATCTCATTTGATCGCTTCTTATACCTTTACAAGGAGTTGGCCTCCCTTTTCTAGAATTTACGTTGGAAACTTCCCCCAGAATAATTCATGATTTACAAGAATCTTTTGAACTTTGATCATGATTCTTCGTTGTGGATCCCAATGAATGATCTTAATGCTGCCAGGTATATGCCTATATATCCTCTGAAATATAAACCATCTGACCTCAACCCTCCATAGCTAAATAACCAATGTCTATCCAGATAGTTCTGTTTTATAATTTGTTACGGAGTTGTTCAAGGTGGTTTTGTGGCACATTTAATTTCTGCATACATATCTCGATGTTTCCCATGTACCTGAGGCTTATGGTTTCACCATCATATATGGAATTCCAGGTTTAGTATCATGCCCACCCCATATCGATTGTACCCCCGAAAGGCATCTTTATGACATCAAATTTTAACATGTACTGCAAAACCAGTTTCACCCATGACATTAACATGCACTTGGATATGGTGCCTGACATGCCCTTCAGGAGCCGGCATGAAATCTGGTCTTGAGCGCTAGTGGAGCTTCAGTTCTGGGTATATCAACTCACCTAGTCCTGATTCAGATTTGTGTTATGGTCTGCTACCAAGTAGGTGTTGAAGAATATGCTTATCTAGCGTTTTTTGTGTTAGTTTTATAATTTCTGATGTTTTTAGGCATTATTGTACTTGCCCGAAATATTAGGGGCATTTTGATAATTTTTGGTACTAGGGGGTATTTTGGTCAATTTTCGTTTTACAGCTCCTTAGAGAGAGATAGAGGGGGGCGGCCTCCATTGGAGGTCCGCGCCCCTTTCCTTCAATCTCTCGTGTTTCCTCCTTAATATTAATCATATTTCGTGTTTTAATCTTCTGCGAAACTACTCTGAATTTCAACAGTAGGCATGCCCGATCCTTTGACAGGGTGTTGGCATCCAGCTTAGGCGCTGATCTTCTGATGGGGCATCCACATTCACAATGTTATTCCATATTTCTTTGTCTTATGGAGAAACTCCTGTCACTTATCAACAAGGAACAACTCTTCGTTTTTCTTTAAGAAGATAACAGCAGAGGCATTTACCATGCATACACTATGAGTCATGTTGCTAGAATCAAAAAGACTTTACAACCTTAGTAGCATAACACAAGGGTAGGATAGCATTTAGGATCAAACAAAGGAAACACAACTATTCTTTCAACAGAATATGTATTAAATTGCAAATAGAACTTTTTCGAAACAAAAAATGGTTATTTTGTTTAAATACCTTCTTGATCATTAACTCTGTTACCGGCATACCAAGGACCTGGAACCAAACAGGATCAGATTCATTATTCATTAACAGCATATAAAAAATAAAAGGTAACACAAACAGACCACAAGAAGTGACCTGGGAATATAATTTACAGAGAACTATCATGTATATGGTCTATCTAAAATTTTCTTAGGAGCTTGTTATAAAAAATAATGTTAGGAACCTTTTCATGTCTGAAATTCTTTGAGAAACACAATTTGATTCCCAAAAAAACTTCAGAAGATACAGACAATTCCGCTAAATACTTCTCTGAGAATTTCTCAAGTGCAATCACTAAAACTTACAGTGATAGCACCTTTAACAGCAGCACAGCGACAGAATGATGAGGGTAGCTCTCCTTGGCCGTATAGCGGATAAATAAATGACCCCACAGCATTAGAAAATCTAAACAAAGTTTTCTAGTGTCAGCTAACAGAATACAAATTAAACACTTAGCATACTGACAAAAGCAAATAATGCTCTGAATGCAAATGGTCTCACAAGTCCTCAAGACTCAACTCCCTATTATCACTGAATAAAATCAATGTCATGAGACGTATCTCAAAACCCCTATTGCAATATACATGAACTTAGCACCATATCATATAACAAGATATTTTTGAAAGGCATATCATATAACAAGATATGCTTAGAAATTATTGTAGGCCATACTACCGAAAGAGCAATATTAGAATATCAAGTAATACTAATCACTATCAAAGCTTCTTTGAAATAAAAAAAGAGTCTGCTTAGGTTTATCTAATTTTACGTTTGTTCACAACCATGGACTTTGAGCAATGCCCTTTTATGCACTGAACAATACTAGATGGGGTCGGCTACATGGATTCTTTGTTTCCACAAAGCCCTATTATGTGTCATGCTAGCAATTAACTCCATATAAACTAGATCATTCTTTATAGTTTCTTTCCAACACTTTTGTTGTCGTCCTCTTCCTCTTTTAACATTTTCACAATCTAATTTTCATATCTTCTTACGGGAATATCCTTTGATCGTCTTTCTATATGTCCAAACTATCTTAAATGGTTTTCCCTCATTTTATCCTCTATTGGTGCTACTCCCAATTGGTTTCTAATAAACTCATTATGTATATTGTCTTTCCTTGTGTGATCCTCATCCATCTGAACATCTTCATTTTTGCTACGATATCTTTTGCACATATTGATGATTAACTGCCCAACACTCAAAACCATAAAATATAGCAAGTCTAATTGTTGCTCTATAATATTTACCTTTTAACTTTAATGGTATCTTCTTATCACACACGATACTAATGCCCCTCTCCTTTTTAACCAACTGGCATTAATTTTCTGCATCTCAATCAATTTTTCTATCACTTTGAAAAATTGACCCTAGGTATTTAAAACTTCCTTGTGAGGGAAGTCGTGATAGATGCTTATTCTAAGAAAATCAATATTGAGAAAAAATATGAAATAGAGGCAAAAATCAGGAAGTGTCGACAAGAAAGTCAATCGATTAACAAGTACTACACACAACTTAGAAGTCTATAGGATGATCTGCAGTATTATACTTAAGGAGACTATCCTCATTGTTTAAAAATATAAATGCAAACTTAGAGGAAAAAAATATTCAATCTATTATGGGGAGTCAATGAATTTGGAAATGTAAAGGCGAACATCCTCAACAATAAAACTCTGTCATCTCTAGGTGTAGTTTATTTGCTACTTATATGAGAGGAAGATAGAAAGAATTTAGAGACAGAAGAAGCAGTGTTGTCTGACGCGTATCGTATCGCATAACGCTGGGCTCCATGATACGGGCATATCGTATCGTATCGCCCATATCGTACTTTAATATTAAAAAATATAACTTTTTTTAAAAATTCAAGAAAAATTAGTAAAAATATGAAGAAAAAAAATCAAGAAAAATCTAGAAAAATCTGATAATTGCTTTAAATTCATATAATACAAAGTTTAGTACAGATTGAGCATTCAACATTGAACAATTGCATCCAAATTCACATATTTTGAAGCAAAAAATGAAATACATTTACATTTTATATATTATAAATTTGTATCAGCTTATCAGAATCATTAACTAAATAGTTTTCATCTTCTCCTTGATGAAGATTCAAAGTTTCTCATCACCTTCTGCTTTAAAATCAAAATCTTCATCTCCTTCATGATGTCGTTGCACTCCTTTCAAATTAATCCATGCAATGTCTTCTTTGGTTAGGAGTGCATTTTCTTCGTTATCTTCCATAATCCACTCATCTAATATATCAAAATTAACAAACTGATATCTTTGTACATGTAGTTGTCATATTTGCTAATTTTCATATGTGAGCAAAACGATGAGCTCCATTTCTTTGTTTATTGAGTTGAGTCTATGACACCTCAGTAATGTGATATTGTTACTTGATGATATCTCCTTTTTCTCTTACTGGAGACCTAAGTCATACAGACACTTCTAACGGGTGGAGTGTCGACCCCGACACTGGTGCGACACCGACACCAACACCGTGTCGGTGCCTTATGGCCAAAAAAAAAATTGCAATTTTTTTTTGTAACTCACGGATAAATGGGTCCAGATAATGAAGATTGATTTGTGTATTATGATGAAATTAGTAGTTGTTTACCATTTATATGTTTTGCTTTAATATAAAGTTGTGTACTTGCTATTGTAGTTGTATATAATATAAAGTTGCTTAATGATTTTGGGTGCGAACAATTGATTTCTTATTACTCAATCTGATTGGATTCTTGACTCCATATTGTATGCCTTTGCACAGAATAATCTCTATCACCAAACACATTTAAAGACCAGGAACATTGCCACATCAATAGAACAGAAGAGTATGACATCACTAGTGGATCCTAGCATAAATACTAGTATATGTTATATCCTACAAAAGATCTCGAAACTCTTTGAATCCATAACTTGGATATTTTACAGCTTGTAAAATCATTGTAAGTTTAATATTATTATGAGAAAACTTGCTAATTGATACCTACGTGCACCCAAAATTAGCAAATACTAGTTGTATTATGATTGATTTATGTAGCTTGAATATTATATATAATATATAATATTATATACCCTAGCCGTATCGCCGCACCCAAAATTTTTGAAATTTGCCATATCCCGCACCCGCACCCGTGTGACATAGCTGGAGACTAGCTTTTTAATTAATGCTTGAACTCCATTTCTCACTTCATAGACTGAGTTAAGCCTCACACACGTTGATCATGTTCAACTCCATGGAAGTCATGTAAGGTGAACCCTAAAATAGTGAAGTTGTGAAATGCCGACCCAGGCTTAGTTGTTGCTGTTGTGTGAAATGCCCACTCAATGAACCGAGACAACCAAATTGTTTTTCATTATTTACGATTTCATGAAATTAGAAATTGGTAGCAGAAATATACCGAAAAGTTGGCAACAGAAAGGGAAATGATTTTGTCACAATTTTTATTTGTTCATAAATTATTCTTATTCAATAAATGAAATTATAAACCCAAATTTATATATTACATACACAACTTGCAATCCCAAACAATCATATCAGAGGATACCTTGGAGGGAAGTCAAGAGAGGCCAGAAACCTATAAAATAAATTGGAAAAAAAATAATTTTTGGGCGTATCGCCCGTATCGTACGATACGGTGCGATACAAATAACACTAAGAGGAAGTACAAACAGAGGACAAAACAACTTTCGTAAGCCTTGAGCAACAAGAAAATAGTCATGGAAGAGGAGATGTATCCACGAGTGATCGTGCATGTAGACGGGGATCCTCATGACTTGACAATAAAGACAAATTGAAATGCTCCCAATATAGGAAGTCAAAAACATACTAAAGAGCAATGCCGGGAGTTATTGGAAAATGAACTTACCTCAAGAATAAAGCCTATCATACAAGCTCCTCAGATACATTAGATGCAAAGAATAATATGCTTTCTTAAATATTAAAGAGACTAGATGACTTGGGTAAATCTAGAGAGGGACAGGAGTCCACTTCCGACATGCAAGCCTCATTGGTGCATACATCAGGCTTTATTATGGTTTGTCTTCTTGTACTTCTTGGATTATTGATTCAAGAGCTACCTATCATATGACTAGTCATAGAAATATATTCAATTCTTATGAATGTACGAAAGTTGGTAGTAGTGTAAAACTTGCCGATGATTCCTATATTCATATCCAAGGCAAAGAGAAAGTGAGAACATCAATTGGTAGTCTCCCTTAAGTCTTACATATTCTTAAATTCCCTACCAACCTTTTCTTTGTCCATGCTATTACTAAAGAATTAAATTCCTCACTTGCATTTGATGAAAATGGTTGTCTTTCAGGATCGAAGGATTAGAGAGGATCATTGGGTATGGTAGAGCAAAAGCTAGATTATATATGTTGATGAAATTTTGTCATGGGTGACTAAAGGGATAGTAGATGCAAGTATCAAGGAAATCAGACTGTGGCATCAAAGACTGTGGCATCAAAGACTGGGTCATCTTCTTGTGTCAAAATTGAAGGAAGTGGCTCCTGAGTTGAGTTTAAATGTTGATAATTTGTCTATTGAGTGTGACACTTGTTAGAAAGCTACGCATCATAGGGCTAGCTTTCCTAGTAGTGAGTCTAGAAAAATATACCCATTGGAGCTTGTTCACTAAGATGTGTAGGGTCCGAGTCCTTTAGTTGATATATCTAGCTACATATATACTTTGTTACTTTTGTAAATGATTGCACCATATTCGATGGTTTATTTAATGAAAAACAAAAGTGAAGTTTTCACTATATTCCCTCTATTTCATAAGTTTATGGCAACCCAGTTTCAGTGTTATGTTAACTGTATTAGATTCGATAATGGTGGAGAATTCATTGGAACTCCATTCAAACATTATTTTAGAAAATCATGGCATTATCCATTAGACTACATGTGTGTATACACCTCAGCAAAATGGAGCGACAAAGAGGAAAAATCGCCACATTATATAGACGGCTAGAGCCCTACTGCTAATCGAAAGTAATGCTCCTAAAGTTTTTTGGGGAGATGCAATTTTGATGGTCATCTACCTTATAACTAGAACTCCCTCATCTATATTACAAGAAAGAATCTCACTTTAGGTAATGATGCCCAATAAGACATTGTTCAATATTACTCTCAGAATATTTGAGCATATTTGTTATGTTCATGATCACTTCAAACATAAAGATAAACTGAATTCAAAAGCCATTAGGTGTATCTTTCTCGGATATTCATGTGTCAATGGATGTAATCTTCTTTGAAGAATCTACTATGATAATAAGGGAGAGAAACCACTCACGGAGAATCAAGAGGTATTTGTTATGCCTATCAGTCTTGGGTTGGAAGAAGAAAGTGATATTGAATCACAATAAGAAGATCTGACACTAGATACTCAGAATAAGCATGAATTGCAAGTGTATCGCAGAAGAGACAAGGAACGTCCAAGGGATATCATGCAACCTACCATGCCCCAAGAAGAGGAACTCCCATCCGATCTGCAATTAAGTGATTCTATACCAGAATAGTCCGCCTCATCACCTATTAAAAATGAATTCGATATACCCATTCATTGAGAAAAGGGAAGAGATCTTGCACCTATCCTATATTTATCTCTTACCATGACACTTCAAACAATTTCAAGATGTTTGCTCTTAATTCTAATCTTATCTAGGTAGCATGGAACTATGAAGAGGCCACAGACTCGAAACACTGGTAAGAAGCCATGGACATTTAAATTCAAGTCTTTAGAAAAACAACACGTGGGATATTGTGAAGCTACCTCCCGGAAGAAAACCAATGGGATGCAAGTGGGTATATACTATCAAGTATAGAGATGATGGTAGTATTCAAAGATATAAAGTATGGTTAGTCGCAAAAGGTTACAATCAAGCCTATAGCTTAGACTATACAAAGACTTTTACAATAGTTGCAAAAATGACTACCATTAGGGTTGAAAACTTTGGCAATTGGATGTTGAATAAAGAAATCTACATGGATTTACCGCCCGACTCTTGTGATAGATATATGGATAGCAGGGTATGCAAACTCAAAAGGTAATATATGGATTGAAGTAGTTATCCAGAGTACGGTTTGAATGTTGCAGTGATGGTGTTACCAGTCTTGAATTTACAAAAAGCATAAGTGAACACACTATGTTTGTAAGAAAGGGCAATGGTATTTGCAGCCTATGTAGATGATATCATTACACCGGAGATAGTGATAATGAAATCAGTGAGTTAAAAGGTAAGCTCCTTAACTTGTTTGATATTAAAGATCTAGGACATCTCTATTACTTTGGGAATTGAAGTAGTGAGAAGGGGCATATTTCTAACTCAAAGGAAAATACTCTAGATCTACTTAAAGACACTCATATGTTAGAGTGTAAACCAGCAAATGTGCTCATAGATAACAACTCTAAATTGAGTGCCAATGATGATGAATAATTGGAGGAAGATGGTGAATATCAAAGGTTAGTGGGACAACTTATATATTTCACGATCACATGCTCAAATATATCATATGTTGTAAGTAAATAAGTCAGTTTATGCATTGCCCTACCAAATCTCATATGAACACTGTGAGGCAAATATTGAGGTACTTGAAACACACTCATGGGAATGGAGGTACTTAAAACACACTCATGGGAATGGTCTACTATATACAACTCATGATCATCTAAATGTAGAGGTATATATAAATGCTAATTGGGCACGGTCTGTTGATGATAGAAGGTTTACCACAAGGTATCTAACTATGGTGAGGGTAATATAGTCTTTTGGAAGAGTAAAAAGCAACTTGTAGTGTCAAGGTCATCGGCAAAAGCAGAATACAGGGTTGCTGCCCTTAGAGTATATGAGGCAATCTGGCAAAAATCCCCAATACAAGAACTTGGTATACACACCAAAGAGTCAATCTTATTCTATTGTGACAATCAAGCTTTAATTCAAATAGCTACAAACCCATGAGAGAACCAAGCAAATTGAAATAGATTGTCATTTCATTAGAGATGCACTAAAGTCAAGAATCATTCAGATGATATATTTATGATCATAAGTATGGAAACTTCTTAACCAAATCCTTAGGAAAGGGAAGACTTGAGAAACTCCTTAACAAGTTGGGAACTCAAAGTATCGTCATCCCAACTTGCGGAGGAGTGTTATAATAGACGTTATTAACAAGACAGGTAGAAAGACGACCACATGATGCTCTTGTAAGAAGATATGAAAAACTATATTATGAAAATGTTAAAAGAGAAAGTGGACGACCACAAGAGTGTTGAAAAGAAACTATAAAGAATGATCTAGTTTATAATTGTATTGAGTTAAGTGCTGGCATGACACATGATAGGGCTATGTGGAAACAAAGAATCTATGGAGCCGACCCCATCTAGTATGGGATGGGGCTTAGTTGTTGCTTTTGTTATATCTAGGATGGCTAACAAGTACCTTCCAATGTTAAACAACAACTTTATCAGAAAATAAATTGTTACCTGCCTATAGACGAGTTATAAAGAGACAAATTTTCTATTCCATCTTTGGTCTTGATCAGCTCCTTTGCTTCACTCTCTTGTTCGTAGTCGACCATCGCTATTCCATATAAAATTATCCTAAGACAGTCCCAAGCACAGGAATGCATCAGGAAAAGGACTGCAAGACATAATCTGAATATTGAACGGCGTAAATTTGAAATATAATGTATAAGATAGATAAGCGATGATTTCATATCACCGTAAGTTTCCTCGCTTCTTTTCTCTTTACAATGAACAAATCAAATCTTTTAGAGAAATACGCAATGAAAAGTAGTTGCAGTAAGATGCCCAAAAAGAAATAAAGAAAGGGCCATTTGGCTGACATTTTGGGAGTTGTCATGGTAAACAACAAATTGCAGACAAGCCATAAAACCATTCATTCAATTCAATGTAAAAGGCAAAAACAGAAAAGCTTACTAACAAAAAGAGAAGGGCGAAGTTGATTTGTACGATTTGATAGATGCGGGAAGACCCTGCTCGCTTAAGAATACGTCAAACGGCTTCTCCAGATCGTCGTCCGAAATTCTCTCGGATCCCTCAGGATCAAAATGCCCTCTGACAAGCTTGAAGAAACGCATCATCCGGTTCTTCTCCATCAATCCGAGGCTGCGATCCTGGAAAATGGCCTCTCTGGAATCCGGCACCGGCTTCAAATCTCCTCCGTCCCAAACGAAGCTCGCCTCGACGCTCTTAAACCCGAGATGATGCCTCGCGGAAGACCGCAGGATCAGATCCACCATGGATTCGGCGCAGAACAAAACCCTAGGACCAGAAAGATCCAGATTGAATCCCCTGGGTTGCCCAAGCGAATTGAGGTCTACTCCGGAGATATTGACGCCGGAGTAGAGCGATCGCGTGCTCAATTCCACCGAGACCAATTCGTCGTCTCCGTTGTGCCCGGAAAATTTCGAGCATGGAGATCGACAAGTCTGATGGGAATCGAGGAAAGAAGCAAGGCCATCGATCGGGAGAGAGGCGAAGTGGGAGCCGTAGAAGGGGGACGAGTCGAGCTGGAGAACAGATTTTCCGATTGACGAGGCGGCGGCGGCGAGGAGGGATTCCGGCAGGCCGGTGCCGACAACGATGAGATCGAAGCAAGAGGGTTCGATCGGAGGATCCCGGAATTCCGAGTCCATCCTTCCCGGAAGTGTGAAACTGTAGAAAAGTTTTCTTGGACTATAGAATCCGACTTCCGGGAGTCCACGAAATTGACACGATGACTAACGACCGCTTTTCTCAAAAGGGTCATCACCGTCAGGGGTGACAACGGATCGAATTTAAGTGGGATCCAATTCCGTACTAAACTCGTCGAGATCAGGGTTCGGTAACAATTGAAGGCATGAAAAGGGATGGAGGTTACAGTTACGGTGCTTAGGATCTCTCATCAAGATCTTTTGTATTTGATGAGGTACATCACCGGTACGTGGAAGCCCAACGTGTGTTTGATTTATGGTATTATGAGATGCATACCTCTTATTTAAGGAACTAAAGTAAACGTAAAAAAATGAAAAGACGGGTGGCTCATAAGAATTGAGACCTCGAATCTATGAGATTAGATTGACCTCGAACGTGCGAGGCAAATCTATCGTCTTGAGTTTATGTTGGAGATTAGGGATCAGTTGACACACCTCAATCAACGTGATGTTATAAAGAATTGCATCAATATAAAAGTGGAGAGTTATTGAGGATCATACCTCAAAACTTAAACACGATATTTGTTGTTTCTATGAAAGTCTAGAAATGGGTACGTGTAACGAAATAAAGTGAGATGAATGATACAATAACAATTCTTTCTTCTTCTTTTTATTTTTTCTAAGAGTAAAAGTAACAAAGCTCTTTTATATTTTTTGAAGGCATCGAGTGTTTTACCTATTTATACACCCTACATTAGCAATTGAGATATGCACACTTTGGGACTCATTGTGACACTTGATACCTTATCCAATACTCTTTCCTCTTCCTTGAGAGCGAGGGTTAGAGTTCTCATGCCCTTTCGTCTTCTCATATTTCTCATGTGTATTGTGTAATATCATTCACGTGGAACCTATCTTTTAAAACAACACATTTTTTATACACTCTGTTGGACAATCACTCTTACTTATGGGGTTACCCATTTTATGTAGACATGATGACATCTTCCAATGCAGATACATACCATCATTATCACCCAAGCCAAAACTCTAGGATTCTAGCCTTGAACAATCCAGTGAGCCAACCACCGCCCTAGCAAAGAGAGTATATATTGATTATGCCTCATGTTTAATTAAACGAAGATGTTGTTCTTGAATGCCTTCGACTAATGATTTGTTATAGGGATAGTTTGGAGATCTTCAAACAACATTGTTTCACTAAATTACAAAATCATGCCTACCATGATTGTGCATCAACTGGCTACCATTCGAGATCAGGATCTACTTGTCAAGAAGTGAAAGGAAGTTGCAGAAACAACTATCCGAACAACATTCCACTGAGCCCCAATGTTCGACACTTATACAGGGAGACACAATATCCCGAGACCATCCATACCTAGAGGGCCTAATTTGCAATACGAACATGTCAATATCACTCAATAATCACCCAAGTTTTTGGTATCAATTTCATCTTTTCAATCGGCAGTTACTACCTAATTGTATGTTATATCGATATCACCCAATACACCTGGCAGTGCATAACAAATATCGGGAAACATGTATCTAGGATGCCATTTTATGATGCCTCCAATTTCTCTAAGCTTCATTGTTGTCCCAACATGAATGAGTTTCCCACCAACCGCAAAGCTTTGGCATATTAAAAACCTAAAGTTCAACCATTTCAACTTTACCAAGCACCCTTGCCACCACCACACTGCCTGTTTGCATTCGGCAATCAAATATTGAATTAACCTTTATTGTTAGATGATACCCAATGAACCATCATGAAGTCATTGACTTGGTTCGGAATGAGTTTGGGATTGAGGTTCAAACACATCATAATGAAGTTGACCATGTCTTATCTTTATTGGGTTGATAGGCTTGCACCGATCCTGAGAGGTTTCAAATCTAAGTTTACCACCTTCTTGAGAAAAGATAGCAAATAGCCTTGAGAGCATTTGACTTGATTTACTCTCAAGTGTAGAGAATTGGGCGACAATGAGCTTTTTGTTTCTTTTCTCACTCATCAAGCCTATGCATATGCATGGTATATGTTGTTAAAGCTTGCCTCGATCAAAACATGGGTTGTGATACAGAAGGCATTTCTCAAATGCTACAACAAGTTAACACCGATAGATTTGATCAACCTTTACCAAAAAGTCAGAGAGATTGGGGAGGGGTTTTCAAGAAATTCTATGAATTGGTCATATATTGCTAGATGCAATCCACCGAGACTCAATATGTGGCGTTGACACAGAATTGCTTGCATGGATAGACCAAAAACAATTTAGTACAATATTTTTTCTCAACCCTAGTCCAACTCGCTAACCAAGCAGTAGAGGTCAAATACATCATCAATACCTCAAATGCATCAAGTAACAAATGATAAATTCTAAATCATAATCAATGACAAGTTTTGTTCTCTTACTTGAACGATATGATGTAGGATATTGATGATCAATCTGACTTAGCTGAAATCATGGTAATTGATAAGTAGGAAGTTACTCGAACGTACAATAAACATGTTTCGATTGAAACACTTCTAGGAAGAAGATTTAGTTTACAAGATCATCATGCCTTGGATGCGACTTTCTCTTCCTATCTCAAGAAATTGCTTCCCTTACATCACAATTTGCTCTCTTAATGATTATTTGACCTTGAACTATCAAGATCTCAGAGCAAACTTGATGATACTATTTATCCATTTGTGATGTTAAAAGGTAATACATCTATTAACACTTTAGTGCAACTCATGAAATATACCTAATATATTAATGATATTTATAATCTTTGTAGGTAAATATTATTTTTCTGATGGTGGATGCCCACTAGTAACTAGATTTTTCACTCTATACCCAAAATATCGATTTCACTTATGTGAATTTAATGTACCTAATGCTGATCTCATCCATGTAAAAGAAGAGTTGTTTAACTTTATGTACTCCTTATTGTGAACTATAGTTGAACATGCATTTGGAGTTTTGAAAGTATAATTTACTATATTAAAATCTCAAATTTAATATTCATATCATGTATAAGTAGAGATTTAATAGACGCATGTACTTTACACAATTTTATTCTTATACATGAGTCAAATATTGTTCATTTCGAAGAAGGTGAAAGTAGTAATCACATAAAAAATAATGTATAACATAGTCAGTTGTGTGCATAACATGATAGTAATAGACATGTGAGAGACTTATTAATAAATATGATGTGAAAAAACTATCCAAATGACAAGTTTTCTCAAATAGTTATTATGAATTCAGTATTATCATTTTTATTTTTTATTTATATGGTTGAACTAACTTTAATAACTCAAATTATTTATAAGGACCATCTTAATCATGATATGGTTAGTTCTAGAAATATGATGTAGAGGTAATTTATTATATTGATACAGTTGAAGTTTAACTTATATTTGTGTTTTAATTAAGTTACTTCTCTATACGTGGTACTTTTGCACTCTTTGATATTATTGTGACTTTTTTCTTGATTCTAATTTTCATGTTGAACATTTTGATGCAAGAAGCAAATCAATCGGAGTTAAAGATATGATACAATGGTTGATAATATTCGGAAGGACTTACTTTAGACTTGAAGTTAGATTTTGTTTTGAACATGAGGTGAAGTTGTGGCTGTTTATATGCTTATTCTTGAAGTTGTAGTTGTTAACCATGTTATCGAAGCCAGGTATGTTTGTAATAACTCTACTTTGGTGATTGTTGAGAAGTCATTGTATACTTAAAAGACGCGTTAAAGCTCTCTATTATAGCTCCTGGTGAATGTTCAAAGAGAAGTATTAGCTCCCTTGGTGAAACAGAACTCTTTTTGGGCAAGGGGAGACTGGCTAAATTTCTCCATAAATCAAAAGCACAAACAAAATGTTGACTTGTTCACAATATATATATATATATATATAATTATAATTATAATTATGATTGAACTAAGCTGTTCTAATACTATTTTAGAGTGTATTGGCGAGTACTTTTTTTATAATTGTGAGTGCACAGCAAAAGTTATAGTTGTCGATATGTTTATCATTGTGAGTTGACAACCTCTAGTTGTCGAAATTTCCCTCAGTTAAGGAGAGACTCCGGTGAAGTTTCTCATTATACACTTCACAACAGTATATATATTCCTGTTAAAACCACTGACTAGCTTGTCTTGCCTACTTGACTTGTAAGTGGACTATTCTTATCGGGGACCTATCTCGTCCTTCCTAAGCCCTAGAGAACTTGACTCACTCAGCCCCCTACGGCGCCTGGGTCTTCATCTCTCTCAGCATCCAAGCTAGAACTAGAAATGCCACTCGGGTCAGCTCCAATATATATATATATATATATATGTGTGTGTGTGTGTGTGTGTGGAACTAAGTTGTATCACCCTTTTGGAGTGTATTTGTGGGTATTCCTTTCTGGTTGCTAGAATTATTTTCGAATAGAAGAGTTTTTGGTCATTGAGAGTGCCAAAGAGTAATCCTTTGGTGAGGGTGTAATTTGTGCGTATTGCTGTGTAATTCCGTGCCTCTTTCACTTCACCCTTGCATTCTGTTGTGGGTATTGTGGATCCCACATCAGTTTGTGCATTGTTGTGTGGCCTATCACAATGCAAATAGCATCCCAAAATCCAATATGTTGCTTTCATTGGCAATTGGGGTGTCCAATTTGTCTATGCATTGAAACTCATACAAGAAGTGTTGAAAAAGAATATTAAAAAATAAAGGTAAAAAGGTCTCAGTTCTGTGCGAATCAGATGTGGAACTAGTAGGAAGTTGGAACTAGAGTTTGAGGTCCATGAGCAAATCAAACATGAAACCATGGTTCTAAATACGGTTTCAAGCGCGAATCAAATACAAAATTATGGTTGGTCTAACTTATGGTTTGCAGTTTCATGTAGGCCTGAAACTATAGTTCCAGTACCAAAGGCCTGGTATCGTGATTCAAACACGCCCCCAAGGACTCTGCTAAGTTGGTGCAAGTCATGTCATCGCATGATTATGGTAAAGCTCTCCTAGTCAGGTAGGCGCACTATCATGGTAAAGCTCTCCCAATGTTGGATGCTCTATTTGAACTCGGGACCTCGCTTAATGAGGAGAGAGTGGAAACTCTCCAATTTGCCGTAATGTAGGTCGGCCAACATTATCCTTACAAATCATATATGCATAATCGGGCCAAATTATTAATTAAATATACTTATGCATTTTCCTAGTGTGCTGCATATGTAATGAACTCCGGTACTCGGAGGATCATGATTCAGGTGAGATGGCTGGTCGCTAATCAAACTCAAACATATGGCACGACCGGCTTAATTATTATGTTTAATTTCTAGTGGATCCAGGTCAGACATGTATGATCTGATTATGCATGAAAATAACAAGCAAGTGTAATGGGTAAAAATAGTGCATGAATCCAATAGCTTATCCAAATCTAATTGAAGTATAGATCCGATTCGTTGGATCCATTTTCATCTTCAAACACAGCTTGGTATTGCATCAGTAGGGTATCCGCCATATAATTACATCTCCCAAGCTCAAAGTTTTATGATAGCTCAAGTGATCCTGAGTCGTAGTAGATCAAGACTTGATGAGGAGTCCTAAGGCCATGCGCACCTATTGTGTGAAGCTGCTGCCTGGGAACTACTCGAGTGGTAGTAATTTAATTTTCTCATTTGTGCCCGGGAATTAAATTACTTAACTGCCCTTGGCAAGCAATGACTTTTCCATGTAGTCGAACTAAGTCGGAATATAGAGAGTTCTAGTTTTTATATTTTAGTTGGAACATATTATATAAAAGCTAAAGTTGGTAATATAAAATCGTATGAAACATTAACAAGTATAATTTTGAAAAATGGTTGAACCGGCAGTTTGGCACCACTGATTTCGATTCTAATCCCACCGAACACAAAATCCTCCAGTTCGGTTACTGATTTTGGTTGGATTTGACTGGCTTTTGGCCTGGTTCAATTCCCATCGGAACTACCAATATAGATATTAAATCAATAAAGAGTGTAACATTCAGCAATCCATCATCTTCAATGTGTTTAAAAGTTGTCCTTGTCAAAAGATGTTGAGGTTTGTGTGACCATAGGCAAAAACTAAGGTCTTCAACAAGGTAAACTTGTAGAAGTATATTAATAAAATATGTTTGATGTGTGACCATACAAGGAAACATATTTTTAGCAAGGTAAAATATATAAAAAAAAGTGCTTAATAAGAAAAAGGCAAATGTCAAAAACTAACATAAGTGTTCAACAGCCTACCATTTGA
This sequence comes from Brasenia schreberi, assembly GCA_036023115.1. Taxonomy (NCBI): domain Eukaryota; kingdom Viridiplantae; phylum Streptophyta; class Magnoliopsida; order Nymphaeales; family Cabombaceae; genus Brasenia; species Brasenia schreberi. The sequence goes on along the minus strand of JAYKKT010000055.1, from coordinate 9,077,666 downwards.
CAAAAATAAAGATATTGAGGTTCATAAACAACCAAACGAAGAAAGACCATATCGTTAATGAGGTTATTTTGAAAGAAATAGTATGATCTAAGATGAGAGACATGTTTAAATAAGTTTAGATATTTAGACATATTGGTAGATCTACATTGATGCGAAGTGGGGTGGTCACCCACCTGAAAATCGAAAAACCAATGAAAAAATTACAGCTACTATACACACTTCAAAGGGTGTGTGGAGAAGGCCATAAAATTATTGCAAAGAAATAATAAAATATAATATTGCTTTTGTCGAGTTAAAATACTAACATACGCTAGATCGATTATAATGACAACAAAGAATCTGTGTAGTCAATCGACTTGGTATGGGTTAAAGTTTTGTTTCAGCAAAGTTTGCTACTTTGGATGGGCTTGGATCGTCTACTTTGTATCAGATATGAAATTGTTATCCTTAAGAAGCACAGTAGCAAAAGAAGCTCTTGTTCAATGTTATATATGTTATTTCTCATATTCCATGAATTTTAAAATGATAAATATTCAGAACAGATAAATATTCAGAACAGTGTTTACATATATTAAGCCTTTTGTTATTTAAGAATTAAATTTCTTGCTAATAATTATGTGTTGCTTTTATTGTTCAATCAGTCATTTTTTCTGTTTTAGAACTTTTTGTCGTCCATTATGCTTCTCCACGCGGAGAATGTTATTTCGGAAGGCACCACATAAAGTAAACGAAGGACTTGCTTTACATGGCTGCCCTCTCTTTGTTTCTCTCTCTCTCTCTCTCTCTCAAACACATACACATATATCATCATAAACACATATGGAAACATGAGATTCGGGACAATCTAACCGAGCATATATTTCTCGAAGAGATCATTAGGAGACGGAGAGTGGAGCAATTGGCATTTAATTTTAATTATTATTCTTTTTGTTGCTATGGGAGGCTGAACCCTAACACACACACATAATCAAGCTGGCCACCTGCGAGTGGGCGTCTGGGAGCCCTACCGGCGAGCGAGCTAAACCGTGGCTGCACATTGAATTTTTTGTTTAACCAAACAATCAACCACCAACATCAAGTGATATTCTGGGGTGATTTGGTAAGTCCTACAACTGTAGCTCTCTAAGAAAGGAGCCATGACCGGAAAATTCCACGTCTAATTCCACAAGTAAGATTTTGCATTCTATCCTTTTGTTGTGTTCATGGAGAAGAAGTGGGGACCTTGTCCTAAACAGGGTGAACTCGGGGAGTGAAAATGAGAGCAGAGATGGAAGAGCAAGAAAATCTTCTATGAGAATTAACCCTTCCTTGGTTTTAGAAAGTTAGTTCTGTATGCAAATAAGACAAACATGGTGATAAATAAAAAAGTATCACCTCTTTAGTATGCTCGAATTTGAATGTTTGAAAAAAATGGGTTTCAGTATGTGCTGCGAGGACCCATGAAAAACACTGGAACAGGAATGAGGGCCTTCTTGGTCTCCGTCGTGGGAATGGGAACGGAGATGGGGACTTTCATTCCTGGTCGCACCGCACCCCATGAACATAATCTTATAAGGACCAAAAGTTCGTGTCCTGAGTTTATTCAAACCAAGGCCAAAACAAATATGATCTAAAACCGTAAATAGTCTCTCCTATCACAGCCAGCAAACAGTGACTGTGTTTCTAGAGGGTTTGGCTTCCGTTTTGGACCTTCAAGCTCCTCAAAAGCAAAAATTGTTTTCCAATAAAGTTTTTTTTTTTTTTTTAAAACAACTCATGAACTATGAGAAGAGGGCCCTTCTTCCCCCATTTCATGGTTGGCGTTAGTATTGGAGTTGATAGTGGTCACCAACTACTTACATCTCACACTTGTCCACTTGAGCCAATCTACGATATACTAGTTTTGCCTCTCACTATTTTGGGGTTTACCAGTTGTATCATTTATTTAGTTGCAAGTAAATTACAACTTTTATCTGTTATGCAGTTTTTCACAATCAATGTATTTTTTCTTCATAACACTCAACAAAGTGTATTTTCTACACTTATATTTTATGCATATCTCAAACCCATGTGCGTTATATGTTTAGTAAAAGTTTTTCTAAGATGCCTTTTGTTAAGGGGTCAACCAACATATCACCAGTTGGCATATAACATACAGTTATTTCATTTTTTTTGAGCATATCATAAACATAGTGATATTTAAACATTATATGCTTGCTTCTTGAGCTATCAGCTTCACTCTTAATAAGAGTAATTGCTACATTATTGTCACAATAAATAACAACTAACTCGTTAGTTATCTCCAGCTTCAAATTACATATGAAACGACTTATTCAAACAGTAATAGTAGCAACCATACTGCAAGCAACATACTCAACTTCTTGTGTGTGTAGCGTTGCAAGAAACCAGAACACCTCCAAATAAAAATATTTGACCAAAGGTTGATTTGCTGTCATATCTCTCTACTATACCATTTTGTTAAGGTGTCTTGGGCATTGTATTTTACTTTCAATACCAAAGTCTTTACAAAATTCTAAAAATTCTCTAGAGATGTACTCTTTACCTTTATCCGATCTCAAGACTTTGATTATATGCTTCAATTAGTTCTTAAATTCCTGCTTATATTCTTTGAATGCTTCAAGTACCCTAGATTTATGTGCTAAGAGATATATGTATATATATATCGAGTAATCATTAATAAAGGTTATGAGATAAACCTTTCCTCAATGTGATCTTACTTTAAAAGGTCTACATAAACCAATGCAAATAATCTCTAGTAGGGTTGTCCTAATTATTTCTTTGAGAAATAACTTTCTAGTAATTTTCTCTTGTATACAAGCTTCACACTTATTAAAGTGTTTTTATGAAAGTTAGGCAATAAGTTAATGTTGATTAATTTTCTCAACTTCTTTAAACTTATATGATCTAAGCGTTTATACCATATATTCATATCAATAACATAGACACTATCAATATAAGCACAAGAACTTTCATTTTTATTTACATTGAGTTTGAACAATCCATGCTCAACATCAAATAAATTAGAAAAAGCTATCCTACCATACTTTCCTATAGTGACTTTACTAGGGACAAACTTAACTTCAAACCCTTTCTTAAGGAAGGGACTGATACAAGATTGCGCCTAATAGTGGGCATAATTAATATATCGGTAAGTACAATCTATGTGCTTTGTATAAAAATTCTGAAGGACCCAACCCAAAAATATCAGAAAAAGTATTATTCCTCATGTAAACCCGATGTTCGCTAAGTTTGTATTCCTTCATATTCATTGCCCCCTCTTTGCTTTTTTAGATATGTCGGGTTGCTCCTCAGTAAATCCACCAACCAATCACCGGGTGGACCATATAGAGGCATTCAAAAATGATGCAGATAATATCTTGCTTCTCTATTGGGTCGTGTCATTGATTGTTCCAGCATTGTTCTTCTTGTTGTGGCAACCTCTTTTGTAGTACCTCATCTTGCTAGAGTTGAAGTACTTTATCCGAGAAGCGGATTCTTGTAATTTCTTAAAGTTTTGACTGCCCTGCCTTTTATTCTTATCAAATTTCTTATTTGATTTTTTCTTATTCTAGTTGTTTTTGGAGCTAGACCCTAAATTATCCTGAGCAACCAGCAATCATTTCTTTTTGTTCAATTAATAGTTTTAATGGGAGTTCAAAAAGGATAAAATCTGATTCAAGTTTAAGTGTTGTGGTTACCATATTCAAGGAAGGGAAAGACTGTTTAGAATCATGGATATCTGTATCAGTTAAAGAATAACTGACTTCGCTATAGCTCAATCCCTAATATGTTTAACTACATTATCACATTCTTTCATTTTATAAGAATTATATTTTTGAAGGAGTAGTTAGACATGTAGCTTAGTTGTAGTATCATATTTTGTTGTCAAAGAGTCAAATAACTCTTTATCGATCTCAAATTCTTCAAAGACCATAATTAAGTCACCTTCCTTGTATGTTAACATTATGGTTCTGGCTATAGTATCATCTTTTAGAAATGTCTTATACTTATTTTTTTTTCATCTGTTACAATTGGAGTAGGGGCTAAAACTGTTTTCTCATGTATATAATCAACTCCCTCTAAAGTTAAGGTCGATGGGATTCTTCTCTTTTATGTTTGAAAATTTAGGCCATTTAACTTTTTCGTCTTTGCTAATTCAGAAACATAAATTCTGGAAGTCATTTTTAATAATTTGGCAGAGAAACAAGTAAAGGGTGTGTATATTTTTAGATTAAAAAATATATAAAAATGCATCAAATGAATAGTCATAAGACATTTCATAAAGAATCAATAACAAAAATAACCAGGCACCTCAATGTAATATCAATAAAATCTAAGTATTGAAGTGCACTTATTTTACGTTTTGTACTGTAGTTTATTTGACATATAGGTACCTTTCTGGAAATATCATAAAACTAAGAACAAAATAGTAAAAAGATGCTTACGGTATTTTTCAAAAAGTATAAGGGCAAACATGTACTTTTTCAAGTAGCATACTAGATAATATGTCAAACTATGAGGGTTATTTCTATAATTTTATGTAATTTTATAAATTGTCAAATGATAAAAAAGTCCTTTCACTTATACAAGGATAAATCAATCTTTACACATCAAAATATTAAGATATTTCTGTAATTTTGTCTATAGTATTTTGTAATTTTGATTTCATACATGGCAAAATAATCATTTTTCTCAAAAAACCACTGTCTTGGGTGGTTTACCACCCGCCACCCACATATATCTGATAGGAGGAGAGAGAGGGAGAGAGAGAGGTCTGTGGAGAGTGTGAATCAAAGAGAGCAGGAGACCGAGCCCTCTTCTTCTTCTTCTTCAGCTTCATCCTCCGTTTCTCCCATCGTTGTCGTATGAGTCAGCTCACCCTTGTGAAGTCGCGATCGGATCTCAATAGAGAATCACCGACAGAGAAAAGGGAATGATCGAGAGAGCGAGGGAAGTTGAGAGAGATGGGGAGACAGAGGGAGTGGAGAAGGAGAAGATGGGAGAGTGAGGTTGACTGCCTTGTGCAGTCTCTGCTTATTCTCACCTATCTTTTCTTCCCTCAACAATATTCATAACGTTTGTTTTTGTTTCCCTATCATCTTTCCTCCTCTTAGTGGCATTCATGCCGTCTTTCTATTTCAGGGGTATCTCTATCGACTTTGTTCCTCTTGACAATATTCATGCCATCTATTTTGTTTCAAGCCCACAACCTACCTAAAGCCACTTGTGGTAGGGTAGCTTTCAACAATCACCTATGTCAATCCACTTTAAATAAACCTCAGGGAGTTCTTCTAACTTTAAATCCATTTACTCCCCCTTCTTTTTCTTATAAAAGAAACTTACATCGAAAATTTTTTCTGAAAATCCTTTTCTACAGGGTTGGCGTACCTCTATGGAGAAGCTTTGGGTGCAATTCTCTCTATGTGTTTGTGCTTTCAGGATACATTGTTGCAGCAGAAGTTGTATGCCTATAGACGAGATAGAGAAAGAAAAGAGAGGGACAAGATTACCCGCACAAGGTTTTCTCAGGAAGAAGACAATATATAAAAATCACTTATCATTTTTTATATTTGATTGTATATATACCTGACTTTTTTGATCTTTCGAGTTTTTCTCTTTGGGCTTCCTGTTAAAAGTCATTCCATGTTCATCCGGGAGAGATGCCTATGATTTTTTCAAAAATAAAAATGGTTTTTGAATAAAGTTTATCTTTTTCGAAAAAGCAATTCTCCAAGAAAAAAGTCCTTCTTTCCGTATTTCATGATTGACGTTAGTATGATAGTGGCTATCAACTACTTACAAGTTCAAGAGTTCAAACTGAAATTAGTTTGATCAAATCCGACCGTAATTGAACCAAGAAGCACACACTTAGTATGATTGTGGTTTCTCCTTCCACGAAAACATGAACAAAAACCATTATAAGTATTTTTTTTAATGAGTTCACCTTTCCTTTTTTCCTACAGTGACTGAAATTGGGATTGCAGAACAAACTATAGCTGTACTGGGGTGAAACCCGGTTTAGTTACATATCATTAAAACGGAAACCAGCGGTTTCAAACTGTTTATCCCGATTTACCAGGAACTCTGCATACCTAGATAAGGAGTTGCATCAAGAAATTATAGAGCAAAAAGAAAAAAAGACGAAAGCACTCTCTTCAATAAGGGAAGCAAACTCTCTCAGAATAGAAGGCAGTAGAAATGTATAATTTGAAAAATGTTAAAATCCTATTGTATTTTTTGTGGAAAACCCAGTTTTTTTCTTGACTTTTCCTTGTCCCCAAACAAACTGAAAATTTTTAAAAATCGGAAACCCAGATGCCTCGTGAAGGTTCCAACTTTCGTCGCATCGAATAGGTTGATCAATTGATCACGATTGAAAATAATTCATGCATGATAACAAAAGCAGTTACAAGATAAAATCAGGCTCGAGGAGCCGCCGGTCTCCGAGCTAAGGGGGATAGAGACCTTCGAGGTCCCGACTTCAGCACTGGAGGGTATGCATATATACGCATGCTTTAAGGAGCTTGCCTGTAAAATAAAATGTAAATTCAAGAAAAACATGGAATGCATATATGCAACCATTTTTTTCTTCATTCATTTATTTCTAAAGTAATAAATAATTAATTAAAACAAACAAAATCTCCCCCAATTTTCACACCTCCCAACGAAATCATTTTGGCTACATCAATCTTCTCAAATGATATGCTCTTCGTGGATCGTACTCAACCTAACCTTAAACGGTGACGCAAACTTAGCCTTCAAAGACGCGTCTCTCTGAAACTCATGTACCGTCCTAACCTCCTGGTCCTTTTTCTCCCCTACCTTCAACTCTTCCGGATCCACACGGACCGGCCTGTCACAAACCGGCATCACCCGGATCGAACTGGCCGTGCTGCCAAACCTGTTTTTATTCTTGCTCTTCTTCTTCTTCATGGCAAGGCTAGCCGTGACAGCCAAGGCGGCCATGTCACGGGCAGCGAGGCGTTGCGAGAGCTTAGTCGTGGGCAGCACGAAGTAGAGGCGATCCGGTTTGAGGGGATCAAGGGGAGACATGGTGGGGATGGGTTCATCGAAGCACATGGAATCAGAGTCGCAGACGAAACACGCCGGATTCGACTGCAGGATCTGCTCTGCGGTGATGCCGGCGCAAAATTCTTGTAGTGTCCCGTTTGGGAGGATGACCTTGGCCGCCGTCGACCGGAACGATGGCTCTCCGGCGCTTTCCAAGGACATGCTAGAGCCCATTGTGGAGAGAGAGAGAGACCAGTTGAGATGTTCTATGTTGGTTTTCTTATATGAGGGGGCCGCGTCATACTGACGCAGCTTCAGTGGGGCCCAGCCACCAGAGATGCTGATGGTGGGTGCGAGGAGAAAGGAAAGGCAACGGATTTCAACAATTCGGATGACTCAGATCCTGATCCTTACTTAATCGGTTCGGGTTCGGGTTCGGGTTCAGACTTTATGACGACCAAATTGAAGAAAAAAGAAAAGAAAATTGGACGCCGCTTTGCTAGTTTGAAGTAATTACTAATTGGTATGAATAAATCAGTTGTTGGATATCATTGCTTATGAATTCAACTTAAATAAGGTCGGACATTGATAAAACACTCGATTCAAGAACGCAATCGCTGAGAATAGAAATAAGATTATGCTTTTAGTGAAGCACAACAGTTATGTTTTTTTTATGTCAGACAATATCATTCCTCTTATATATAGAGAGAGAACATATGCTAGAACACTTAGAAATTTGAATTTAAAAGAAAAAAGTATCCTTTGCATGTGCACTTTATTCATATGTACACTTTTTACTTTTCAATTCAAATTTCAAAAATTATTTAAATATACTAACAACTAAGTATGTTAACATACTCTCTCTCTCTCTCTCTCTCTCTCTCTCTCTATATATATATATATATATATATATATATATATATATATATATATATATATATATATATGTGTGTGTGTGTGTGTGTGTGTGTGTTTAAGATAAAATATGAATTTACAAAAGAATGCTTCTATTGAAACAACAACAGGATCGGCTCATTTAATTAATTTGCACAGCCCCACTCATGTGCAAACAGGTTCAGGTGAGGAGGTGTGAGAAATTAAATATATAAAACTTCAAAATAGGCAACTAAAAGCTCGAAAACAATAAAACATGATGTTAATTTTTTTTTTGTTGAGTGGCAGCTAATACGTACTGAAACAACTTACTCTGAGATTGCTCATCAAGGACCTTTCTCATATATGACTTTTTGCAAAGGCATCTAGCCGATCAAGCTCGATGTTCGGACGAGTTCCGGCTCACCGGAATCGTGTCTCAAACAGCTAGAAGTCCAATCAGTAACCGGCGTCTGATTCCTCTTAAACCAGACCGACCTTTTACATTTCCTGACCACTCTTCAGTGTCACAACGGCGAACTGATCTGAAGTGAGTATGAAGCAGGTCAGGTCTGGACTGGAGTGGGTCCATATCAAATCCAATTTAAAAGTGATCCGACCCAGTAGCGAACTGATCTGAATCAAGTTGGGTACGATGTAAATGGTTAGTCCCGATCCAGATTTGGTGACAGATCCTTACATGGACATGCTATTCATGGATCGGGTGAGATCCTATAGGTGACCGTGAACCCGACCTGATTCCAACGACAAGTCATATTCAGATTGGGGTGGGTTAGACACGAATCTGTAAGGAAAGGCGATGTGGGAACTAGCACCAAGTGGGGTTGACTAGGAACGGGGAGTGAGTTCAGTCTCACATTCCCGCGTGAACCCACTCGGTAAGATTGACTGGCGCCATGGGTTCGGTGCTGCGCTTCTGGTTTTGTGGCGACACCGGAGGTCAGCTGGTCAAGGTGGCTGTCGATCTTTTCCTTTTGTCTTTCTATGGGTTATGGCAATAATTGAACTGAAAATTGTTGGTGCTAGTACGGGTTCTGGCCACAACACTTTCTTGAGAAAAAAGAGGATTTTTATGGTATAAATAATAATATAATTAATAATTACGAGACTTGGCCGGTTTCAGTAAACCAGGACCAGCGGTTCCAGTTCCACCAAAACCTGGAACTGAACCGGTCCCTCACCTGTGCCAATTGCCCCCATAGTTCTCTTCCAGTTTGATTCGACTTTCTTCTTCTTTTTTGCTACACGGAGAAGTCGAAGCTTACCATACACGCACGCATACAGCGCCTGAGAATCAAACTCACAACTTGTGATGTGGGAGCCCGGCCAAATGAACTGACGCTCTGCATGCTGGTTCCGGTTCCATTTGAATAATCTATGAACCAAGTGTGCGTCTTTGAAACCACAACTAAAATAAGATTCAAACCACCAGTTTGGGATTCAATTTGGATCCCTGGTAGATGGAATTGGAACCAAATTGGGGTCCCCAGTTCTGGAGGCAGTTTGGGTCTGGTTCGACTTGCATGTCCGGTCCAAAGTGGTCACCACTACTTACAACAGTGCGCTGATCTCCCCTTGAATATTATTGATTGGATCTGACACGACCCCACACTGTTTATGTCCCTACTTAGGTAAATCCTTCAAATGAGAAAGATATCATCACAACCATCGACATTAGACGCTGATCTCCCCCGTCCATCAACCTTGGCCATCAAGATGCATTGGATGGACGGGCAGGATGACCAGATGATAATGTGAATCATATGACGTGCAGTCCAGTCCTTTTCCCACCCCAAGTCATCGCCTTAGCGCTTGGCTATTGCTATTGAACTTCAGTTGAGCTGCTTTCTTGTTGTGCTCAAAATTCCACAACTAAATGGATTTGAACTTGGTATGCAGTTCACACTGGGGGCTCTCAAATGAAATTTTGGTACACCCAGCTGATAGCCAACGTAAAACTTTATCGGATTCTGTACACGGTGAAGTGTAACGTTTGGAAAATGCATTGCAACCTACCAGATTTCAAAGTTACATGTACCACCTCAGTTGCCATATAAGAAGAAAGAGGAGATGGGACACAAACACATACGATCACAAGATAAGTTTTATGTTTTGCGAAGATTCTTCCTTCTCAACATCTACAGCCACGAGAAATTTCACTAGAAAGGGCATCAAGATTGCAGTTATGTGTAAATATAGGGCTAAAGCTGCTAAACGAGATGAGCTGCCTGAATATCGGCCCAGTTAGGCTCTTTCTCAGCTTGTTCATGTCCTGTTCGTGACTGTAGACCGTCCAGACCTATGTCATGATGATGCTTTGAAAAACCGGCTTGTGGTGCCCTCAAGAACCTGTCATAATAATCTGTCTTAAAGTGGGCTTGGATCATAAGATAATCCACCTGGGACGGCTTGGTATGCCCAGTTTCCTATTCTTGATGTATTTGTCTAATATATATCAACCAAAACACATTTATTCTCTCAATAATGTTCTGACAATATGGTCTTCTACTCGACTGACTACGTATGCTCCATAATCACTTCTATGAGATATTCCTATTATAAAATTTCCCAAGAAAGGTTTCATTAAAATATATGAAAATGTAATAGATAGAATAAGTAATATTTATTACACTAATTCATTTAAAAGGTCATTACTAGTAATTATTGCATAAGCACTATATATGTATACATTACATGTACTTTTTTATGTGTATATATGCACATATATAAATACATACATATATATTATATATGTAGATGTATATGTACGTGCAGCCGAGCCATGTAATCCCTAACAAAGAGAAGCGAGCTGCCCCTGTCACCATTTTTTGTTGGGGGGGGGGGGGGGGGGGGGTAACGAGGCCCAATCATATTTTTTTCAAAAACAATTATGTGTTAGCAGTGTTTCTTGTTAAGAAAAGTGATTGATTGGCTGTTTCTCTTTTAGCTATTGTAGATGGCGATGATAAATAAAAGAAGAAGAGAGCAAATGTTCGATTTGTGTTGTTGGATGATAGTGATACTGATAACGAATCAATGATGTATGAGAGAGGCTGTTGGTTGTCTGGTGGTCTTATCAATGCTACATACAAGAGAGGGGGAGCGAGACACATGAGAGAAGAGAAGAGATGGAGGAGAGACAAAGAGGGGAGGGTGACATGCACGAGAGGGGATAGGAGAATGCATATCATAGAGCGTGGGGAGAAAGAGACATGTGGAAGCAGTTTTCTTTTTAAAAAAAGTACCTTGACTTATATGTTTAATTAAAAAAATGTATAAATAGTAATCTCCATGTCATAAACATGGCCTTAATATGCTCACTTGTCTTTCCTCTTACAAATGCAAATTCCACATTTTACTTGTGCTACAAGAATACATCAAGATTGGGTTATGTGATATGAGTGTAAAGTAGTTAAATTACATTTATGAGAATAGGGATCAGGTGATATGTACATGCCCACTTTTTGGTGAAAACTTGTTTAATTTGAGTATGAAAATCACGAGACAGAGATAACATGTTGACCATTCTGCTTTCCATCAATCCGCCCCCTACAATCTCCCTTTCTCCTTCTCTTTCTCCATCTCCCTTTTTTCCAAGGACCAGAAGAGCATTAGTATAGAGATCAGAGGAGTATTCTTGGGTTATAAGGAGCAATGGCTATTTGGCATCTTCCAACCTCTTCTTTTGTAGCCTCTTCCAATATTCAGCCCCCCTCAATCTCTTTTTTTTTTTTTTTAGGGTGAAGATGAGAGCATAAGATGAATGAAGTAATTTTGTACCCATGAGCGATATTTTTTGTGCTTGCGGAAGGTTTTAGAAAGTATTTTATATGCCAAAAACAAAGATGAAGTTTGTCTTGATGGTTAGCTTATCAGTTTCACAATAATTTGTACTTTTGTTATTATGTACTCTAAGTTTTTATATTTTCACTTTAAGAAATCTTGTTCCTTGTACTTTTTCTTTGATTATATGATACTAAATGAACCTCCCTATACCTTCTTATTTTATGAATAAAGTTTATATCTATCGATGAAAAAATAATATGCGCATCACGAAAGAATCTACAAAGTCCTTTAGGGTGGGCAAGGTGGCCTAAGAAACTATTTAGGGTGGGAAAGTAAAACACATTCAACCATGAGCTACATCTTTCTATGTTGATTTTTCAAATATAGGTGGTAGGGATGACCCACCTCGATTACAATGTAAGACAACTACCAATGTATGAATTTGATCAACAAGTTTCAATGACTAAGAATCTATGAGGCCTTTAATGAAAAAAAGCAAGAATAAGAGGTCAACTAGCATGGAAAAGAGCTAGATTTTATTTTACGTTTTGGTAGTTGAGGCAAAGTTCTCCAAGTTTTTAGTAGTAGACCAACTTATTTGTTGCAAAAAGAAAATGACAATATACAGAACCAGTGATGCTATCATTAATTCTCAAACCTCACCCATCCAAATGATGCATAGATAAGTGTGTACCCGCTCACAAATACATATACATACATATATATATATCACACACTTACCAACTTCACCATCAAAATAGTAGAATATTTGTATCCTAAACCCAAACAAATATGAGGAAAATTCCTCAAAATGTGCATCCATATAATTTGTTTTTTCAAGCCCAAATCAATAGCTTTTGCCTTCTATTATAGAACAACCAAATCCGTAACTCATATTTTTAGATATCAAATATTAATTCTTAATCGCATAGCTTTCTCAAATCCTTTGCCTATGAATTTTTGACCTTTGCAACTTACCTCAATGTGTTTCTTTATATTTCCCTTTGGTTGTTCAGTTATATAAAAAATAATGGAGATCTTTAAGGAATTTTTTGTTCTCACTTTTGTGTAGTTTATTATGGGTGGTCATGCAACAGTAATGAGTATAGATGAATTGTTAGCTTCATCTCTCGAACTTCAGTAGATCGTATCAAGAGATAGAACTTCTCCTTTGTCATCTTTGATGAACTCATCATATGAAAGATTTTGCTTCATTTTCTTCTATGCTAATGAGTCCTCTGGTTTTGAACTCCCTGATGCTTTTTCTCAATGCTTGATGGTAAATGTTATATGATATCCCCCATGATACCCCCAAGATGTTGACATCAACACTAATTCAATATCATTTCTTTGAGAAGAAAATGTGAACAAAGAGAAGTTGAAGAAAATCTAGCTACAATTCTATGTCAGACTTAAAAGATTCTTCTCAATTCGACAAAAATTAATACCTCATAAATTTGTTAAGAACACTGATTCAAGATCATTTAATCTAATAGGAACTCGAAAATAGAGGGAATCTAACAACAATTACAGGACAAATTTAAGATCCTTTTCAGAACAAAGATTGCATAGCAACTAACAAGAACCATGCGTAAATGCCACCAAAATGGTATCATGTATCATTACAAAAAGTATCCTTATAGTCTTAGGGTGGCTACAAACAATTAGCACCATGGTTGAACATAAATAAGAAACCAAAGCAACAAAGAAAGAGGAAAGATTAAAGACTTACCTTGCACCTAATAGAGCATAAGCGATAAGAATAAATAAGTCACCTCTAACAAGACACAAGTTTGTCTCACCCTTTGTGGGCCTTGATTACGATAAGTAAATGATAATTTTGCTTTGTTAGTTATGTACTTCTATACCTTTGAGATATACGAATCTTCTAAACCTCCAAGACGTGAATCCCATTATGATGGGAGATTCTTTATTTTTTCAGATGACCATTTATTAGTTTTAGAGCTACCAAAGAAATCTAAAATAAAAATAAAGAAATCTTTGTAAATAAAAACAATCATGGACCTGAAGAACATGATTGCCCTTGTGTTCACTTACTCAACATTATTGACAACAACGGCCACACAATCAATGCAATACATAGTGCACTCGTGTTTAGCAAAGTGGTCATGGATTTTGCATTGAATGAAGAATGTGGTATTCAACAATGAGACCGGTCATTGAATGAAGAATGTGGTATTCAGATTAAATGAATAGAAAACAATAGTCAAAAATCAACTAATTGTAATCTTTCTTGACTTACCATGACTTTCCTCCATTTATGAGTAGCTAATCTTCGTGTTTTCTTCATAACCATTAATGGAGTTGTAGATACAAGAACCCAAAAGATGAGAATTGTTGGTGGTAAAGAAGAGAAGATGACAGTTTACTAGTTGTCTCATCGATACTACATACAACAGATAGGGACAGAGAAGCATCAGAGGGGAGGAAAGACTTAGAACAGAGAGTAGGAAGGGTGAGATGCACGACATGCATAAGGAGAACACAAACCACAAAAAGAATGGGAGAAAGAGACACGTTAGAGCACTAAGAGTAATTTAAAAAAAATACCCAGAGGTGTATGCTTAGTAAAGGGAGGTGTATAAATAGTAGTCCCCAGATCATAAATAGAGCCTTAATTTACTCACTTACCTTTCTTTTAACAAATGTTTATTTTACTTTTTACCTATATCACAATGATACATGAAAACAAACTTAAGTGTTACGTGACTATGAAATAATTAAATTGCAATACGTTTTAGAATAGCACTCATCACTTGATGTATACGTGTATACATTCTTCTTTTTTTGGTGAAAATAGTTTAGTTTAAATATAACATGTAGAGAGAAATGTGACCATTTGGCATCCCACCAATCAGTCCCCTACAATCTCTCATTTCCTTCCTCCTCTCTCTTCTTCCCTCTCCCTACTATAGAGAGTAGAGTTTTTTGGGCTATGGGAGGGAACGGTAGCTATTTAACATTCTCCAACCTCTCTCTATTATTTTTCTCTTTCTCTTCCATTTCGGGTGAAGGTAAGAGCACAAGAAGCTGGAGTGAATGTTTACAATGAGAGTTTCTTTTATGTTTGTAGAGAGTTTGGGAAAAGTTTTGTCACTCTTCTTCAACTACCTTTAATGAGGTGTTTCACTGCATGTTTGAGTATATGGATATTTTTATGATGGTATCCCCAAGGGTATATTATGTTCTCCAGTTGGACTAATTAGATACACTTTTGTGATGGTATGCCCAAGTACATGTAAACACGCACACGCGTACATGCACGCACATAGCAAATATCCATCTTAAAAGTTTGAGGGCTCGCAGAGATCAACATTAGCTTTCGAAGTTTGAGATGTATTAACAAGAGTTTCAACGGCTCACGATTAAACATACAGTTTGCTGGCATAGAATGATGCTGCTTTTTAGCTTAGTTCCAGCAAACAATCTGTTTGCACCCGACATTCTTATGTGCCTCTAAGATTGTTAATTGTTTAGTAGGAGTACTTTCTTGAATTGTGTATTTCAATGAACAATAGCAGGTTTCTTAATGTAGTTTTATTGAGAAGCATTGCCATCTGATGCTCATACGCTCGACATTTTCTTTGCGATGTTTAGCGAATGCTTGTTTCTATTAAATAAACCACGTAGGTCACATCCGTAACAATGTTTCAGTCATCCCCTAAATCGATTGACCAAACAAACTGAAGGCTGAAACATTCATATACATACATACTACATACATACATACATACATATATATACATACATACATATATATATACATATATATATATATATTTATGTATATATATATATGTATTTATGTATTTATGTATATATATATATATATATATATATATATATATATATATATATATATATATATATATATATATATATATATATATATATCGACTCATATAAGGAAGATTTGTTTGGTTAAGTACCTAGTGACAGACCCCATCCACTCGGCAATGCAAATTTATATCGAGCATGATCGACTCATATAAGGAAGATTTGTTTGGTTAAGTACCTAGTGACAGACCCCATCCACTCGGCAATGCAAATTTATATCGAGCATGCTTCTTACTACACCCTAAGGCCATGGTACTCTTGTCTAAAACCCACGTATTCAAGTTTTTTTGTGATTAAATTTGACTGCAAAGACGTGTCCGAAAGGTTGGTAGTAGGAAATGCATTTTGGGACGACTGATCAAATCAAACGAGAACACATTATTAGTTTTGTCATTCATCAAGTTTGATGCATTGTGGACTATTCAGTTTTGAAACCCCGAAAGAATCTAATTATATGTACATTAAAATGAATGATCTAAAACATATTCTGACTAGCCAAACTATGCATCATAGGATAAGATTTCAGAAAGCCTAATAAAATTTAAAAGGTTGAGTTGTTTCCAATATATATATATTCTGACTAGCCAAACTATGCATCATATATATATATATATATATATATATATATTCCGATTAGCATATAACACAAACAAATCGTTAAAAGAATTGAAGACACATAAATCTAGACCGCAGTTGGTGGTGTGACTACGGGGGTGTTGAATCATAACCCTGGATGCTCTCTCTATCTTTCTCTTCAATTTCTTCTTCTTCTTCCTCTTCCACTTCTTCTGGTATGCCTTCCTCTTGCTCAATCTCTTCAATCATTCGCACTACATCGGTTATTTCCGGCTGGTTGTCCGGCACTGGGTCTGTGCATTCCAGAGCAATATCCACAAGCCTCAGCATGCTGGTATGTTGCTTAATGTCCGGCAGTATCTCCAAGTCAAGGACATCAGTAGACCATTCCTCGCTCACTACAGACCTAACCCACTTGGACAGCGGCACCAAGACCGTCTTTGTAGACCATGATGGTGAAGGGAATTCAGCAGGGGCCCGGCCTGTGATAACCTCTAAGAGAACTACCCCGAAGCACCAGACGTCAGACATGTAGGTGAACTTCTTTTCGTGCTCAAACTCCGGCGACCTTGCCGCTGCGAGACTCTCAGCGGCTGATCGCGGGGAATTATGGGCTCCAATCCGTAGTGGGAGAGCTTGGGATGGGCCTTGCCTGGTATGAGAAGAATGTTGGTCGACTTGAGGTTGTTGTGTGGAAGATTGAGGGTCTGGTGCATGAAGGCAAGTCCTTTGGCAATTCCTTTGATAACTCGAAGCAGAGTCTTCCACCGGAGAGGAACTCTTACCGGGCCTCTGCTTTCTAGCATAAGTCCCTGTATACTTGAACATGTACACAATCAAACAGCAAGAAAGCAAAAGCGATCGAGAACAATGACAGCTAAAAAACCCACTTAGTGGGAAGAAAGCTTGATCATGATTTTGGTTATTTATCGAAAAATAATAAGGAACTTAGAATTGTTTTGGGCGATTTCCTGTATGTGAAGTTTATGGCGGGCTATATAAATTAAAATTTTAATCTCTTTTTTTTTTCACATTAGGAGGCCTAAGCCTAACACATACTATGCATGCATACCCGTAATCGAACTCATCACCTGTGATGTGGGAGGCAGAGAGCACTGCAAGATGAGCTAATGCTCTACGTACGTGCTGGCCATGAACAGGTCTTCCACTGGTGATAAGTTACCCTGTGGAATGGTGAGAGTTGAAGAAGCGCACAACTTAACTACAAAGAAAATATTAAGGGGTTCTTTCGTTATCCTAAGGTTGTCTCTTTAGATTACTAAAAAAAAAGTGGTGGCCATAGATGATCGTAATATAATAATGTATATGGCCATGAGAAGCTATATTCAATCCTCGCCATACATCTGGTTCCAAGTGTTCGCTTTAATTGGGATGGATGGCAGGGATCAAAGACAACGTTATGTACAATGTTACTTGATCCTTTACGTAGACATGAACGCCTGATATGAATACGACCTGAAAAAGTATGTATAAGTGTTTCTCAAAGTGTGAAAAAGTACGTGCAACTGTTTCTCAAATTGGCATGCAAAAATCAGGTTTTCTTTTAGTTGGCCGGTTTTGGCATGTTAAACACGAACTTTGGCCCTTTCGTACATAACCAGGTAACTTTGACACGAGCACCACCAGAAAAAAAGTCTGCTTTTGTGTCCAGCTTAGAAGTGACACGAAAAGTTGGGTTCTGTTTCAAGTTGACCTCTTTTATACCTAAAACACCTTGACACGACACGACTTGAAACATGAAACTCCCACGAGAGAGAGAGAGAGAGGGTATATATACCGTGCAGCCGCTCGTACAAGCTTCCACCAGGGACATACTCGTAGATGACGAGCTTTTGATACTTGCAGTAGCAAAAAGCGATCATCTCAGTCAGATTTTCGTGCTTCTGACTGCCAGGCGCTGCAAATGATGAACGAAATCCTTCTTCGTGATGCCGTCTGCGTCGACCTTGAGCCTCTTCACTGAAACCACCAACCCGCACTCAAGCATCGCTTTGTATGACGTCCCTGTCCTTCCTTGCCCCATAACATGAGCGGACGATACCAGGAGATCATGGAGATCGAAGACCGCCATCTCACCATCGAAAAACCCGAGCTCCGAATCCTTACAATTCGATAGACTTCTCTTCATTTCTTTTGTTTCCGCCATTGAAGTCCTTGTAGATGCATCTGTCAGCATGAAGACAAGGTGCTATGCATGCCATCAGATTATTTTTGCTCTCGCATTCTAATGAAAGTTTATACACACAAAATGATGCAAGGAACACTTGATCCTATGCGCGTATACACAAACTGTGGATAGTCCTTGATAAATCTGTTTCTTTAGTAGACTTCAATGTGAATCTGCGGTATAGTTGTTAGTTTCTTTTCGCATATAGGTCGATATCACTAAGGTAGATTATAATGTTGATTTATTATCCATGGTAAAATCGAATCTAATATGAGAAAGAATGTTTTGAATTTGGTTCTGAATGAGGTGAATGTGTGGGTACAGGAAAGGCTTTACAGATTGACCGAGGCGACAACACATAAAATTGGCATCCTCACTAAATACAATATCAAATGAGACAAAAATAGAGTGGTTTGGATATTTTGAAGAGGCAACTAGATGGAGTTCCAGCGAGAAGCAGGAAAAGTAAGCTCTATGGAAACACTTGGCAAAGGAAAGCATCGAATTAAAGCATCCTCACTAAATACAATATCAACTGAGACAAAAAATAGAGTGGCTTGGATATTTTGAAGAGGCAACTAGATGGAGTTCCAGCGAGAAGCTGGAAAAGTAAGCGGTGTGGAAACACTTGGCAAAGGAAAGCATCAAATTAAAAACATTCTTGCTTCTTAAGAGTTGAACACCAACATGACATAACACGAGCTATCTGGATGATGACAAAGAATCTACGTAACCAACTTAGTGCACGACTAAATGGCGACAGTGACAAAGCTGGTAATACTCCTTGGGGAAGCAGCAAGGGCCACAAAACTTGAGAATTCGTGTCAAACTGAAAATTGAGGGGCACCGGAGTTCGTGTCAATCTAAATCCTACCCTCCAACTGTATTCGTCGTACCTATTGATACAAACTTTTCCTGCTTTGAAAATGAGTCCACAAAGAGCAATAGCTCACCTAGCTAGCGGTTGACTCGGGTTGAAGGTAATGAGTTCTACACCTGGGGCACGCATTCTATGGCTTTGCCCTCCCCATTGTACCTAGAAATAAGCAGGTGGCAGATGAGATAAGAAAGGCCAAAGAAGACAGATGCCTAGTGCTATGCCTATACCGGTGCTTAAGAATATGACATTCGGCGTTGTTATGCGTCACGTTCGCCTCTTACGAGAGGAGGATTCGGCAGAAATCAGACAGTGCTACCCAAATTGGTGCCTCCATCCTCGCAAGTTTTTAACTGATAAACATATCTAACTGAGATATAACACGACATTCGGCATGGGATACGGCACCTTTTGGTAGAGGTTTCGGCTCGGAGAGATCAATTGAAAGTGGGCAAAAGTCTGAATCTAAAAGGAGGATGTGGGTTTACCTGGAACGGGGGGGCGTCTTCTTTCTCTTGACTATGACGAACACTGTGACGAGTTCGCCTGCGCAGAAGGATGCAGCAGAACAATGCAAGTAGAAGAGCTATTACGGCGACGACGACAGGAAGGACTACGCGAATCGCCCACTTCTTAGTTTTTGGTGGCTTGGTGTATTGGAATCTGGAGGAGAGGAAGGAGGAGGAGGAAGAGGAGAACACGGCTGGTTTATCAAAGGCCTCCCGCACAATCCGGTATTGTTTCGAAATGAATCCTCTCCGAATCTCCGAAGCACAGTGGTTTCGGGAATTCTCCCCTGCAGATGATTGTCCGAAACATCGAATCCGGTGAGCGATTTCTGATTGAACGGAGGAATCTTCCCCGTGAGAGAATTCCCCTGAAGATCAAGCGTCGTCAGGTTTCGTATCCTAGCGTAGTGGTACGGAATCGGGCCGGAGAATCTGTTCTCGGAGAAGAAGGCGAATCGGAGTTGACGGAGCCGTGGAGTTTAGGAAGGGAACCATAGATGGGATTGTTCTTGAAGCTCACTTTGATTAAGAGGGAGAGGTTCAGCAGGCAATCCGGGGGCAAAGAGCCGGTCAGCTGCATGCGTTCTAGCACTAAACGCACTCGACTCCCACCCATCTTCTCCGATTCTGAACGCAGGGAGAACCCGTCCACAAGGAATGGAGACCACCAAGAGAGGAATCGAGCGACTCCCGTATGCTCACCAGCGCATCCCTCTCGGCCGGCTCGAATTCGGCGTACGCTGCCATCGGGAAAATAAAGAGGGCGACGATGGTCAAGGGAAAGAGAAGAGGGGACGCATTCACCATCTCTCTGGCATCCCCGGTCCTCTTCTCCAGCTCTGGTTGGTTTAGGGCGTGGTGGTCATCTTCGTTGATGCGTAATGGAAAATATGGCTTCTTTGGGAAGATGTTGAGAGAAAGGAAATCTTGCACACTAAATTGGGTAACGGTCTTTCATAAGTGAGGAGAAAAGGAAACTCCTGGATTTATGTTGCAATGCAAACTGAAGCAACGGGAAAATCATTGTTCGTTTCCTCTCGATCCTGACGGTAAATTGTGCTGCGGTTGAAATGGTAATCTCTCTCTCTCTCTCTCTGCTTTAATATTTGGATAATTGAATAGTTGTGGGGTATTTGGGTTTTGAATATGAAAAGCTGGAGAATCACAAGTTTTTGCTTGGAACTATGGTGAAATATTTTGCCGTATAATTACATTCTAAGAATGGAACCACTTATTCCAAATTTGTCAACAGAAAGATATTGTGTCTGTATCTTGTGAGTTACGCATTGCTTCTAGTCATTCGTGATTTCTGATGTTGGACAAGATTGTTGTTGAGATGGGACTCTTGATGTTGGTTTGGCACCAACCATAATTATTTGTCATTATCAGCAAACGATGCAGAGAGTTCTTAAAGTCAGAGATTACACATTCTGTATTATTTTCATAATCACTGATGGGTTCACCTGTGGAATCCACTATTATGCCACAGAAACTAAGCAGGCAAAATAATCCAAGTCAAGATAGCCTATGAATTTTGTCGACTGCTGCCGTGTTGCACATCTGCTCAGTGACAAAGATGTCTTACTTTTCGCAATTTAGATGGTTGACTGCAATTTTTCTCAATGCGATAAGCTACGGTTTGCTGTAGCTTTAGTCGTAGAGTGGATAAGGTACTATTAGATGATAGACCTTTTGGTATTATGACAAAGGAAGCCAAATACTGGGCCACCGTCTGAAGCATGTCAAAACAATGGAGGGAATTAATCTGGCCAAAGGGTCAGGTTCCTCAAGCTCGTGGATTTATTTATGTGAGGTTGGCAATCCATACTCAAGATCTATCATTGTAAGGCAAGGTCGGCACGCAGAGCATCAGCTCATCTGGCAGGGCCCTTCAACTCTTGCCACAGGTGGTGAGTTCGATTCCCTCGATGTGCATGCGTGGGTCGGCGTGCGTTACACTTCGGCCTCCCGTTGTAACAAAAACAGAAAAGTCTTCCGCTTTGCTATTTGGCGGGTCTGGAACATTTGGCAGAGTGCCTTTTTGTTGCTGTTGTTAGGGGACAACATCATTCTGTAACCTGTGCTTCTTTTTTATCAGTAAGGAGATTTTCTTTTTAAGAACAACGAGCAAGCCTTTTCTTACACTAAGTTAGTGTGGGTTGCATGGATTCTTTCACGCCATAGAGCTTGTTATTGTGCCATATTAACAGTTAACTCCAAAAATTGTTTAATGGTTTTCTTTCAACACTTTTACGGTCTTCCTCTCTCTTTTAAAGTGTTCACCGTCTAGTTGTCTTATTTTATCATAACATGGCACCTTGTGGAATGGTGTTTGAACTTGCCTGAAGGCTCTACTTCATTATTATGGAAAGGTTGTTCTTGTCTGGCTAAAGACAGCTAGAGTCCACCTGAAATGAACAATTTCCCGAGGATGCCAATGTTCTGCAAATTCACCATGTTATGTCAATATATGTGGACTTTTGTCTTTCAAATCAAGAAGAAAAAATGCGCAAGCAGGATCAGCTAATCAAATGATTGGCATAAGTTAACTCAATGAGCTATGAACCTCGTTAATGCAGTATGCTGACTTCCTTTTCTGTGTGAGCGTGTGTTTGCGGGGCCTATCTTCTTACCTCCACTACTCCTCTCTCTCTCTCTCTCTCTCTCTCTCTATATATATATATATATATATATATATATATATATATATATAAAATATTTTGTACTATGCTTTTTAAGTAGGTATACTTGAAAGTTGAACGAGTGCAAAGTACTCTTTCTTTTTGTTTTAAATCATGATCATTTATCTCTTTTAATCGAATGGTCAAGATTAGTTTCTATAAGTTTGCATACTAAGTGGTTTCCATATATCAAATTATATTTATGTGTATATATATATATATATATATATATATATATATATATATATATATATATATATATATATATGTAAGTATGTTGTGTTTTCGTCGACTCTCCGGCAGGTTCTGTGCTTTCGGTCGACTCTCCAGTGTCCTTTGCTTTCAACTCTGGTATGCGAGTTTCGGTATTTTCCAGGTTTTCTAGTAGGTTTTGCCTACGAGGAATGCTATTGACTGTCGTCTGTATTTCTCTAGGTTTCTCTGTTTTTCTGTGTCTTGCACTGCTCTTTATTTCCAGAGCAGCACCTGCTCTTCTTTACTCCCGGATTCCTTACGGGGCTTTCTTTTCCTAGAGATCCTTATCCGGTCGATTACATATAAGCTTCGTAACCACCCGGTAGTTTTGGTCAGTGATAGCTGTTACAACCATCCTTTCTACAGATAACGGCTGGATGACCAGTCCAACCATTTTTGTGCTGGGATTGCCGAGAATGGTTACAGTTTTCTTACATCTTCCACTTAGCCATTTGAGCCAAGTGAATTGACATATTGCTTTTTTCTCCACTTTTACGGGGTTTTTCTAGTAATGTCATTTCATAATTGTTACTGCAATCACTACCCGTTGTGTAGTTTTTTACCTACGCAACAATCAAACATATCTCAAACCCATGTTCGCAACATGTTTTGAGAAAAGATCTTATGTTATGCCTTTAGTCAAGGGGTCTGCCAACATATCATAAGTTAACATGAATGAGATGGATATTTCCTTTCTCATGATCATATCATAAACATAGTGGTATTTAACCGCTTGCTCTTGGAGCCGTCAACTCCACTCTTTATAAGAGTAATTGTTACATTATTGTCATAGTAAATGACAACTGGCTGATCGGCTATCTCTAGTTTCAAATCTCATATGAAGTGACTTATCTAGACAACACTCGTAGTAGTCATACAGCAAGCCACATACTCAGCTTCCTGTGTATGCAATAATACACAACCTTATTTCTTACATGCCCAAGAAACACTACCACCTCCAAATAAGAATATTTGTTCTGAGATTGATTTGTTGTTATCTTTGCTCCCAACATAGTCAGTGTCGAAGTATTCTACCACTTTCATTTCATTTCATTTGCTTGAAAACACAGTTTCAAGACTTTTGTTCCTTTCATACGACACTCGTAACAACCATACAGCAAGCCACATACTCAGCTTCATGTGTATACAATGCTACACAACCCTTTTTCTTATATGCCCTAGAAACAGTACCACCTTCAAATAAAAATATTTGTCCTAAGGTTGATTTATTGTCATCTTTGCTACGAACAAAGTCAGTGTCTCAGTATCCTACCACTTTCAATTCATCTGCATGAAAACAGTTTCAAGTCTTTTGTTCCTTTTAGATATCTTAAAATCTTTTTTACAACTATCCAATGATGCCATCTAGGATTACTTTGATACCTACTCATAAGACCAACAACGAAGTTGATATCAGGTCTTGTAGAAAACATAACATACATCAAGCTACTCATAACTTGTGCATAAGGAATGTTAGGCTTATCATCTCCTTTACCGGGACAATCAATCTTACTTAGTTTGATCAACGGGTGTAATAGCACACTTATATTCACCCATTTTGAACTTTATGAGGACATAGTCAATAATATCTCTCTCCTAACTTAGGCATAAGAGTTTAGATTCTCTATTTCAAGAGATCATTATACCCAGGATATAAGATGAACTTTATGAGGACATAGTCAATAATATCTCTCTCTTGACTTAGGCATAAGAGTTTAGATTCTCTATTTCGAGAGATCTTTATACCCAAGATATAAGATGCTTCCTCCATATCCTTCATTTTGAACCTTGAGTTTAACCTATGACTTGGTTTTGATAATCATCTCATTGTCATTCCCGGTCACCAATATGTCATCTACATATAACGATAAGATAACAAAGTGGCTCCTATTGTTCCAGACATATACACAGTAATCAAACTTGTTTCCATAAACCCACGTTCAATAATGGCATTTTGAAAAGTCAAATACCATTGGTGAGGTGATTTTAGGCCATATAGAGATTTTCTCAAAGTATATATTTTATCTTCTTGGCCTTCAACTATATATCTTTCGGGTTGCTATATGTACATGATTTTATCTAAATCTCTGTTTAGAAAAGCTGTCTTTATATCTAACTAATGTAAGTCCAAATCATAATATGTAGATATTACCAAAATTATCCTTATGTATGTAAATTTCGCAACAGGAGAATATGCATAATTTATCTCATCTTTTTACGAAAAAACCTTTCCAACCAACTTCGCTTTAAACTGAACCATTGACCTTATATTTCTTTTTCAGAATCAATTTTCTCATCCATGACTTTCCCCCAGTCTGTTGCTTTCGATGAGTTCATAGCTTATTGATAAGGTTATGAGTCAATTCATCTAAATCCATCGAATTACGTACTTCTTCTATAAGATAAGTGTGATAATCTTTTAAGTAGGATGGTATGGCCCTAGGCCTTTTATGTCCACTTAAAGTATTGGTTGTTTCAGGAATGTCTTCTATGGGTTTAAATGATGATTGATCTAGGTCTACCAGATCGTCACCATACTCATCATTATTTTCGGTGATGTCAGTATCTTTTAAGAATTCAATATCTCTAAGAATTCAACATTTCTGCTCTCTATGAGTCTGTAGTCCTTATGATAAAATCGATATCCCTTTGAGCCTTTAGGATATCCAATGAATATACATCTCAATGACTTATTGTCTACTATATCTCTAGACTAATCAAGGATCTTTACATGTATAATAGATCCCCACCTCCTGAGATGACCTAGGTTGGGTTTTCTTTCAAACTACATTTCATATGGTGTAGTAAATACAACCTTATATGGTACTCTATTGAGTATGTATACCGATGTACTTACTGCTTCTCCTCAAAATATCCTTGGTAGAGATGTATCAATTAATATTAATCTTGTCATATTCAGTAAGGTCATGTTATATCTTTCAGCTATACCATTTTGTTGAGGTGTCTTGGGCATTGTATTATGCTTTAAAATATCAAATTTTTTATAGAATTCGAGAAATTTTGCAGAAGTATATTCACCTGAATATGGTCTTAAGACTTTAATTGAATGCCCTAGTTGATTTTCAACTTCATGATTATATTTTTTTAAAACTTCAAGTGCCTCAAATTTATGTGCTAGGAGATATAAATACGTATATTTCGAGTAATCATCGATAAAGTTTATAAAATAGACCTTTCCACAATGTGACATTACTATAAAGGGTCAACTTAAATCTGTGTGAATCAGTGTTGTCTGACGCGTATCGTATCGCGTATCACTGGGCTCCATGATACGGGCGTATCGTATCGTATCATATCGTATCGCCCGTATCGTACTTTAATATTAAAAAATTACAAAATATATTTAAAAATTCAAGAAAAATTAGTAAAAATCTGGAAAAAAATCTGGAAAATTCTAGAAAATTATGGTAATTGCTTTAAATTCATATAATACAAAGTTTAGTATAGATTGAGCATTCAACATTGAACAATTGCATCCAAATTTACATATTTTGAAGCAAAAAATGAAATACATTTACATTTTACATATTGTAAATTTGTATCAGCTTATCAGGATCATTAACTAAATAATCTTCATCTTTTCCTTAATGAAGATTCAAATTTTCTCATCACCTTCTGCTTCAAAATCAAATTCTTCATCTCCTTCATGATGTCGTTGCAACCCTTTCAAATTAATCCATGGAATGTCTTCTTCAGTTAGGAGTGCATTTTCATCGTTATCTTCTATAATCTACTCATCTAATATATCAAAATTAATAAACTGGTATCTTTGTACATGTAGTTGTCATATTTGCTCATTTTCATATATGAGCAAAACGATGAGCTCCATTTCTTTGATTATTGAGTTGAGTATATGACACCTTAGTGATGTGATATTGTTACTTGATGATATCTCCTTTTTCTCTTACTGGAGACTAGCTTTTTAACTAATATTCTCACTTCACGGACTGAGTTAAGCCTCACACACGTGGATCATGTTCAACTCAATGGAAGTGTTGTGAAATGCCCACTCAATGAACCAAAACAACCAAATTGTTTTTCATTGTTTGCGATTTCATGAAATTAGAAATTGGTAGCAGAAATATACCTAAAAGTTGGCAACAGAAAGGAAAATGATTTTGTCACAATTTTTTTTTGTTCATAAATTATTCTTATTTAATAAATGAAATTATAAACCCAAATTTACATGTTACATACACAACTTGCAATCCCAAACAAGCATATCGGAGGATGCCTTGGAGGGAAGTGAAGAGAGGCGAAGAGAGGCCAGAAACCTGAAAAAAAATTGAAAAACAAAATTTTTGAAAAAAAAAGTTTGGGCGTATCGCCCGTATGATACGATACGATGTGATACGGATAACACTGGTGTGAATGACCTCCAATAGAGTTGTTGCCCTTGTTGTCTCTTTGGAAAAAACTTTCCTTGTCATTTTTTCTTGAATAAAAGCTTCACACTTATTTAAAGTGTTTTTCTTAAATCTTGG
Source organism: Brasenia schreberi (assembly GCA_036023115.1). NCBI lineage: Eukaryota > Viridiplantae > Streptophyta > Magnoliopsida > Nymphaeales > Cabombaceae > Brasenia > Brasenia schreberi. The sequence goes on along the minus strand of JAYKKT010000055.1, from coordinate 9,050,526 downwards.
TAGTAAGTCAAAGTTGAATAATTTCCTCAACTTTTCCAGACTTACATGCCCAAGGCGTTTATGCCATACATTCACATAAATATTAAAGGCACAATCAATATAAGGAGAAGAATTTTCATTCTCATTAACTTTCAGTTTAAACAGTCCATGTTACATCAAATTCTCAAGAGAAAAAATATTCTCATGTTTTCCCACCGTCACCTTGCTAGAAACAAACCTAACCTTAAAATATTTCTTTACTAAGGCAGGGACCGAAACCAGATTATGCCTTATAGATGGCATAATCAATACATGAGTCAATACAACCGGTATGCCACAAAAATTCTAAAGAGCCCAGTACCCAAAACATCCGAGAAAGTATTATTTCTCATATACACGCGATATTCTCTTGGATTGTATTGCTTTAGATCTATTGCCCCTTCTTTGGTCTTCGAGGTATGTCTGCTCGCTCTTGAGTCAATCTACCAACCAGTCACTAGGCGATCTATGTAGAGACATTATGATATCACGTAGATTATGTTATTCTTCTCCGATTGTTCACGTTGTGGGTTGTTTCTTTCACTCTTCTTGTCTTGTTGCGACAATCCTTCTTTTAGTGTCCCGTCTTTCTATAGCTGAAAGACTTACCCGAGAAATGAGTTCCTATATTTTCTTAAAAGATTAACCACATTTCTTTTTATTTTTGCCAAAGTTTTTGTTTGGTTTATTTCTCCTTTGGTTGGGTTTTGAGCTAGATCCTATCTCATCTTTTACTATTAGTATTTTTTCTTTTCTATTTTTACTCATATGTTCTTGCTCAATTGCTAGTTTCATGGGCAATTCAGAAAGGTTGATTTCGGGCCCTAGTTTGAGGATAGTGGTGACTATGTTCCATGACGAGGGAAGACTATTCAATATTATGGATATATGCATTGGTTTCAAGATTTCTAATTTTGCCACAGCTAGGTCTCTTGCCATTACCAATATATGATTTATGTGTTCTACTATATTATCCCCTTCTTTTATTTTGAAGGAATTATATTTTTGTAATAGTAATTGGACATGTAGCTTGGTAGTTGTATCATATTTAGCTGTTATAGAATCGAATAGCTCTTTCGATATCGAATTCCTCGAAGACCTTGATCAGGTCATCCTTCATGAATGTCAACATGACGGATCTTGTTATTGTGTCATCTTTAAGAAATGTTTTATATATTTCTATTTGTTGCTTTGTTGCATCTCGTGGTGACGGATGCACAGTTTCCTTTAGGACATACTCTACACCTTAAAGTGTTAGAGTGAGTGGTATCATTCTCTTCCATGTTTGGAAGTTTAGACCGTTTAACTTTTCTGTCTTTGCTATTTTCGACTTTAGACCGTTTAACTTTTTTGTCTTTGCCATTTTCGACACACATATTTCACAGTTCATTTTTATGTGTTTGGCAATTATAACAAATAAACGGTCTAAAAAGTAAATATTTACGGAGGAACAAACTACAAATAACATAACTCTAATTAGCATGATCCATAATATCATAAGAATGAGCTGAAAATAACTCATTTTTAATATGAAAACAAGTTGGGATAAATCCATAATTTTTCTTAAAAATTTCTGCCTATGTTAATTCCCAAAACACTAGGGGTAAAACAGTAATTTTATCTATTTATCCAAACAAACAACAACTACAACAACTAAGCCTTTTCCTATACTAGATGGGGCCGGCTACATGGATTCTTTGTTTCCACAGATCCCTATCGTGTGCCATGTTAGCAGTTAACTCACACTAAGCTAGATCATTCTTTATTGTTTCTCTCCAACACTTTTGTGGTCGTCTTTTAGCTCTTTTAATACTTTCTAAATTTAGTTTTTCATACATTCTTACAGGTTCTTCTTTTGATCTTCCTTCTATATATCCAAACCATCTTAAGCGATATTCTCTCATTTTATCCTCTATTGGTACCACTCCTAATTTGTTTCTAATAATCTCATTATGTATATGGTCTTTTCTTTTATGACCACTCATCCATCTCAACATCTTCATTTCTGTCACAGACATCTTTTGTACCTATTGATGATTAATTGCCCAACATTCAGAACCATAAAACATGATAGGCCTAATTGATGCCTTTTAACTTTAATGGTATCTTCTTATCACAAAAAATACTTGATGCTCCTCTCCATTTTAACCAACCATCATTAATTCTATGCGTAACATCTCCATCAATTCTTCTATCACTCTGAAAAATTGACCCTAGGTATTTAAAACTTTCCTTTTAGGGGATGCAATGTGTGCCAATTTTAATTTCTATGTCCTCTGAGGTAACCAAATAATCAAACTTACATTTCATATATTCTGTCTTTGTTCTATTAAGTCGCAGGCCTTTGCTTTGTAATGTTTCTCTCCATAGTTCCAATTTTCTATTAACTTTTTCTTTAGACTCCTCCACTAATACAATGTCATGTGCAAATAACATACACCAAGGTACTTCATCTTAATATGTTTTGTTAACTCATCAATCACCATTATAAATAAGTATGGACTTAAAGTTGATCCTTGATGTAACCCAATATTAACTTCAAAGAGGTCTGTCATTCCTTTGTGAGTCCTCACACATGTTTTTGCACCATCATACATGTCTCTTATAAGGTTAATGTATGTCAATGGGATACCTCTTTTTTCCAAAGTTCTCCAAAGAACCTCCCTTGGTACCCTATCATAAGCTTTTTCTAGATCAATAAATATCATGTGAAGGTCTTTCTTTTTTCCTCTAAAATATTCCATAAGACGTCTCAAAAGGTGAATCGCTTCAATAGTAGATCTGCTTGGCATGAATCCAAATTGGTTCTCCGTTGTCTTAACCTACATTCGATAATTCTTTCCCACAATTTCATAGTATGGCTCATTAACTTGATACCTCGATAATTCGCACAATTTTGAAATCTCCCTTGTTCTTATATATGGGTATAAGTGTACTTCTCTCCATTCCTCAGGCATTTTTTGGTTTTTCCATATTTCATTATATAGTCTTGTGAGCCAAGTGATTCCTATTTCTCCTAGTATTTTTCAAACTTCTATAGGAATATTATCTGGTCCTACCAATTTACCACCCTTCATATGTTTAAGAGCCTCTTTGACTTCATTCTTTTGAATACGTCGGTAGAAATTGTGGTTTATATACTTTTCTGATTTGGCTAACTCTCCTAAGCTAATACTAACATCTTTATTTTCATTAAAAAGATTATAAAAATATTTTTTCATCTATTTCTTATATCATCATTTGCCACTAGAATTTTTTCTATCCTCGTCTTTGATGCATCTAACATAATTAAGATCTTTAGTTTTCTTATCTCTAGCCCTAGCTATCTTAAAAATATCTCTTTCACACTCTTTTGAGTTGAGTTTTTTATATAAATCTTCCCAAATTTTAGCTTTTGCTTCACTCACGGCCTTTTTCGCTTCCTTCTTTGCTTTCTTATAAGCCTCTAAAGTTTCACTAGTCATGCCCTCTTTGCCTTGATTTTATTTTGTACTACTTCACTCTACCACCAAGCTTCTTTTTGTGCCGGTACACCTCCCTTAGATACCCCTAACACATCTTTCGCCACTTTCCTAATATGTATAGCCATCTTGTTCCACATATCAAAGGGTGTATCAACATAATTCCAAACATCTCCTTAAAGGACTTTCTATTTAAATATATCTACTTTCTCGCTTTTGAGGTTCCACCATTTAGTCTGAATAGCTCGATGCACTCTTTTCTTTTTTGTCCATTTTTTTATTTGTAAATCCATAACTAGAAGTCGATGTTGGGTGGTTAAGCTTTCTCCTGGAATTACCTTGCAATTTTTACAACACGATCTATCTTTTTTTCTACAAATAAAGTAATCAATTTGTGTTTGTGATAAGCCACTCTTATATGTAATTAAATGTTCATCTCGTTTTTTGAAGATTGTATTGACTATAAAGAGATTAAATGCCATAGCAAAATTTAAAATCTCCCTACCTTCCTCATTTATATCCCCAAAACCAAAGTTTTCATGAATCCCTTATATCCTAATGCCTCTTTACCGACATGCCTATTTAAGTCTCCTAAACAATTCATCTCCCTTTGTGGAATCTTTTGAATCACCTTATCTAACTCTTCCCAAAAAACTATCTTTATACTATCTTCTAATCCTACTTGGGGTGCGTAAGCACAAACTATATTCAAAACCTATGCTCCTAACACTAATTTCAACGTCATAATTCGGTCACCATATCGTTGTATGTCTACTACATTATCCTTTAAATCTTTATTTATGATAATACCAACTCCGTTTCAAGCCTTTTCTTTACCTTAGTACCATAATTTAAAACATGTATCCTCTATCTCCTTTGCTTTTTCTTCAACTCATTTTGTCTCTTGTAAACATAGAATATGAATCTTTCTCCGAATCATAGTATCTACCACCTTCATTAGCTTACCTGATAATGTTATGATATTCAAAAAACCAATACGAATCTTATTATCTATGACTAGCTTCCTTACCCCATGCGGAGACTCTCTCTGAAAATTGTTCACTACATTCGGGCGACAATATAACGGGACTAACTTCTTTACCCACACCCGTCCATGATGTGGGAACCCTCTCTGTAATTTATTCACTACATTCGGGCAAAAATGTAGTGGCCCTTGATTACTTATTATTGCATTCGGGCTCTACAACACGTCGCTAGGCGAGGACACCCCAAAGCAATGCTCATAATTTTTGTAATCTATGTTATAAAAATCCGACAAAGTTTTACGCTAGCTGTCGGAAGCCTAACACAAAATAGTAAAATTCGTGTTTGGTATTTCTGAAAAATTTATCACTGATCGGGGGTAATTTCGTAATTTTGCCCCTCGATCTTAATCTATAATTTTGACAAAAGGATAGGGACAAATTTGTCTTTTGACACAGTGATAGTGCTATAATATATTTAGTCTCTCAATTTTTCATAAAATAACATAGGGCAAAACTGACTTTTCGCTCAGATAAGGGCAAAACAGTATTTTTACTCGAAAATATCTGGATATTTTGGTAATTTTATCTAGTGGCAGTTCATAATATTCAAAAACCGGCCGGGACAGAACGGACTTTTTAGTCGACTGCCCGAAGCGATTCTTTTTGAAACTGGAGGCTCCTAATGGAGATTCATGAAGAGGGTTAACTGGCAGCAATATTCTCCAAGCCATGCAGCTGCCTTTGTTCTTAGTGAGATGAAGGAAACTGCTGACACCTATCTTTCGGAAGTTAGTCTCAAAGGAAATTGTTGAATTTCTAGCCTATTTCAATGATGCTCAAAGGCAAGGGCTGCCGCAAAAGAAGCTTGAAGGATTGCCGGACTTCTTAGCATCATAAATGAGATTACAGCTTCTGCCTTTTCATATGGAATGGACAATATGGAGGGACTGTTTGCTTTTTTTGATCTTGGTGGTGGTATCTTTGATGTTTCGATTCTTGAGATCTCCAATGGTTCTTATGAGGTTAGTTTTCTGAATTCTCCTTTCTGATGCTATTGGGTCATGTGGGACATCTTGGAACGGTCGGAGTCCATTTAATTTCTATGCATACGTTACTGGTTGACAGCTTCTAGGAGTGAATATTGCTGTGAAATCCACGAGCGTTATGATATCTTGGTCAAAATTTGCTTGAGCAGGATTTAGCAATTTATTTTGGCAGTCAGATAACGAAGACTACTTTTGCTTTCATGTTGGTATCTAATATGTCCATTTGAGTCTTCGAAAATGAGATGCGCTTGTTTCTAATGAAAGTGCTTTGTTTGCCTTCATTAGACCTAGCAATAAGGAACACCGTTCTCTAGCTATATTTGTCTTTCTGTTGGTTCCGTAGGTGGTTTGGCAATCTTTTCCTGATCGACCTCGTTAATGCATCCATTGTCTTAGCTGAAAACCTGAATTTATTTATTGAGTTCTGGACAGTATACCTGGCTCAGCTTGTTTCAATTTGTTTTTTCCTTTTTGGGGGCACGGACAAAGCACATAGTCAACCCTATATGTTCACGCAGATTGTTTCCCAGCTCAGGTCTTGAAAGCTAATGTCATCATGGTCATTGCCATGATCGAACTTGAGATCTATTTATAAAACAATAGAGCTCAATATATTGTGTCCGCGAAACAGGCAATTACATGTACTATATATGTTTGTGAGTTCATGTACACTGCTTGGTTTGACAAACCTTTGAAGATGTCTTCAATTGGGATTGACAGTTTGTACCTGTTCTAGGTAAAGGCTACAAGTGGTGATAGCTGTGTGGACTTTGATAATGCTCCCTTGGAGTATCCGGAATGCGAATATAAGAAACCTGGATCCATTGACCTCTGCATGGACAGGCTATGTAGCTGTCTCGAGGCTTAGTGAAGCGGCAGACAAAATCAAGATGGAGCTTTCTTCCACAACCCAGAGTGAGAGGGCTCCCTTCCCTTACTGCTGATGCCTCTGTTGGCATACTTCTCAATGGTCAAGACCACTGTAGTGTCATCAAAGTTTGAATCATTGGTGAACCATCTGATAGAAACACGAGAACCCTTGCAAAAAATTGTTTGGTGTATCCACTAAAGACGTAGATGATGTTATTTTTCAGAGGAATGACAAAGCTTCCGAAGGTCCAAGAAATCGTGTCAGTATTTGAGAAGTCGCTCAGAAGCAGAGATTGGAAATATGGTGAAAGCAGCAGAGTGGTACATGCTTATGAGGACCAGTAGCGGAAGGCATTGATCCACGTTTGGAGTACCCCTCCGACATCGTTTCAGAGATTGAAGGTGCTATAGATGATGTGAGGAAGGAGATGACAGGTGAGGATGTGGACCAGATAAACTCAAAGCTTGACGTGTAAATAAGGTGCATCAAGGTAAGGCTATCGGTGGTTCTGCTTGACTACAGGGGGAAGACCAAGCTCCTGAGGCTGACTATACACGGACTAAGAATTAAGCCTGCTCTTCTCTTTTTGACAGAGGACTGATATTTTAGTAGCTTGATTTCGTTCATTGTTGAGAAGGACGTCAACTGCATGCTATTTTAACTCCTTGTGACTATGAGATGATTAAAAGATAAGTGTTATTAGGATTCCACTTGTGAGTATTTTCTTTAGGCTATGAGACTAAAAGTTACTGCAGAATTTTGGTGGTACACTCGTTATAGATACCATTTTGTTCAAAGTGATGCCTTGTTTTTATGGATGTTGTGTCCAATGTAGGTACTTTACTTTCAGTCTACAGCTCTTGAATTTGTAATTTCGAATCTTGGTAGGAAATACTGATTGCATTTGTTATAACCCTTTGTCATAAAATTTGTACGTTGCTCACATCAGATATGTTCCTAACGAAGCCAATCAGGTGCTCTCTGCCACTGCCTGGAATCAAGAGGGCGGTAGCCGGCATGGCTGAGGGGACTGTGTGCAATAGCATCTGCAACAGACACCCCAGGTATGAGACTTCCTGCAATGGATGTGCAATAGCTTTTGTTGATGGCGCTGGTCAAGGTCCGTGATCATGTCCGCACCAACAGCTGAACCAAATTCAAACTGACACCTTGAAGTGGGTCTCTTGTTATTTCATACCAAATTTTAGTGTTATTACGTTATTTATGGTGTTTGCAATGAATAACGAGCTAATGAAAATAATGAGCATCTCTAAACGGGTGCCGCACAAGTGAATGATGAAAATAATTAGATTTTATGTCGAAATTTCGGCTATTCAGTAAGTTCGGTTTTGGGTCCATAGGAACCGAAAACCAAATTATCTAAAAAAAAAATAACCTACACCCAACAGAATTTTGATGCAATCAAACCGAATCAGAAACTTTGGTTCGGTTAGATTACATTATTCGGTTAAAGCGGAATAACAGTCACCCCTAGTTCCTGGTCATCACAAGGTAAAGGGGACCATGGGAGCGAACCCAACATCAATTGTGATACTTAATCCTTTTATCACTGTTAGCCGGGTCCGTATGTCATAGGAGTCTGTTAAACCGCTGCTTGCCTCCAAACCCAAAACAAAAACTAGTAGGGATAAATATACGGATCTTTAGTTACCATTTTGATCTATCTTGGGCACACTTCTCTTCCTTCCAATGGGACTATGATCAAACCGAATCCTTGTTGAGCTGTAAAGGTGAAATTAGCTTCTTCTCCCACAGGACTATGGCCAAACTTTTCTACATGCCAAGTAGAGGTAGCTAAACAGATCTTTTGGTACCGTTTTGATAGGGTTGGTAAACGAGCTGAATGAACCGAACCAGCCCTGCTAAGCATGTTTTTAGACAAGCGAACCAACCAACCATCGTTCAAGCATGTTCACAAACGGTCCATCAGAACCGAGCTGTGTATGTGTGTTGAGAGAGAGAGATTTCTTATGTATCTTTCCAAAAGAATAATACATGCGTGTTCCACTCGTGCTTCCTTTTACATTCAGCATTTCTGCTGCTCTCAGAGAATTTTGCACTCACAAGTAACCAGCGAGGCATCCACAAACTGCATGAAATCCCACTACAGAAGTCATCCATTGATTGAATTGCAACAAGCGAGTCATCAACAAACTGCACGAAACGTCCACTATAAAAGTCGCTCATTATTTGAATTGTCAAGTGAGGCATGCACAAACCGCATGAGATCTCAAGTACAAAAATCATGCATTGTTCGAAGGACTCTGCCACAGAAATGTTTTTTCTTTCCTATAAAAATAAGTTTACCTAAAAATATTAAAATCTTCCAAAGAGCTGCCAATTATTTCCCGTCATCTTCTTAGACCTCTTGTTTAGAGCCGTTAGCATTTTGATTTGTCCATGGTGGCCTCCAACACTATTTTGGCATACAGACAACGAAATGAGCTAATTTTTCCGGAAAGCTTTCCCTTTACATGGCCGCAGCAAGTTAATAGGAATCTTTCGGCATTGGCAAGTCCAGTAACGAACATCCGCAAGTCAATAAGATTCACTGGCATTCAAGTTGCGAGTGTGAATATCCACCTCCAACATCAATTCAAGGCACGCTAAGATGAGTGCATGAAGACGATGCATGAGTTCCATGACAAAAATGCGAAATCATGCCTGACGCCAGCACAGCCCAAATAGTTAAATAACAATACCTTGTGACAAGACATTAAGGTCCGTCATATGATCGCTCCTATCATCTTTTCCAGCTTAAGGTCCCATCATCGGTCAAAACTCTAAGAGTTTGGTGTTGCCTTGGACATTGTTGGCAGCAATGCCATGTTCTTCTCATGCACATGCAGCTGCTGGTCATTCAAGTCAACAAAGTTAGTGAAGAATCAGACAATTTCTGTAATTGTTAGTTTGTTTTTTTCTTCAATTTGTTGAGCTTATTTCTTATCCTGCTGTCAGTAAACATGGAATATATTGGCTTTAACGTTCCCAACCCAAATGGCCCAAACATTTATATAACTCATCCCTGTGAACACTTTTTCCAAACAAGATCAACTAAATTGCACATTGAAAATTTATACTTGGATGCATCAAGATTGTGAATTTTCCTACTGATATCATGAACACATCGATTTTACAATCACACCATTGAAGCATGTCATACCTAAAGTTGATGTTCTCAAACATAAGAAAAAGATTTAGTTAATGCCATCCCAACGTTATTCTTCCACATTAGAGAACCATGGAATCGAACATAGGAACACTAATCCCTTTGTAAATGTGTAACTGTGGAACAAAAGCAAGCATGACTAATTTTCTAGTAAAAAGCCCATGAAGCACCCCCGACAATAAAATGGATGCTGGAGCAATTACCATGCTCGAAACAATTCTTTGAGCCTTCACAACAGGGGAGTACTACTGCCTATGGATATGATGCACTATATTCAGAAACACTAAAAGCTCATATTCCCAACATGGGAGTTGAATAACCTTCCACATTTTAGAGCACTTAAAGCCGAATGATCAGAAGCAACATGCTTCTTCTTTGTGTCCGTGTGTGTGCAAGGGAACATTATCCCGTCCCAGCACCACCCTAGACCTCAAAATTCAGTTTACCGACTGATAAGCTAGGATCAAAGCACTCCAAAGTGATCATCCCCTTACTAAAGTTGAACCTGTTCAACTTTGTATCTTTCTCGTAGGGACGACACAGCAAACTGAAGGAGGTCAACATACATGCAAGAGCATCACGGTTAAATAGCTTGACATCTTGAGACTTAAGAGCAAAACCAAGCATAAAGAGAGTTTTACCACTTCGCCAGGGCACATAAACTTGTTAGGTTTCGAATGTCAAAAAGGGAATGCACACTTTCTGCTCTTACTACAACGAGAACACAAATTTGGCAGATTTGTTAGCGCAAGTTGCAGGAAATGCACAGAAAAAGGTGCAATCTTAGGTAAAAAGCAATTCAAGATAACAAGAGAATCTACAGAAAATACAAAACAAGGAAAAACTTACCGTTACATACAAATAATTTGATTCAACGTTTTCTCAATCATTCAGAGGTTGCTTGATCAAAAGCTTCATTTTCTCCACAAGAAACTCAAGTACATCCTCCCTCCCTTCATGTAGAAGCAACGTTTTCAACTTCTTGAAAGTTGGACCAGATGGTCGGATGCCCTTCTCCATCATCTCTTCCAATAAAACACATGCCATGTTTAGTTCACCTTTCTCACAAAGCCCATTTATAAGCGCAGAAAATGTGTGCATGCTAGGAACAACCTGTTTGATTTCCATGTACTTCCAAACCTTCAAAGCCTTCTCTAATTTACCTGTATCGCAGAACATCCTTATCATAATAGTATATGTATCTAAATCAGGATCACAACACTTGATCATCTTTCGAAAAACCCGAAACGCCTTATCATATTCACCTGTGTCAATAAGACCATTCAGAATTATATTCAAAGTTCTAGAGTTTGGAGAAACGTTCTTCTTGGCCATTTCTTCTAACACCCTAAAAACATTCCTAAACCTTTTCACTTTACAAAAAGCACCAACCAAGGCATTATACGCTACAACATCAGCTACTGTACCATTCCTTTCCATTTCTAGAAACATCTCAACAGCATCCCCAATCCGTTTCTCACTACCATATGTATGTATGAGAATGCTGTAGATATAAGAATTCGGGATGCAATTCCTGCTTCTCATCTCTCCGATGAGTTCCAGTGCCCCCTCGACAGACCGAGCTTTGCAAAGTATATCCACCAAGATAGAGTATGTAACTATATCAGGATGGCATCCGTCCTCTATCATCTCCCGATAAACTTCCCTTGCTTTTGGCAAATTGGGTTCTCTACCCCAACCCTCTAACAGTATGCTATACGTTTTCAAATCGGGAACGAATCGATCTTTCATGGAATCAAAGATCTCCTGCGCTTTCCTAACGTTTTTCGACTTACAAAACGCTCCCAACAAGCTATTGAACGCTGATAAATTTGGCTCCACTCCGAACTTGTCCATGACATTGAAACTGTAGATTGCCTCATCCACTTTCTGCGCTCTTGCATACCTTCTTATCATAACACAAAATGTTTCGATATTCAACACCCCTTTTCGACGCAAATCATTTACAAGATCCCACATTAGTTGGTATTGCCTGACCTTGGCTAAGGAATCTATCATCAAATGGTAAGCCTTCACACTGTGTGTGTAATTCCTCTGTTTCTCTGCCCAACGAAAGAACCGATACCCTTGCATTCCCGCGTTCCCAAATTTCTCAATCACCCTCTCAACTAAATCTGGTGAAACCCTAACTCCGCTTTCATCCATTGTCTTTTCCAGAACTAATTTGGGGGATTGCATCATAATCTGACAGACCTTCTTAAATGGGTCCGTTGATTCCAGTGGATTGTCCAATGGATGATAGTTTCTTAGACAAATAATATATCGTAGAGCAGTTTCCGAGCATCCACGCATTAAATTCTCCAATCTTATGTGGTTTAGCGAACTCATCACCATCATGCACAGAGTGAAAAGCCAAGAAATCTTCACGAAACACGAAGATGGCGAAAGTCTGGTAATAAAAATCGAACAACGAGAATTATAATGAGAAGGGAAGAGAAACACTCACCTTCAAGAAAACCCTAAAGAGGAGAGAGAGAGAGAGAGAGAGAGAGAGAGAAACTTGTGCCTGCATGCAAGTCAAAATCTAACAAATTCAACAAGAAATCAGAGGGAAGCATGGCATATAGCACACTTAGGTGTTAGAACGTAACGAAAACTCACTAGTGCTACTAAATCCAAATAAATCGACTATCCTCGATCTTCTCTCTTTGTTTTGAATTTGTTTGGTTTTTAATTTAAGAGATTTTGTAAGTTTGTAACCTTATCATAACATTTTGTGGGTTTCGTTTCCAATATCCCATTTTCATTTGTTTATTTGAACTAGATAATTTGGAATCATTCTTTCTTTAAAGGCAAGTGTTTGAAACCACACCTTTTTGACAATTTGGCCTTTAAAGCAATCATTTTTTTAGGCTTTTATCAAAATTATATTTTTTTGAAAGAGGTGCAAAGTACCCTTATTGTGAGATTTCTATGAAATTTTGATGCGAAAATAAGTTCGTTTATGGTGTTTTTATTTAAAAAACCTTAAAAGACCTATAACCATAATTTTTCTTAGAAAATGTAGAAATTCTAAAAAGATCAATTTTTTGGTGTTTACATAGAGTTTACCTAGTTTCTTCTCTCAGCATCAATTAGCCAATATGCATTATTGGGGGTTGCCCCTCTTATAACATAGGGACTTTCCTAATTTAGCATCACTTTTCAAGAAGATGTGGTTCCCTTTGATGTATGTTTTTTAACACAAGATCTCCTACCTTAAAGTGGTGAGCCTTCATATTCGAGACCTTAGATCCATCAAGTTAAAGCGATTCACCCAATAAAGGGTTAAAGTGGTCGGAACAGTTAAAGACTGACTTACGGGGCGAAAGCAAATCATCTATGCAAACAAACATTGTAGATGAGACTTAGTTGTTTTCCAAAAATATTTTAAGATTTCACTAAACTCGATGTTTTCAAATATATCTTAAAAGAATTGGTTTTAAAAGAATCAAAAACATTTGAAACCATATCTTACTTGAATCAAGCGAAGCACAATTCCTTAAGGATAAGATAAAAGTAGGAGAATCAAGAAGAAATGAAGGTTCATGAACAATAGATCAAATCAAACATGGACTTATGATCTAACCCAAAACCAAATCAAAGAAGGGCTCTAGACCAGCCCATACCAAGTAAAAAATGGACACCTGAAACAAGCTCAACTCAACTCAAATTGGGCAACACATGCAGCTAGCTCAATTCAAATCAAACCCGAAATCAAATCGATCAACCTCATACCAAATCAAATAGGATGAACCCATGATCAAAACCAAGTCCAATTTAGGGTCAAGTTGCAAGTCAAGGATTGATCCAATTCCAAAGCCAAGCAGAATTCAATCCAATTCAAAGCAAAGCTCAAGTTTCAAGTGGTCGCACCAACCTAGCTCAGGTCGGCATTGACTACATTCAATCAAAGATCGAGGTGTGTTTAGTCAAAAGAATCTAAGACAAAACCAACACAATGGTCAAGTGGCTATGACCACATCCTTTCACCAACCAAGATCAATTAAGGGACTACCTGCACCCAACCAAGTCATTTCATAAAACCGGACTAGGGTCAAGTTCAAGGTGATCAAACCATGAGCTGGCCAACGAAGGGTCAATGCCAACACCAATGCAAGGATTGGATCAAGGGCCACAAACCATGCAAGAACCATGGTTGTACCTAAACAAGACTCACACCAAGTCGCCTAAACCGAGCCATGTAAAAAGACAGGCTAGAGTGGCTCGACCACACCTAGACATGATCAAGTAGAAGGCCAAACCATGTGTGTTGCACCAAGTCCATATGAGATGAGACCACTTTTCAGCTCCACATGCACCCATGTGCAGCCATGAGACTAGAATTTTCCATATTGGATCAAATCTAAATCAGGCAATGCATTAAAACTCAAAAGCCCAAAACTGTGGAAGGTCCTAGAGACCCTCCCTTGAAATCTATAAATAAGCCCCTTTGGGGGCTGGCTTGAGGGAAAAAAATCAAAGGAAAGTCCAACAAATAGAGAGAGAGGGAAAGAGAAGAGGAGAGGAAGGAGGAGTCGCCCCCTTTCCCAAGGTGCAGTCAGCCATCCTACATCACCAAGCTCATCCAATTCAAGTTGATTCTTATCTTCTTCTTTCCTTCCTTTCTATGGTTCTTTCAATTCTATTTAATTGAGTTATAATTAATGAGCATTTGACTCTAAATCAATGTAATATTTTGAGCAGAATTGCTGTCAAAATTCTTTCAAGATCGTGGGTAAGATTGCCTTTCATTCGTTCGATTTATGGTTTGTTCCTACCCCAATATACATTGTATATCTTATATTCTCTAACCCCTTCTATGCTTAAGATATATACTAATTTCCTTTGATTATTGCACTTCTTTCGTGTTGAAATTGTTGTCGATGAACATTTAATTCATTAGGAATTGGTTAGATGTATTCATTAGATTCTTAAAAATGAAAACTGTATTTTTTGCATCCTATATCCGTATGATTGCCGAATTTTCTAGCCCTGCCTTACGATAAAAAAATGTTGAAAATTAGTACACACATCATTCACATATTTGGCAACCCACGATAAAATTTTTAAGAATTTTAAGTGCATTTAAGACCGTGAATAAAATTGAGTAAAACCAAACAAAATCGAAACAAAACCTCTTTCCACTACACATCCTATAACAAAGTTCTATCTATAGTGATTCAAATTTCTTGAAAATAGTGTCATTGGAAAGCTGATTTTCATAGCTTTCAACTTAACTAGTTTAATAAAAATTCAGTACATAAGTGAAGAGATACAAATGTTTCGTTAAGCCTCTATTTTTCTATCATAGGGTTTATCCCGAGTTTTAGAGTTAGGGACTTCACTAATTTAATTCTTTACATCCACATATCCAACAACCAAAATAAAAATAGTTCAGTAATCTTCACACTATGGCCTATCTCAGGTAGACTTTTAACGATTTTTGAAAATCCAAGGATTACCAAAAAATTAGAAAAATTTGTCCTTGAAAACATAACCTATTTCAATTTTCAATATTGAATTTGGTTTTGTGAAAAGAATAAACTCACGATTTTGAGAAACTTGTTTGAACTGAAACTCAATTTTGAAAACTCCTCGTATCTTAAAGCGATCTTCGAAGCATCTAACCTTACCCTTGAGAGATAGTTCCAGAAAGCCTATGGGAGTCCACATTCTCCCAAAAAACGTGTCCATCTTCCAAACTTATTCCTGTGAAAAGGTGGATTGCTTTCAAAATAACAAAATATTTTCAAATAGGAGGTGGTATTATGAAAATAGGACACATTTGATTATATCGAGTATCTAGAGGGATAAGTTGTTCCCCTATCTCATTCTCTCTAAAGAAATGGGCAAAGACCCAATACCTCAAAAGCCAAATGAAAAAAAAATCAACCTCTAATATAGAGGTCTTCATATAAAGAAAGAAAAAGAAAACCAAAAGTTTAAAGTGCAAAGAGGGACGCTTTAGAAGGGACCGTGGAAATTCTCTCTTTACCCCTTATAGTTTATCCCAATTTGAATTTCATTTTGTTTAATGATTAAGTTTTGTAGTGTAAAGAATAGAGTTTTGAAATGTTATTAAGCTTTTTCAACAATAAAAACCTCTACAAGAGTAATGAAGAATTAAGACTGAGGTTAAGGGAAACATAGGAGATGAAAGTCTTGTTAGATGAAAACTAAGAAAGATTATTCTTTAAAAACAATTTTTACAAAACCCAATGCATTAAGAAAAAGAGCATGGAGGCAATCCCACGTAGGACAACCAACCTTCATGGGATCTTGCCAAGCTCCCAAAATATTTCGTAGAGGTTTCAATACACTTGATTCATTCATTGCACTTCATGCTCATGTGCATCCATAATGGTCTTGTTCATATACGGTCCTCATATTGGTCAGCTATCATTAATGTTGACTCCTCTTTGGTTAAAAGTCCTCTTCCCAACGGAATTAGGATAACCCAAGTTCGAGAAATGAGTCCCCTATTAAAAAAGGTGAAAGTTCATATTCTTAAATGAAACCTTAGAAGAAAAATTTTAGGGGTGTTATTTTTTATCATGAACCAAATAAATTTGGTTAGTAACAAAGAGGGGCATCTGTAAATACACAAAATTTCTTCAAAATGAGTGGTACTTCAAGCCCCACCAAAATTGTTTCTGAACTTTTACAAAATTCTAAAATGTCATTTTGACCTCGAGGTTGTATTTGCGAAATTTCATTGTTTCAAGCATATTTTCTTCAAAGAAGCGGTTATAAAAGTCAAAAGGAGATATTTAAAATCAAAATAAGTTCTACCTGCAAAACTTTTAGAAAAATAACTGATTTACCCCTATAAGTATATTTGAATTAAAAAATAAAAATAGAACATTTAGGCCAAAAGCGTAAAGAAAAGAAGATGAGGAAAGAACTTAGAAACTTAGAAGATCCTACACCAAGCGTCCTTATATCCATCAGAATGTTAAAGTTGTCTAAGAATATTAAAAAGATCAACCCATAGAGCATACAAGGATAAAACACCTCCACCAAAAACTAAGTGCACCACCACCAGCCACCAGGCAAGCCACCGTCAGCCACTATGGGCCTCTTGTGTGCCACCAACACTCATCTCCCACATCGCTATGCACCACCACGTGTCAGCACGTGTCTAGCACATGTGCCCCACTCATATCGCCACGGCACCCCACGTGCTCTGCTCACCCGTTGCATACCAATTGTTGCCACCTATCCTTCGTGTGCCAATATGTCTAAAACATGTCCAACTCCTCTACTACATGTAGCATGTGTGCAGTTGCTCTTTTCATGTAGGGTTGCCCCTTAGATTGAATTTAGATCTGGATTGGGCCCAATGACTTAGAAGGATATGATTCAAGTAAATGCTTGGAGAATGGGGTGACTAAGAGAGGATATTGTAGCCCAAGAGTTAGAGGCCTTACCAAGGAGGGTATGAAGGAGAGAAAGGGATGAAGGAGATCATTCCCAGTCCAAAAAAGAGTTTATAAAAGAAAGAGAGAGAAAGTGAGAGACCTAAAGAGAAGCTTCAAGTCACCTCTTTTACCCCTTTTCTTGTTTCATTCTTATTTGTAAGCTTAGAGTTCTTACCTCTAACTATTGTAATTTCAAGAGTAACATATATTTTCGTTGAATATCATTAGAAATGGAGGAACTCCCAGTCCAAAGTTCTAATGGAGAGGGTTATAAGTAAGGAATCCGCTATCTTTATAAGATTTTGTTTTTTCTAACCCAATATTGGATATATCTATACGTTCTTATTTTTCTATGCTTATATGTTATATCATCTCTTCTTCTATTTTTTAGGTGGTCTAACTCAACTCAAGAAGACATAAGAGGGACATAGCAACCACGATTATATTCGATAACATGAGTATGTAATCACTTTAATAGTGGATTAATCACCCATAAATTTATGTTACAGGAGGGCATTCGGCTATGTTTCCCAAGTAAGTAATCCTCTTATAGATAGATGCCCCAAGGATCTATATGTAGATGAGTTTCTTCCCAAATGAACATAAGTTTTCAACAAAATTCTTTGCATAATCACTAAACCATTAAGATTCTAATCGAATGCATCATTATTTTTCATAAGAAAATTTATGTAGATTTCAGTATACTATACAGACCTTGGGTGATCTCTAAACTTTCTATTTGTCATTTCAAAGTGAAATGTTGATATTTTTTTTTTGTGAGTGATAACACACATAGCCTAATATCTGGTAAAATTTCTATAAATTTTGGACATAAATAAGGTTCATAAAAAATCATCACAGATCATATTCAACTTGAAACCGAACATCTCTATGACAAAAATCCTACGACACCTATTTAGTAAAACCCATATAACTTGGTCGATAGGTACCCAAATCCCTCAAGAAGGATGTCATTTGAAAGCTAACATCTATATCTTTTCAAATTGATAAGTTTCATGAAAATAAAAAACTTACATTTTTACTGATATCCTAAACCTCAATAATCGGTTAAATTTTTTCAATAAAACCTCACACTAAGCGCTCACTTTGGTAAAATTTTTGGAATTGTTGGATTCCAATAAGAGCCTCTAGAAAATATGAACTTTCATGGTGTAAAACAAAACCGATTCTGTTTTCACAAAACTCAACCCGATTAGGCCAAATGAAATCAATGTCATTTTAGAAAAAGTCGTTTCGAATTGAAACCGTTTTTGAAAAACTCTAGATTCCAAAATCACTCCTCCTTAAGCGCCGGTTGAAGAATGCCTATGTCGACAAGAACCTATTTTCCCACAAATCACCAAATAGCCATATAAATCTCTTTGCAAGTTTGGGCAAACTTGCTAGCATGCTCGTGCATGTTTTTGCAAGCAAAGTTTTAAGTTCATACAAGAGTTCTATCTATTATGGATTTCATTGATACTTCGATAGGAGGAAGGACAAAGTTCGAGTTGGATCCATGGAAGCAAAAAGATGTTGAGTTTTTAGAAGAATGTGCAAGAAAACACAAGGGAGTTCAACCTCTATAAATCCCAAATGATTTCCAAGAAACAAAGTCATAGGAATTGCGTTGAGAAATAGATTTGTAAAGACACTCTTTTCGGAATGTAATCAATATAAGTACGACTCATGCCCTCATTGACTATGAACATGAAGTCTTATGTAGCATGTATTGATATTGAAAATTGAAAGAGGATATGTTGTAGATGTCACAGGTCAAAAGAAAAAAAGGACACATGGTAGAAGCCTCAAGGGACCCTAACAGACGAGACAAGAAACCTGAATCCTCGATATCGATGGATCTCAAAATATAGAGAGGTGATGAGGAGCTGTTGGCACAAAACTTCATGCAGTGGCGAAAAAGAAGCAACAACAAGAAAATTTGAAGTTATTAGAAGTCATGTCTAAGAAAGATGGACCCACTCTTTGTCTCCTCAAATAGAGGTCTATAAAGAGGACATCAATACAATCACAATTCTTACTTTTCTTCTTGTTTTCTCATTTTTTACTTTTCTAGGAGTAGTTGTAATGTATGATGCATTCTCGAACACATCAAGTGCTTCTTTCTTCGTGTGATCCCAATGTCAGTCGAGATATACACAGTCGGATTCTCAGGGATCTATTTTGTCACCGGAAGCCTTATTCATCTCCCTTGAGAACAAGGATTACAGTTCTCTATCACGCCCCGCATCACTCCAACAAGCTTACAGTTCAAATTGCGTCATTACTTTAGGAGATAAGAAATACAAAATGCACTAATTTTGTAGAGCCTTTTTTCCAACATAGAATAGATAAATATGCATGTAGGCTAATTATGAAACTAAATTTCTACTGCCCATCTCACTATTTTCACTTGACGGAGACCTAAGTAAACCCATCGTCACAAATCCCACAAATTAGTACATGTTTTTTAAAGTGATTACAAAATTTAATTATTCCTACTAAAGGTGCATCCCAAATTATTAATTGCACACCTTATTTCCCCTTTTATCCCTCCTCACCTGCTCACATTCGCTACACTCTCTCCTCCCCTCATCAACTAAGCACCCTTTCTTTTGGCCGTATCTCCGTCTCCCATTTTCTCTTCCTCTTTTAGCGGCATTCTTTGAGGTTATCTCAATCTCTCTTTTTTATTTTTCATATTTTTTAAAGAGATGTACACTACATTCATCTCTCTCAAAAGAAAGATATGCATCACATGTGTCTCTCTCATGGGAGAGATGCATGCTACATATCTCTTCCATAAGAGAGATGCATGCCACATGCGACTCCCCTATAAATCTCGGGAGAGAAGCATGCTACTTGCATCTCTCCACAGGAGGACACATGTAAGAGAGACACACCCTTTCTTTTGAAGGGAATATGTATGCTTAAAAGGAGAGATGCATACGAGGCACGTCTCCTTTACGAAGGAGGCATGCCTCAAGTGTGTCTTTTCTTTTTTATAGGAGAAAGAGAGGGGAGGGGAGGGGGCTAAGAGGAGAGGAGATGGCATGCCTTGCCATGATGACTGTGGGGTGAGAATTGAGGTGGTATCGGTAGGTAGCTTGAGTCGCATGAGAGCGCATGCGAGTTTCAATATCAGGTAAGAGAGCGTGACACAAGAGAGTGTCCAACGCTCATGCAGGAGTGAAGAGCCGGAGAGACAGAGGAGAGAGTTTGATTTTAAATGAGGATAAAATGAGAATAAAGGGGTGTGCCTTTAGTAACACCCAATTTAATATATCCCATATGTCGGCGGGTTAAAAGAGATGAGGTCATATTGCATATGGATTATATTACAACTGAACTTATAAAATTCATGTCGAGAAAGTTTGACTTGCATGAAGTTTCTTTACGTAGTGTTAAAGTTCATCTGCTTTCTTCTTCTCTAAATCTTCATGCACTTCACAAACATGAAGGGCTCATAAAATAAGTAAAAAGACTTATAAACTTATGTGATGATGCACATATTATTTCATACCTATGGTACCAAATAGGGGAGTTTATGGTTCAGTTTGGTTCTGTTCTAGCTTCAATCTCAAACCAAACCATTAGTCTTGGTTCTTAACTTTTAGAGAACCGAACCCAACCATATTATGGCTAGAACTGAACCATCGTGGTTTGATTATAAACCACTCTTAGTTGGTTCTACTTATTTAAGGGTTTTGCCATCAGATTATTTGAATCTATGGTTCACATTTTATATGTATATAAGGTTATAAAACTCATATGTATAAACTTATAAAGATATAATTTATACATATGAGTTTTATAACCTTATATACATATAAAATGTGTACATATATATATATATATATATATTGGTTCAGTTTGGCTCTAATTGTTTGGTTCCAAGTACCGAATCGCAGGTCTTTTTCCTGTTAGAACCGAAAACCGAACCAATTTGCCATACATCTAGAACTGGTTTTGACGGTTCCATGAATACCCCTAGTAACAAACCACATTTTCTGATTTCCAACACAATACATGCACATATTATTTCATGCCCTAGTGAAAAAAAATATTGACAAAATTAGAGCATGAGAAAGCAGATTCAAGCCCTAGACGATGTACCAATGCGGGCATCCTCTTTATTATTCCTCGGTTTCCACTTGAGGGGTAGTGTTGTAATTTTTGCATTCATTTGCTTGAATACAATAGAACATCATCATACTTTTTCAGAGTTAAATGCTAATATGACAAGATCCATGCACCACATTGGTATTGGCCCAAGAGTCCCGCAGAGGCCGCTTGGTGCCTTTGTTTCTTAGTCCGCTTGCAGTTGATAAAGGGGCATTGCAGTAGTTAACTTGTAATCCTATTGCTTTCGAAAATAAAGAATGGGGAGAGAAGCACCGGCATCAAACTCGCGCTTTTCTTTTTCTCTTGATGGTTTGGTGTAATTGTCTCATTTATCCTGCTTAAAAGAGAAAAATAAGAGGTAAAAATGGGTTGCTCACTTTAGTGTCTCTACTGATGCCCTATCATCTTTCTCAATGGAAGATGGATGTTCACTTTAGTGCCTATTTTAATGCTCAGTTGCAACCTAGGAAAGAATAGAACGGAATTGTTGAATGGTCTTTGATCTCAATTTCTAGCGAATTGTTTGGGGACTGGATTTGAGAAAATAAGCAGTTAAAAGAATATTTGGGAAATTTTAGAAAGGGAACATTTTCTTCTTCTTCTTTACCAAAACTAAAACCGACCAAGCATTTTCCCGCACTGGGTAGGGCCAGCTCTCCATGGTTTATTAAGCACTAAACATCATATTCTCGCTTAAATCTAAAAGAATAAGAAGAGCAGCAGACCTATCCATGGGTGTGTTGAGATGGATGCCTCACCCAAAACCTGAAAAAAATCCAAAAATTCTACACAATTAGTCAAAATCTTTTGGAAAATTATATTGACTACCTCACCTGAATTTCAGCTAAGTGAACTTTACCTCGCTCAAGGAAATTTTTCGCTATCAAAATTTATTTCGATATCTTGTGGACCTTCCACACCTACTTTTATACTGTGCACCCTCCTACTTCCATGTCTCCACGAACTTTTCTACGACCGACTTTAGATAGAAAATGTATTTATCTTTTATTACTTCAATAATATTTGGAATAACTGCGGGGTTAACTCGGTAATTAATTTTTATTGAAAATTGACTAGCTTCTCGCTAAGCCAATGCTAGGGCTAGTAAACGAACCAAACTGGTCATGGTTCGGCTTGCTTTGGCTCATGAGGGGTTGGTTCATGCTCAATGCTCAATTCAGCTTGTATGAGTTTGTTTTGTTAAGCATCAAGCACGCATTTGGTTTATGTCAGGTTGTATAGCTTGTTCAGTTAAATGTGGGATTTTATGTGCATATACACTCGAAAACCATGTTAATTCAATGAGTTGGACGGGTGTTTCAAGTTTAAAAAAGAATCGATAGAATAATAGTTTTAGCTTAGTTTCTAATTAGAAAAATCAAATTTTGACAAAATTATGTGCCATTAACGTGCAGCTCATGCTACGCTTATCTATCTGAGAGGAACAACATGTTGCATTGACGAGTGACCCATGAACAACTCGATTTGTTGGCTCGCTTATCAGCCCGAACTGACCCAAAGCTTAAGGTCCAGTGGCTGGAGTCTCTAATTACAACTGGAAAACAGCATACATAATGAACAGGGATCAATTGTTATGCTCAAAATCCTACTTGGTTTATTCTTCTTTACATGTCAAATATTTTCCTTTTAAAGGCCAAGCTGGGGTTGGCAAGACCCGGAGCAGATCCATACTCGAGTAGTCATATCTGATTTATCCGAAACTAGAAACCATAACCAAACCATCCAGAGACGGTTTTAGGTCAGAGTCCATGATGGAACCAAATTTAGTTCAGGGTCTAATTTAGGATCCAACTTCAAGACAGTTTCAGATTCAGTTTTGGGGCAAATTTGGATCCAGTTTTTTAAAGTAATATATACTTATATGGTATAATAGTATAAGTGTATAAGTGGTATAACTATATAAGTATTACATACATATATTACATTAAAAAGAATATAGTTACACTATGTAAGTTCTTACATACATGATATATTACATTATAAAATGTACGTAGTAATGTAAGTTTATATTAATATATGTAATATATTATTTAATGCAAGTATAACATAATAAGACATTAAACTTTAGTTTTAATATTATAAATTAAAATATACATATAAAAAAAATTATACATGACACAATATATGTAAAATAATAATAATAATAATAAGGTTGACCATAATTCACTAACCTTTGAATTATGCCTCCTACGTATCTTTTTAGGAGGGAGAAATCAAAACCACAGGTAATTCTCTTGCCTTTTGGCAAAAATCCCTTATCTAAAGTAATAGACTTTGAAATTAATCATCATTATCTTGCATCAGTGCTAATAATATCCATACTAGTTTCTCATTCAGTATTCGACATATATGCCAATCAGTACTTCTTCACGCTCTTATATTCGACATCTTTCTCTTATCCAATCTTCTAAACAAGCTTCAACATCTATAGTGATATTCGTCTAATATATTGCCACTTGCATTAAATACTTGCTTCACAATAACACTTGAGGCTGAAACAACAATACATCCTTAGCAATTAAACATGCCTGATCATCTTCCATAACATAAGCTAGATCATTCATTATTATTTCTTTCAACACCGTTATGGCCTTTCCTTCTTTTAACATTTTCACAATGTAGCTTCTTATACTTTCCTACTTAAACTTCCTTCAGTCTTTTTTCTAAATGTTCAAACCATCTTAAATGATTTCTCATTGTTTTATCATCTATTGGTGTCACTTTCAATTTGTTTCTAATAATCTCATTACATGTAAAGTTTTTCCTTTTATAACCCACTCATCCATCTCAACATCTTTATTTACGCTACAAATATCTTTTATACATGTTGATGATTAACTATCCAACACTCACAACCATAAAATATAATAAGTACAATTGTTACTCTATAATATTTACCTTTAACTTTAATGATATCTCTACTCTACAAACTCTTCATTTTAACCAACTTACATTAGTTCTATATATAACACGACTAATATCACAACCATGAAAACTGAATGAGCAACCTCAAACACTTCCGTACACTATAGGCACGACCTAGAATATGGGCGTGTTCCCAATAACAGCTTGTGCATATCTTCATGAATGAAGGCAAATTTTACCAGCTATTTTTTTGGGTACTTTTTAGATCATTTTCCACAGAATTTACTAAATGTGTGTGAAACCCAGATGGATCAGCTCTCATGCAGATACGTATGACCTACAACCTGGCTAAGTTCATTATTTCTTCTCATGTTCTGTCTAACATTTAAGGGTCATAGCCAGAGTTGTTCCAATTGCAGATGCTGGGGACTTCCAATTAACCATGGGACCTGATTTTATGGGAAGAGCAAGGCATGTCTTACCCAATCAGAACTGCAAATTTCATGCCAGCATGATTTGTTTTCATATTATAACCACACTTTTTACAGAAAAGAACAAGAAAGCTTATACTAGTTCGAGCCTGTCAGCATAGAGTTTTACAGACTTCATCATAGGGAAATGAGGTGCTTGTTTCACCTTCCATCAGAAAATAAACAACACACTAACATTCTTTTGTAAAGATTTGCATTCATGTGTTTCACTTTTAACTTGAGAGGGAAAAAGGCAGCCCCAATAAGAACTTGCCATAGTCAAATGGTCAAGAGTCACGACTTTAAAATGGTAAGGCAAAATAAACTACAACTGCTCCGAGTCTTTACGCTAGGACCTTGCAATCCCTCGAAAGGCAGGTTCTCCAAGTCATCCATAATATACAAAAGATATAAATGGCACTTGTGAAAATATATTCGTTTTTGAGATGAATCAAAGGAACGGAAGTGTCAGAAATGAAGCTGGAACCATTATGCAAGGAAACATTTACTGTGCTATGTGGATCACGCATCGCAAACACTTGCCTTCTTTCATCAAGTCGAATGCTTTGTTTATATCAGCAAACGGAAAATTATTAGTGATAAGCTCATCGACCTGAATTTCCTGCACTAAACATAACACAGCTGCATAAGAAATTCAAGAGGAAAGGCATATACAAATAAATTCAGTTGCCGCGAGCTGACTGTGTGTCACCTCACTTTGGTCATTCCATCCAAGTCTAATTGCCAGGGTTGGTTCAGCTTCCAACGTTATCTATTATGAGTTCGCACAAAAATCTATGCCTACCAGCAGTTCAGGAGAAATTAGACAGTGAAAATGGATATGGGAAATAACCTTCTTTAAGTACATGTCAACGAGCTTGGGCAACTCAGATTTGGGTTTCCATCCACCGAATAAGGAACCCTTCAAAGTTCTGCCAGATAGTAGTAATCCATAGTGGGTTGATACTTCAGTTTTCAGTTTTGGCACTCCGAGAGTCACAGTTAAGCCCCAACCCTAGGTGAAACATAAATATTGGATACCCAAGTTAACGTTAAATCATATGCAGTAAAAGGTAATCGGCAGGGGAAATGTTACTAACAGCACAACAGGACTGCAAGGCAGTAGATATGGCTCCAGTATCACCAATACATTCAAATGAATAGTCAACTCCACCACCAGTAATGTCTTGAATAACCTGAATATACAGAAAAAAGAAGGGAATATGACCAGTTAAGTGTGAAAAAGCAGAGATCATATTAATGCAAGATGTACACAATGACATTCAAATACGATGACAACAACTGCCAGCAAATAAGAAAAAGATGCTACGGAAAAGTCTAATGAACACTTCCCTCATCTTCTAATGAGAGCACATGACTGCCCTTTTGTAAACGACAAGTGAATATATCTCCCAATTTACTACTATACAAAAGAAAAGATTAGATCATACTATCTGAGATGAATTTGGCATGTTCAGATCATACCTGGATATGGATGGATACAGATCTCATATGAACCATATTTATATTGAAATCTTACACTATGAACTAAACCTCGATCTATAGTGGAATTGGACGTGGATAAAGATCAGATCTGATGCATCAGGTAGGTACCTCATTAATAAAAGCATGGACATGGAAAGGAGTACACCAAGAACTGAACCTTACACTTCCCTCAAAAAGAAAAGGTCCTCTCCAGAGACGAAGGTGAGGAACCATTAAATCCACAACTTCTCTACTCTTTCACATTTGGTAAAAAAGATGGAGGGGAAAATCTTGAAATGCAGAGTATAATTGGACAAGGCAGGAAGCTGGTCAGGTTACTTGGCCTTCTAGTCATGTGATAGTAAATCCTCCACAAGCAATCAAATAGAAGACAAAAAGAGCACGATGAAGTCCAAATCCCACAAGAGCTGCTGAACAGCATTTCAGCTACGTTCACTGCAAAATGCCTCTTGTGGATGCTTCCTTCCTTCAAAATGTTGGCCTAAGATTTGAAAGCCAAGGTATGTATGCATTGACAGACATGAATTGGATGCAGCACTCCTAGCTTCAGACACCTTCAAGCATATCATCCAATATAAACCTCTGAAAATACATCCAAGTTTAAAAACTTTCATAGTGCCGAGAAGAAGTTCCCTAAGTCACGTGGCTCCAAAACTCCACATTGCCTGAAGCAACATGGATTTAAATCTCTTCATGCAATGGTTCAAGTACATTGGCCAACAGTAATCCCTTGTATAAGCCAACGTTGAAAGTCTTCTCCTTCTCCTTCTGACTTGATTAAAGACTCAAAAATCTTGTAACAGTAAGCGACATTTCCTTCTAAGATAAACTCCTCACCTCATCTTGATGAAAAACGTGATTACTTTACATCCATATCCTCTAAACAACTATATGGAATTCAAGCTGTGAAAACTTCTTCATTGCAATGCAAAGTAACTGCAGAAAGGACAACCATTTAATTTCTTGTATGTCCATGTCCTCCACACGGCTACATGGAATGCGAGCAGCTACAACTTCTTCAAGTGCTACGAAACTGTAGACTGATCCATCATTTGATTTCTTATATGACATAAGCATGTGCTTTCTTTCCTTGTACAAACTTCACTTGTTTGGATGATTCCCAAACTGAGATATTCCATTTTGAATTACTAATGACCAGAAAAACGTGCAACCTACCTCACAAGGCCACTAAGATTATGAATGAAAGCCCCATGGATCATGGTTCAATCCAAAATTTTCCACTCCTATACCCAAGATTCTAGATGAGCTCAGAATTAAGCTACCAAGCACAAATGCGACCCTTACAAAGATCGGACCTTGCCCACCGAAGCCAACCGACTTCCCTTCTCTAGAAACATGTCCTGTACAACCTAAGCAGAAATACGCTTACATATGTCTAACTGGTTCCCTGGTTTAAAGAGGCAAGCCATGTTGATCGACTGGATCATCTCCCTCAAGCTTTGTTCTACACACAGTTTTGATGGCATGATATACCCATTGTACACTGTCTCTCCAAGAAAGGTTTTAAAGGAATGCTCCAGAGCATGGATAATATGCATAAAACATTTGAATGCTAATCTAATATAGAGGGAAGATAGAGAAGACAGGTTTTAACCACCAGAGTATGAGAGAAACGTATCCAGGTAATCCAGTCTCCTCCTTAGCTAGATGCCACCTGTGTAGATAGGCCTGTATACATCCTAAAATAAATGGCGTGTCTACTTAATTCATAGCCTAGAACACAGACAACCAAACTTGCCAAAATGTTCTCTTCCTCTCCAACACTAATATTGAGGGGAATGGGCATAAGACTGGATCGACTATTACAAATGGCTACTACCATCATTGCAGTCCTTTTGCAAATCAGCTACGAGATCGCTGAGTCCATATGACTTCCCACAAGTTAGTCCCGTAAAAGCAAGGCATCACCGGTAAAAGAATATGTGAGAAACAGAATTGTCTCCATCTAGGGAACAAGAAAAACTGAAAAGGAACCTTGGGTTCTGTCATCAATGATCTCCAGGATAGTCATTCCTCATCAAAACTAAGGGGAAGTAGGGTGCACTTAATTAAAGTATGCGCTTCTCCAAATTGGAGTTTCATGTGAAGCCAGAAGGCCAAATTGCTGAGGGATGGACATGGACACGAACTATCCAGCAGCTTTGTAATTACCGTTTTGGTGTAGAGTTCTGTGATCGTACATTGACCATAGAATACTGGAAGTTTTCCGTGTGATGGCTATGGACATAAAGGAGAATGAGGGATCCCTCACTCAGAATCACAATCTCGTCAAGATTAATGCAACATTAATTCCACAAACAATCTGTTTCCACTCGGTCATAAAATTTCCTCAAGGCAAGACTATTGCATTAGGTACATTGAGCTCAAAAGGTAATGAAAATTATGAAATACATCATCCACTGAGCAATAATAATTTCAAATATCATTCTCTCAAAAAAAGTCCCCTTAGATTGGGATGGATATGAATTTGAGTTAAAATCAGAAAGATGAACCACATCTTTATCCTTTTTGAATAAGGTCAATATTTGCAACATTAGTTCCACTGTTCCACAAACAGTCCTCCCTTTTTAAACTAACCTAATTGACGACTGTAATATCCTTACCTATGATATGCCATGAACCAGTTCAACCCAGATGCACACTCTACCCCTTTTACCATGTAAGGTTCTCAAAGGGCTTAATAAAGCTTTTTTTTATTGTGAAATAAATCGCTAACTCACTGTTCTGTTGTGCAGAAATCTTAGCCATGAAGTCCATCTTAAGAAAAACCTCAATAGGTAAAGACGCCCACAGGTCTACCATCCCCATTTACACTGTGATATAATAACAAAAGTCACATTGCCTACCATCATAAAAGTCCTCACACCCAATACAATCCCGATGTCTAAAGCATATGAAAATGGCAAGAGTTGCATATGTATCTTGATACAATAGTTATTAACCAACCATCAATGCCTGAAGTGATAGGGCAATTGAAAAGTTAATCAACAAAAAACACATAAAAGTATGAGGCAACTGCTAGTCCTCATTCAAGAAAACATTTTTAACTGTATGGCTACTGACAATTGCAATGCTTTGACCAATAATTGAAGGCATATCCACCAAATATATTATTCCAAACAAGTTCTTGAAGAAAAAGAGTAGCATGAGTACATGAATTTTTAACAACTTTGACTGCTCAAACGTCTGGGAGAAACATACCTGCTGAACTGGCCTATCACTATTATTTGGGTTTATAAAATCCGTTACCCCAAAAGCTTTTCCTGTCCAAATACAACTAGAATGAGGTGAACTGTAAGAAGAATGACTCATGGAAGGAAAGCAAAATCAGACTTGATATACCTTTCTCAAACTTTGCAGGATTCTTATCTATGCCAATTACACGAGATGCCCCTCTTAATGTAACACCTTGAGCAACCTGCCCGACAACCAGGAAAAAAAAATGGAAAATTGCTTTTAAAGCTGAAAATATGAGAAGTTCTGGAAACTTACAGAAAGACCAACTGTTCCAAGGCCAAAAATCGCCACAGTGGATCCTTCCATTACATTTGCAACTTTCCAAGCTGCGCCAAGACCTAAGATATTGCAAAACAACAGGGCCAAACATTAAAAAAATGTAGCAAGTATAATAAACATGGTCTCAATTCCTGGATATGTCCAAATAATAAAGTTAACAGGACACTGAAAGCACAATGTTTTACAGCCAAAAAATAACTACGATTTAAACAGATCAGCAGCAGACATTTATTGAAAGAGACGGGCAAGCAGTAATATGAAAGTATCCTTACGGTTTCCAAAGCATATACCCAACTAAGCAAACATGTAAGAAGTATTTCATCAATAACTTTGAATGCACGCAAAATTCATGAAATATGATAGCTGACAATACATAAAATGATATACAACATGGTCAAAAGGAAACACATATGAGACCAAGTAAAGGTGAAAGATGAGAAAATTCGTGTCAAAGAAATGAGGCATGTTCTTGAAGATATTTATTCTTAAGCAGTAAAGTGTTCCCAATGGAGGTGAAACTTGATGATAAAGAACCTAGTCTGTTTCTTTAAAGCCATCCACAGATTTTATTTTCTGCTAATGCATACCTGCAGCTACTCCACAGCTGAGAAGACACAATTTGTCCATAGGAGCTGTCGTAGGGATTTTAACAGCACATCCTGAGTGAACTACCGTATACTCACTAAAGCTTGATACTCCACAATAATGAAACACTGGCTTCCCATTTAAGGAAAATCGAGTTTTCTGATCACTGTGCATTACACCTTTCATTTCCAAACCTAACTGCTGGCACATGTTGCTTTGACTGGAAACACAATGTCGACATTTACCACACTCTCCTATAAAAGTAGTGAGTACATGATCTCCCACCTCAAATTCATCTACTCCTTCACCAACACTTTCAACGATTCTGCAAACATCATTTATAGGGCTTGATATAAATGCTAAGTTAGATGGATAATAAGACATGTCATGACAAACAAATAAAACATTACACCAACCCTGCTGCTTCATGTCCATATATTCGAGGAAAGATGGGAAGTGCAATCTGCACCAAAGTAAGGTGGATTAGAAAGAGCACAAATTCACAGTACATAGACTCACACATACACCCCTAAAATCTAGATTGGTAGAAAGTGAATATATATAGGTATATATGTATCGTTCATAGCTCATCCAGTGTCAGGTTTCATCGAGTAACTACTTCCAGTAGGGCTTACAATAACTCAATACAACATTGTCGTTACATGCATCACCACTGAGGAATTTCATTAAACAACCTAAACAGGCATGAAGCCACTTTTATGAGTGGTGGCAACATATAGTACCATTTGGAGGCATTTAATTTGATTAGTTTGGTATGAATAGCTCATTAATGCACATAACTTGTTTTTAGATTCATTTTCCTTCTTGAACATACAAGAACCTCCGTTATTTCATGCAGCAAAAAGAAATAGTGGCCTGTATCGTACGATACGGACGCACCCTCCAACTTATAACCCCCTCCCCCACGAACAGAAAGTTAGCTCCTCCAAGACTCTATCGGTGTCTTCCAGCTAGGAAGAAACATCTCCAACTATCCAACTGTATGAAGATTACATATTTGTACAATTTGTGTTTCTGCATTTATCTTTTGTAATTGGGTCTTATGGATATCATTGGATCAGAATCTGATCCATTGGGATCTAAGTATCATTAGTTTTACTAATCAGGAGCATTTTTGTCTTTCAAGTTAGAAACCAGTATAAGTAATACCCTAAGTGTAATAGTGTAATGCTAAGCAACAGATAAATAAGAGAGAGGGTGTAGCAGCCCATGGAGATGTCGACTCCCTCTTTGCTTCCCATCGATGTTGTTTATTCTGGATTTACCATTGATCTTATTTGGGTTGTTTCTCAATATGGTATCAGAGTTTAATCAGTGAGATTAGAGCATTCCTATGGTGGATTTGAGGAAGAAAAGGCAATTAGGGCAGTGAGGATTGATCGTAGTCTAAAGAAACTTGAATCATGTCAGTTATATTTCAAAAGGGATTGATTCTGAAAAACTTTTTCAGCAAAACAAAAAGAGAATTGGAGAAAAAGAAGAAAATTTATATTACAGCCCTAGAAATAGAGGAAAATCGTCATGACTGAAAGAGAGAAAATGGTAGACTATGGTGAGAATGTTGGTTCTGACAAAGGGGAAGTCTTTCAAATCACCAATGACAAAAATTACCTCTAATGGGGTAGATCTATCGAACTAGCTGTGATGGCAAAGGGAAGTGAAGAGAGAATACCCTCGTAAGTGCATAGCTTATTCAATCCATGACACCATCTATTGGCAGCACTTTTATATTCCTAGAATCAACAACAGACATATGGTTGGCTACTCAAGATGCATATTCCAGTGTTATCCGTATCGTACGATACGGTGCGATACGTATCGTATCGTGGGAAGCCATGATACGATACGAACAATACGCCCAAAAAAAAATTTCCAAAATTTATTATTTTCAAAATTTTTTTTTGCAGGTTTCTGGCCTCTCTTCACTTCCTTATGCTTGTAATTTAGGTTTATAATTTTATTTATTGAATAAGAATAATTTATAAACAAATAAAAATTGTGACAAAATCATTTTCCTTTCTGTTGCCAACTTTTAGGTATATTTCTGCTAGCAGTTTCTAATTTCATGAGATCGCAAACAATTAAAAACATTTGGTTGTCTCAGTTCATTGAGTGGGCATTTCACAACTTCATTATTTTAGGGTTCACCTTACGTGACTTCTATTGAGTTGAACATGATCAACGCGTGTGAGGCTTAACTCAGTCTGTGAAGTGAGAAATGAAACTCAAGCATTAGTTAAAAAGCTAATTGTAAGAGAAAAAGGGATATCATCAAGTAATAATATCACATCACTGAGGTGTCATAGAGTCAATAATCAAAGAAATTGAGCTCATTGTTTTGCTCACATATGAAAATTAGCAAATATGACAACTACATGTACAAAGATAGCAGTTTGTTAATTTTGATATATTAGATGAGTGGATTATGAAAGATAACGAAGAAAATGCACTCCTAACCGAAGAAGACATTGCATGAATTAATTTGAAGTGCAACAACATCACGAAGGAGATGAAGATTTTCATTTTAAAGCAGAAGGTGATGAGAAACTTTGAATCTTTATCAAGTAGAAGATGAAGATTATTTAGTTAATAATCCTGATACAAATTCAAATATGTAAAATGTAAATGTATTTCATTTTTTGCTTCAAAATATGTAATTTTGGATCCAATTGTTCAATGTTGAATGTTCAATCTGTGCTAAACTTTGCATTATATGAATTTAAAGCAATTATCAGATTTTTCCAGATTTTTACTAATTTTCTTGATTTTTTAAATAATTTTCGTATTATTTTAATATTAAAGTACGATACGATACGATATGCCCGTATCATGGAGCCCAGCGATACGCGATACGCATCAGACAACACTGGCATATTCCGAAAGGAAGAATGTTGCCAAGGAGTACGATATTATTAAGAAGATTAGAAAATATAGATAAGAAGGAAGGTTTGTGAGTTAGTATTAAATGATCAATTTGAAGAACATAAAGTGTTTGATCTTTTGTGAGGTCTCTTTAGAGTATGAAGCGGCTAAAAATAATATCCTCAGCAAGGAGAAACTTTCATCATTAAGTACATTATACTCTATACTCCTACGAGAACAAGATAAAAAACACTTAGACAAAGAAGGAAAAATCAACAAAGAAACTGCTGCATTTGTGAGCAGGAATGCAGGAAATTCATCAAATACTCGCGGTAGAAGTGGATATGGTAGCAGAAGCAGAGGTAGATCAGATGAAAAAGACAATCTGACCTGTTCTCACTATGAAAAAACCAGACACACAAAAGAAGCGTGTTAGGAACTCATGGGTAGACCTAACTATTTTCAAAATAGACCAAATAGAGTCTATTTCAGTCATCAAAGTGAGAAACATAATATGGAAACGGGGCTAAATTCATTGGCTGAGAAAAAGAAGGAAATTGAAGACCTTAAAGCCATAATAAATGAATCATGAACTACATAAACTTCTTCTAATATTGATTCTCAAACTACCGTAGTCTATCCCTTCTCTTTTATGGCATTGGGTTGGGTAATGCTCTCTCATCTAATTCTAAGATATGGATGGTTGATTTGAGGGTGACATATCACATGGTTGGCATGAGAGAATTTTTTGATGATTATGAGTTAATTGAGAAGGGGATTGACATTAAATTGGTTGATGGATCCAACATTCCCATAGCAGGAAAAGGGAGCTACAAATTTAGGGATTCTTAAAAATATTTTACATGTTCCCAACATTTCAGTTAATCTGTTATCATCCATGCCTTGGGTAAAGACTTGAATTGTCTTGTAACATTCAACTCTACTTATTGTAATTTTCAGGAACTCAGGACGAAGAAAAACTTTGGTCAAAGTAGCTATGAGGAAGGGACTCTATGTCTTTGAGGAGAGTAGAAAAACAACAATGCAGTCTATCTATACTACAGAAAAAAGAAAAAAGATTTGATCTTATGGCATCGAAGACAAATATCTTCTACTTTCTAAAATTAGGATAATATTACCAACATTTTCTAGTGATTTTATTTTACAATGTAAAACTTATCAAAAAGCCAAACATCATCGTGTATCTTTTCTGTTGAATAAAACTAGAACTTCTAAACCGTTTGAAATTATTCATTCCGATGTTTGGGGTCCATGCTGTACCACTTCACCGTAGGGTTGCAGATATTTTGTTTTCTTTATAGACGATTGCACTAAATTCACTATAGTTTGCCTAGAAAACTAAAGATAAGTGAAAAATATCCTTTCTATGTATTGTCAATTCATCCATACTCAATTTTAACTACCCATGAGAATCATCCGTAGTGATAATGAAGGCAAATTTATGTCTCAATCTTTACATTCATATTTTTTGAGTCATGGGATAAGGAAGCTACATTGCCGCCCGAATGTAGTGAAAATTTTAGGGTCTCCGTATTTTGATTATGGACGGATGCGGGGAGTAAGGAAGCTAGTCCTAGATAATAAGATTCGTATTGGTTCTTGGAATATCGGAACATTATCCGGTAAGCTAATGGAGGTGGTAGATACTATGATTCGGAGAAAGATTCATATTCTATGTTTACAAGATACAAAATGGGTTGGAGAAAAAGCAAAAGAGATAAAGGATACAGGTTTTAAATTATGGTACTCAAGTAAAGAAAAGGCTCGAAATGGAGTTGGTATTATCATAAATAAAGATTTAAAGGAGAGTGTAGTAGACATACAACGATATGGTGACCGAATCATGACGTTGAAATTAGTGTTAGGAGCATAGGTTTTAAATATAGTTTGTGCCTACGCACCCCAAGTCGGACTAGAAGATAGTATAAAGACAGTTTTTTGGGAAGAGTTAGATAAGATGTTTCAAAAGATTCCACAAAGGGAGATGATTTGTTTAGGAGGAGATTTAAAGGGACATGTCGGTAAAGAGGCATTAGGATATCAAGGGATTCATGAAAACTTTGGTTTTGGGGATATAAACGAGGAAGGTAGGGAGATTTTAAATTTTGCTATGGCATTTGATCTCTTTATAAGTATGGGAAAAGGCTTAGTTGTTGTTGTTGTATTTGATCTCTTTATAACCGGTAAGGGATCACCCTTGCATTGCCGGTCCCAAGCCCGGATAAAGGAGGAGGGTTGTGTTAGGCTTCCGACAGCCAGCGTAAAACTTCGTCGGATTTTTATAACATGGATTACAAAAATTATGAGCATTGCTTTGGGGCGTCCCCGCCTAGCGACGTGCTGCAGAGCCCGAATGCAGTAAGAAGCAAGCAAGGGGCACTACATTTTCGCCTGAATGTAGTGAATCATTGCAGAGAGGGTTCCCACATCATGGACGGGTATGGGTAAAGAAGTTAGTCCCGCTACATTGCCGCCCGAATGTAGTGAAAAATTTTCAAAGAGGGTCTTCGCATTTTGATTATGGACGGATGCGGGGGGTAAGGAAGCTAGTCCTAGATAATAAGATT
The DNA here is from genome assembly GCA_036023115.1 of Brasenia schreberi. Taxonomy (NCBI): domain Eukaryota; kingdom Viridiplantae; phylum Streptophyta; class Magnoliopsida; order Nymphaeales; family Cabombaceae; genus Brasenia; species Brasenia schreberi. Next base: position 9,014,950 of record JAYKKT010000055.1, on the reverse strand, counting down.
CGTATTGGTTCTTGGAATATCGGACCATTATCGGGTAAGCTAATGGAGGTGGTAGATACTATGATTCGGATAAAGATTCATATTCTATATTTACAAGAGACAAAATGGGTTGAAGAAAAAGCAAAGGAGATAGAGGATAGAAGTTTTAAATTATAGTACTCAGGTAAAGAAAAGGCTCGAAACGGAGTTGGTATTATCATAAATAAAGATTTAAAGGAGAGTTAATAGACATACAACGATATGGTGACCGAATCATAAAATTGAAATTAGTGCTAGGAGCAATGGTTTTGAATATAGTTTGTCCTTACGCACCCCAAGTAGGACTAGAAGATAGTATAAAGACTATTTTTTGGGAAGAGTTAGATAAGGTGTTTCAAAAGATTTCATAAAGAGAGATGATTTGTTTAGGAGGAGATTTCAATGGACATGTCGGTAAAGAGGCATTAGGATATCAAGGGATTCATGGAAACTTTGGTTTTGGGGATATAAATGAGGAAGGTAGGGAGATTTTTTGTTATCGCATTTGATCTCTTTATAGTCAATACAATCTTCAAAAAACGAGATGAACATTTAATTACTTATAAGAGTGGCTTATCACAAACACAAATTGATTACTTTATTTGTAGAAAAAAAGATAAAGCGTGTTGTAAAGATTGTAAGGTAATTCCAGGAGAAAGCTTAACCACCCAACATCGACTTTTAGTTATGGATTTACAAATAAAAAAATGGACAAAGAAGAAAAGAGTGCATCGAGCTATTCGGACTAAATGGTGGAACCTCAAAAGCGAGAAAGAAGATATATTTAAACAGAAAGTCCTTCAAGGAGATGTTTGGAATTATGTTGGCACACCCTGTGATATGTGGAACAATATGGCTATACATATTAGGAAAGTGGCGAAAGATGTGTTAGGGGTATCTAAGGGAGGTGTACCGGCACAAAAAGAAGCTTGGTGGTGGAGTGAAGTAGTACAAAATAAAATCAAGCCAAAGAGGGCATGTTACAAATTATATTATGCTAAGAAAACTAGTGAAACTTTAGAAGCTTATAAGAAAGCAAAGAAGGAAGCAAAAAAGGCCGTTAGTGAAGCAAAAGCTAAGATTTGGGAGGACTTATATAAAAAACTCAACTCAAAAGAGGGTGAAAGAGATATTTTTAGGATAGTTAGAGCTAGAGATAAGAAAACTAAAGATCTTAATTATGTTAGAAGCATAAAAGACGAGGATGAAAAAATTCTAGTGGCAAATGATGATATAAGAAATAGATGGAAAAATTATTTTTATAATCTTTTTAATGAAAATAAAGATGTTAGTATTAGTTTAGGAGATTTAGCCAAGTTAGAAAAGTATATAAACTATAATTTCTACCGACGTATTCAAAAGAAAGAAGTCAAAGAGGCTCTTAAGCATATGAAGGGTAGTAAATCGGTAGGACCAGATAATATTCCTATCAAAGTTTGGAAAATACTAGGAGAAATAGGAATCACTTGGCTCACAAGACTATTTAATGAAATATGGAAAAACCAAAAGATGCCCGAGGAATGGAGAGCAAGTACACTTAGACCCATATATAAGAACAAGGGAGACATTCAAAATTGTGCAAATTATCAAGGTATCAAGTTAATGAGCCATACTATGAAATTATGGGAAAGAATTATCGAACGTAGGTTAAGACAAGTATCAAGTACAATACAGAACCAATTTGGATTCATGCCAAGCAGATCTACTATTGCAGCGATTCACCTTTTGAGATGTCTTATGGAACATTTTAGAGCAAAAAAGAAAGACTTTCACATGATATTTATTGATCTAGAAAAAGCTTATGATAGGGTACCGAGGGAGGTTCTTTGGAGAACTTTGGAAAAAAGAGGTATCCCATTGACATATATTAACCTTATAAGAGACATGTACGATGGTGCAAAAACATGTGTGAGGACTCATGAAGGAACGACAGACATCTTTGAAGTTAATATTGGGTTACATCAAGTATCAACTTTAAGTCCATACTTATTTATAATGGTGATGGATGAGTTAACAAAACATATTCAAGATGAAGTACCTTGGTGTATGTTATTTGTAGATGACATTGTATTAGTGGAGGAGTCTAAGGAAAAAGTTAATAGAAAATTGGAACTATGGAGAGAAACATTAGAAAGCAAAGGCCTCCGACTTAGTAGAATAAAGACAAAATATATGGAATGTAAGTTTGATCATTTGGTTACTTCAAAGGACATAGAAATTAAAATTGGCACACATTGCATTCCTCAAAAGGAAAGTTTTAAATACCTAGGGTCAATTTTTCAGAGTGTTGGAAGAATTGATGGAGATGTTACACATAGAATAAATGTTGGTTGGTTAAAATGGAGAGGAGCATCAGGTATTCTTTGTGATAAGAAGATACCGTTAAAATTAAAAGGTAAATATTATAGAGCAGCAATTAGGCCTGCCATGTTTTATGGTTCTGAGTGTTGGGCAGTTAATCATAACATGTACAAAAGATGTCTGTGACAGAAATGAAGATGTTGAGATGGATGAGTGGTCATACAAGAAAAGACCGTATACATAATGAGGTTATTAGAAACAAATTAGGAGTGGCACAAATAGAGAATAAAATGAGAGAACATCGTTTAAGATGGTTTGGACATATAGAAAGAAGATCAAAAGAAGAACAGGTTAGAAAAACTAAATTTGGAAAGTATTAAAAGAGGTAGAGGACAACCACAAAAAGTGTTGGAAAGAAACAATAAAGAATGATCTATCTTATTGGGAGTTAACTGCTAACATGGCACACGATAGGGATCTATGGAAACAAAGAATCCATGTAGCCGACCCCGTCTAGTATGGGAAAAGGCTTAGTTGTTGTTGTTGTATGAGATATTACACCAAACATCATGTCCATATTCCCCACAGCAAATTGGGGTTCCTGAGAGGAAACATTTGCATATTTTGGAAGTTGCAAGAACCTTGTTGATTAAGAATAATGTCCCAAAAAGTTATTTGTTTGAAGTTGTATTAACTGTTATTTTTTTATAAAGCACATGCCACTAATTTTCTTACTCGTGATTCTCCCTTTCACTCTTTATGTCCTACTCAAAAACAATTTTATGTTCCATTAAGAGTGTTTGGATGTACCTGTTTTGTACATATTTTTGGTAATACTAGAGAGAAGCTTGATGCTAGAGCAATTAAGTGTATTTTCTTGGGATACTCCTCTACATAGAATGGATATAAGTGTTATAATCATGAGAAGAGGAAGTGGTTGTAAATAATTGTTGATAATCGAAGGTTAAATCGCCCACGTTGCAATTCGTCAATGCGCCAAGATATCAAAACATCCGAATATGGATGTCACACGCCAAGAACACAAGGGTGAAGAACAAGAGAGTCAAACCACAAAGAAAAGTTATGCTAGACAACATATTTTATTGATATGAAGATGGAGTATATATACAGGTTTGTACATAGCAAAATAGAGAAGAAAAAGAGGCAACAAAGGAGGGGCAACAAGTGCTGGCCAAGCTTGGCCAACACTAGCTGTTGGATTCCAACGGCTACTTGCTGGCCAGGCAAGTAGCCATTGGCCAGCAAGTAGCTATTCAGCGCTGCAAGCCCTAGTGTCCCACGCCACCCATACCAAGTGCACGGGCCCTAATGGCCCATGCTGCCTATTACATTTAACCTAATGGCCCGTGATGCCTATTACATTTAATAGTGGTATATCACAATGGATGTTACATTTCATAAGAACTTATAGTACTTTGGTGCCGATGGGAGTAAGTTATCAAATTCTCTCAATTTCATTGTCTTACCGATATTGTCGATGAAAGAAAAGGATGAAGAGGCAATTGAATCTCCTGAAGAAAGAAAGTGACAGACTTATTCAAGAGAAAGAAAGATAGTCCTACCAAATCCTAATACTACCCTCAACCAATATATGACTCCTGAATCAATTATGATAAATACTAAGGTAAATCCTTTAATTCCTCCTAGTATTTTAAATGATTTACCTATTGCTCTTCGAAAGGAAAAAAGAGAATAAACGAAATATCCTATTCATAAAATGATATCTTATTCTAATTATCCAAAAGAATATTAGTTGTTTTTTATTTATGCAGACAAGGCTTATATTCTAAGGGCATATGAAGAGGTTGAACAATTTATAGAATGAAATGCAGCTATGAGAGAAGAAATTAAAGTTCTAGAAAAAAATCAAACCTAGGAACTTATAGAGTTACCACCAGAAAGAAAACTGTTGGCTGCAAATGAGTGTATACTATCAAGTATAGAGCAGATGAGAATATAGAAAGATACAAAACCAAGTTGGTGAGTAAAGGTTATAGTTAATCCTATATGATTGACTATATAGAAACCTTTGCACCAGTTACAAAATTAAATACTATCAGAATTCTCTTAAGTGTGATAGTTAATTAGAAACGGGACTTATGATAGTTGGATGTTAAGAATGCATTTCTCTAAGGAGATCTTACCGAGGATATCTATATGGACTTACCACCTGGTTATGATCTAAAGATTGAGCCACATAAGGTATGCAAGCTGAAGAAATCGATTTATAGCTTAAAACAATCATCTAGAGCATTGTTTGAAAAATTTAGCGAATGTGTTCTAAGTATGGGCTTCAAACGCAGTACTAGTGATCACACATTATTGATTAGACAAGGAGAGAAAACTATTTTTTTAGTTGTATATGTTGATGATATAATCATTAGAGGCAATGATGCGAAAGAAATTATAAAAGTGAGAGTTGCACATGCTATTTGACTTGATAGACTTGGAAAAACTACACTATTTTCTGGGCATTGAAATTATTCGAAGTAATGATTGTTTGTTCTTAAGCGAGCATAAATATATCCTAGATCTATTAAAAAAACAAAGTTGGAAGATTATCGTATATGTATTGTTCCATCGAAGTTCAAAGGGGACAGTTGAAGACTTTGAGAACCTATATGAAGATGTGGGTAAATATCAAAGATTATTTGGGAAACTTATATATCCTACCACCAGAAGACTAGATATAAGCTTTCCAGTAAGCTATGTTAATAGATGGATAAACTCACCATCAAGATACCAAATGAATACAGTGTTCCATATTATCAGATACCTAAAGTCATCTATTACTCATGGTTTATACAGTATTGAGATTTATTTATATGTTGATTGGGTTGGTTCTTTAGATGATCGAAGATCTAGTTCAGGATATATTGTACTCCTAAGAGGTAATATTGTCTCACGGAAAAGTAAGAAACAATCAGTGGTAGCCAGATTTAGTACTCAAGCGGTGTATTGTGCTATTGCTCTTGGTACGTGTGAGGATTTATGGATTTTATCACTATTAGAAGAAATTGGCATGGAGAGGATCATTCCAATTAACTTCTTCACTCAAAGTATAGAAGCACTTCAAATGACTTTTAACATGAGAAGACAAAACATATTTGAGTTGACTGTCATTTCATTAGACAGAAAGTTTCTCAAAGAATTTTCAACATCATTCATGTTTGTTTTGGAGACCAAGTGGTTGATATTCTTACAAAACCAGTAGCTGCTAATGGATTAAAGAAAGTTCTCGGTAAGTTGGGTATTTCAAGCATTCAATGCCCAACTTGAGGGGCCGTGTTAAAGATTACATATTTATGTAATTTGTATTTCTGCATTTATCTTTTGTAATTGGGTCTTACGGGTCTCTTTGGATCAAAATTTAATCCATTGGGATCTAAGTATCATTAGTTTTGCTAATCAGGAGCATTTTTGTCTTTCAAGTTAGAAACCTATATAATTAATATCCTAAGTGTAATCGTGTAATGCTATGCAAGAGAGAAATAAGAGAGAGAGGGTGTGGCAACCTATGGAGATGCTCACTCCCTCCTTGCTTCCCATCGATGTTTATTCTTGATTTGTCATTGATCTTATTTGGGTTGTTTCTCAACACCAACCTCTAACGACACCTCTAACATCGACAACAAAAGTAATCCGGTAGTTGCCTTTTGGTATAGGTTTTTTTCCCTTTTACTATGTTTATTTTCTATTTTCTTTTACTATTAATTTTTTTAATGACAATATATGAAGTGAGTGGATATATTTTTGTTGCATTCATTAAAGACAATGATGGAAAATTTCTAGTGGCAAATGATGATATAAGAAATAGATGGAAAAGCTATTTTTATAAGCTTTTTAATGAAAATAAAGATGTTAGTATTAGCTTAGGAGAGTTAGCCAAATCAGAAAAGTATATAAACCACAATTTCTACCGACGTATTCAAAAGAATGAAGTCAAAGACACTCTTAAACATATGAAGGGTGGTACATCGGCAAGACCAGATAATATTCCTATAGAAGTTTGGAAAATACTAGGAGAAATAAGAATCACTTGGCTCACAAGACTATTTAATGAAATATGGAAAAACCAAAAGATGCCTGAGGAATGGAGAGCAAGTACACTTAGACCCATATATAAGAACAAGGGAGACATTCAAAATTGTGCAAATTATCAAGGTATCAAGTTAATGAGCCATACTATGAAATTATGGGAAAGAATTATCGAACGTAGGTTAAGACAAGTATCAAGTACAACAGAGAACCAATTTGGATTCATGCCAAGCAGATCTACTATTGAAGCGATTCACCTTTTGAGATGTCTTATGGAACATTTTAGAGCAAAAAAGAAAGACCTTCACATGATATTTATTGATCTAGAAAAAGCTTATGATAGGGTACCGAAGGAGGTTCTTTGGAGAACTTTGGAAAAAAGAGGTATCCCATTGACATATATTAACCTTATAAGAGACATGTATAATGGTGCAAAAACATGTGTGAGGACTCATGAAGGAACGACAGACTTCTTTGAAGTTAATATTGGGTTACATCAAGGATCAACTTTAAGTCCATACTTATTTATAATGGTGATGGATGAGTTAACAAAACATATTCAAGATGAAGTACCTTGGTGTATGTTATTTGCAGATGGCATTGTATTAGTGGAGGAGTCTAAGGAAAAAGTTAATAGAAAATTGGAACTATGGAGAGAAACATTAGAAAGCAAAGGCCTCCGACTTAGTAGAACAAAGACAGAATATATGGAATGTAAGTTTGATCATTTGGTTATTTCAGAGGACATAGAAATTAAAATTGGCACACATTGCATCCCCCAAAAGGAAAGTTTTAAATACCTAAGGTCAATTTTTCAGAGTGATGGAAGAATTGACGGAGATGTTACGCATAGAATTAATGATGGTTGGTTAAAATGGAGAGTAGAATTAATGATGGTTGGTTAAAATAGATGGGAGCATCAGGTATTCTTTGTGATAAGAAGATACCATTAAAGGTAAAAGGTAAATATTATAGAGCAGCAATTAGGGCTGCCATGTTTTATGGTTATTAGTGTTGGGCAGTTAATTATCAACATGTATAAAAGATGTCTGTGAAAATGAAGATGTTGAGATGGATGAGTGGTCATACAAGAAAAGACCATATACATAATGAGGTTATTAGAAATAAATTAGAAGTGGCACCAATAGAGGATAAAATGAGAGAATATCGTTTAAGATGGTTTGGACATATAGAAAGAAGATCAAAAGAAGAACCTGTAAGAAGGTAGAAAAACTAAATTTGGAAAGTATTAAAAGCGCTAGAGGACGACCACAAAAGTGTTGGAAAGAAACAATAAAGAATGATCTAGCTTATTGTAAGTTAACTGCTAACATGGCACACGATAGGGATCTGTGGAAACAAAGAATCCATGTAGTCGACCCCGTCTAGTATGGGAAAAGGCTTAGTTGTTGTTGAAGTGGGAGATATTCTTTGAGTGTTCTGGTGATTTATGAAGTGCTTTTATTTTCAAGTTTATTAAAATTTAAGAAGTAAATTAAGATGGCAGGAAGTGGTATTATGCAGTCTCAACTCGGTCTGATGATCTAGCATGACAATGGAGTACTTTAATTGAGTGAAGCAGATTGGAAATCAAATGTAATTTTTATTAGGTGATGAGTGGTGAAGTTTCTCGATTGAAATAATACCTAACAAGGATTATAAAAGAGATTGTTCTTTGTACAGGCAAAATTAGGAGAGTGCAAAAAGTCATTAAATAACAATGTCTACATATGATTAAGAGTATAGTTGAGAAGAGACAAGAAAAAGAAGATAAAGGGATGTTTGAGAAAGAGGATGTTGGACTTGGTGGTGGTGGTGATGATAGCATCCCCTCTGATGCTAGGACTGAGGTTGGTAATAGTGTTCTCAACCACCAACCAAGAGAAAGAGGGTTGTTCAAGAGGTTGTAAGTAGTAAAAGATGAAGGGTTAGAGGAATATCTCATTCTGGCATATAATCGTTTTTTCCTTTTAGTAATGCTACATGTGGTGCTCAACTTGGAATTCGTGCTGCTATGACTTCAGAGCAATTGTATGAGCAGACAATCCTTACAGTGAGATATGGTTTGATGATGCATGCATTTCATTTAATGTAGCAAATTTCTTTAATTTTCAGGTAATGATAGATGTTATTACTAACATTGGTCTAAGGTATAAGATTCCTTCTTATAATATGTTGAGGATAAGACCGTCTTTGAAGTCCAAGAGTAATGTTCCACTTCGAGAGAATCATGAAAGGAAACATGATGCACTATCATGACAGATGGATGAACAGATAGGCGAGGAAGTACTTTATTAAACTTCCTCTTCTATTGTCTTAAAAGACTTTTACTTTTGAGATCACTAGACATATTAAAGAAACGTTATATTGAAGAGGTTGTAAGGTAAGAATTTGATAAAGTGATATTGGAGGTTGGGCGTGAAAATGTAGTCCAATTAATTACAGATAATAAAAGACTTTTATTTTTGAGATCACTAGACATATTAAAGAAACGTTATATTGAAGAGGTTGTAAGGCAAGAATTTGATAAAGTGATATTGGAGGTTGGGCGTGAAAATGTAGTCCAATTAATTACAGATAATGCAACTAATTATAAAGTTGTTGCAAAAGAGTTAGCCAAGAGTTATGGTACTTTTTATTGGACATCATGTACAACCTATTATCTAAATCTCATCCTTGAGGATATTGAAGAGATAGATGAGGTAAAGATAGTAACTGAATAATGTGAATATATCACTAAATTTATTTATAACCATGCATTTGTATTATGTTTGATGAAGAGATATAATGATCGTGTAAAGCTCCTTCGTACGGTTGCTAATTAATTTACAAACTAATATCTTATTAGTATAGAGCATTTTTAAATAAAAGCAAGCCTTAAAGAGAATGTTTATCTCAAATAAGTGACATTAGTTTGCAGAGTTACCTCAAAATGGGAGAAATAGAAAATTTATCAAGATTTGAGAGACCGTCAAGGGTACATTTTGGAACTCTTGTATTAGGTTATTAAAGAACACATACCTTTTGGCTGACAGTAAGGAAGTCATTTATGGGTTATAAGGTAAAGCTATGGGTAGGGCTAAAGAAGCTATGAGGAGTAATTTTTTTGAAAAAAAGAGTGATTATGTATCTTTGTGGAGGATTATTGATAATAGATGGAACAAATAGTTGCATTAGCCTATTCATGTAGTAGCTTACTACATAAATCCAACATTTAGGTATTTTGCAACCTTTAAAATGGATAGTGAGGTCAATAGAGGTATCATTGATTACATAGACAGATTGGTCCTTTATAAGAGTAGAGCATATGTTATACATCAAGAGATCGAAATCTACGATAATGCTCTTTACTTGATGGGCTTGCCTGTAATCATTCACAACCGTACTAATATGTGCCTACGTAAATGTATAAATAATTTATCTTAATATTTAAGTTTCTTAATCTTATATTTATAGTGGAATAGATCTTTATATTTGTCTTTTCTATTAGATGTTTGGTAAAGTAGGTTTGGAAGTGATTAACTAAATTTGAGAGATATTGTAATAAGGGCTACGAGTCAAACCTATAATGCATCTGGTTGTTAAAGAAATTGGAGTATCTTTGAATATATCCACATAAAAAAGCACAACTGGTTGGAACATAAGCCGCTCAATGACCTAGTTTTCATTCGTTGCAACATGCAACTTCGATAAAGGTAATTAAGGATTACTTACTAATTAAGTATTCAATTCAATATTTCAATTTATTAAGTTGTATTCGTTAACTTTTTAGTGTCTTTGAACATATCCACATAAAAAAGTAGTTGCATTATGTCATTGCAACATGCGGCTTCGACAAAGAGAATTGGAGTGTCTTCAAACATATCCACATAAAAAAGCACAACAGTTTGGAACATAAGTCGCTCAATGACCTAATTTTCATTCGTTGCAACATGCAACTTCGATAAAGGTAATTAAGGATTAATTACTAATTAAGTATTCAATTCAATATTTCAATTTATTAAGTTGTATTCGTTAACCTTTTAGTGTCTTTTAACATATCCACATAAAAAAGTAGTTGCATTATGTCATTGCAACATGCGACTTCGACAAAGGGAATTGGAGTATCTTCAAACATATCCACATAAAAAAAGCACAACAGTTTAGAACATAAGTCGCTCAATGACCTAGTTTTCATCCGTTATAACATACGGCTTCGACAAAGATAATTAAGGATTACTTACTAATTAAGTATTTAATTCAATGTTTCAATTTATTAAGTTTTCATTCGTTAACTTTTTAGTTTTAATTTTTATTTATTTATGATTCTTGCAAGTAATTAAGAAAGTTAAACTTAAGTAGGTATCAGAACCAATTTGATCTAATAAGTTTGATAATTTTGATGTCTTAGAAGAGTGAATTATGGGAGATAATGAACCAAATACACTCCTAAATGAAGAAGACATTCAATGGATCAATTTGGAAAGAGTGCAACAATATGAGGAAGGGGATGATATATTGATTTTGCTATTAAAGGTGATGATAATCTTGAACAAGGAGGAGAAGAAGAAGAACAACAACAACAGCTAAGCCTTTTCCCATACTAGACGGGGTCGACTACATGGATTCTTTGTTTACACAGATCCCTATCGTGTGCCATGTTAGCAGTTAACTCGCAATAAGCTAGATCATTCTTTATTGTTTCTTTCCAACACTTTTGTGGTCGTCCTCTACATCTTTTAATACTTTCCAAATTTAATTTTTCTAACCTTCTTACAAGTTCTTCTTTTGATCTTCTTTCTATATGTCCAAACCATCTTAAACGATATTCTCTCATTTTATCCTCTATTGGTGCCACTCCTAATTTGTTTCTAATAACCTCATTATGTATACGGTCTTTTCTTGTATGACCACTCATCCATCTCAACATCTTCATTTCTGTCACAGACATCTTTTGTACATGTTGATGATTAACTTCCCAACACTCGGAACCATAAAACATGGCAGGCCTAATTGTTGCTCTATAATATTTACCTTTTACCTTTAATGGTATCTTCTTATCACAAAGAATACCTGATGCTCCTCTCCATTTTAACCAACCATCATTAATTCTATGCATAACATCTCCATCAATTCTTCCATCACTCTAAAAAATTGACCCTACATATTTAAAACTTTCCTTATGAGGGATGCAATGTGTGCCAATTTTAATTTCTATGTCCTCTGAGGAAACCAAATGATCAAACTTACATTCCATATATTTTGTCTTTGTTCTAATAAGTCGGAGGCCTTTGCTTTCTAATGTTTCTCTCCATAGTTCCAATTTTCTATTAACTTTTTCCTTAGACTCGTCCACTAATACAATGTCATCTGCAAATAACATACACCAAGGTACTTCATCTTGAATATGTTTTGTTAACTCATCCATCACCATTATAAATAAGTATGGACTTAAAGTTGATCCTTGATGTAACCCAATATTAACTTCGAAGAAGTCTGTCATTCCTTCATGCGTCCTCACACATGTTTTTGCACCATCATACATGTCTCTTATAAGCTTAATATATGTCAATGGGATACCTCTTTTTTCCAAAGTTCTCCAAAGAACCTCCCTCGGTACCCTATCATAAGTTTCTTCTAGATCAATAAATATCATGTGAAAGTCTTTCTTTTTTGCTCTAAAATGTTCCATAAGACATCTCAAAAGGTGAATCGCTTCAATAGTAGATCTACCTGGCATGAATCAAAATTGGTTCTCTATTGTACTTGATACTTGTCTTAACCTACGTTCGATAATTCTTTCCCATAATTTCATAGTATGACTCATTAACTTGATACCTCGATAATTCGCACAATTTTGAATATCTCCCTTGTTCTTATATATGGGTCTAAGTGTACTTGCTCTCCATTCCTTGGGCATCTTTTGGTTTTTCCATATTTCATTAAATAGTCTTGTGAGCCAAGTGATTCCTATTTCTCCTAGTATTTTCCAAACTTCGATAGGAATATTATCTGGTCCTACCGATTTACTACCCTTCATATGTTTAAGAGCCTCTTTGACTTCTTTCTTTTGAATACGTCGGTAGAAATTGTAGTTTATATATTTTTCTAACTTGGCTAAATCTCCTAAACTAATACTAACATCTTTATTTTCATTAAAAAGATTATAAAAATAGTTTTTCCATCTATTTCTTATATCATCATTTGCCACTAGAATTTTTTCATCCTCGTCTTTTATGCGTCTAACATAAGTAAGATCTTTAGTTTTCTTATCTCTAGCCCTAGCTATCCTAAAAATATCTCTTTCACCCTCTTTTGAGTTGAGTTTTTTATATAAGTCATCCCAAATTTTAGCTTTTGCTTCACTCACGGCCTTTTTCGCTTCCTTCTTTGCTTTCTTATAAGCCTCTAAAGTTTCACTAGTTTTCTTAGCATAATGTAATTTGTAACATGCCCTCTTTGCCTTGATTTTATTTTGTACTACTTCACTCCACCACCAAGCTTCTTTTTGTGCTGGTACACCTCCCTTAGATATCCCTAACACATCTTTCGCTACTTTCCTAATATGTATAGCCATATTGTTCCACATATCACAGGGTGTACCAACATAATTCCAAACATCTCCTTGAAGGACTTTTTGTTTAAATATATGTTCTTTTTCGCTTTTCAGGTTCCACCATTTACTTCGAATAGCTCGATGTACTCTTTTCTTCTTTTTCCATTTTTTTATTTATAAATCCATAACTAAAAGTTAATGTTGGGTGGTTAAGCTTTCTCTTGGAATTACCTTACAATCTTTACAACACGCTCTATCTTTTTTTCTACAAATAAAGTAATCAATTTGTGTTTGTGATAAGCCACTTGAAGATTGTATTGACTATAAAGATATCAAATGCCATAGCAAAATTTAAAATCTCCCTACCTTCCTCATTTATATCCCCAAAACCAAAGTTTTCATGAACCCCTTGATATCCTAATGCCTCTTTACCGACATGTCCATTTAAATCTCCTCCTAAACAAATCATCTCCCTTCGTGGAATCTTTTGAATCACCTTATCTAACTCTTCCCAAAAAGCTATCTTTATACTATCTTCTAATCCTACTTAGGGTGCGTAAGCACAAACTATATTCAAAACCTCTGCTCCTAACACTAATTTCAACGTCATGATTCGATCACCATATCGTTGTATGTCTACTACACTATCCTTTAAATCTTTATTTATGATAATATCAACTCCGTTTCGAGCCTTTTCTTTACTTGAGTACCATAATTTAAAACATGTATCCTCTATCTCCTTTGCTTTTTCTCCAACCCATAATTTAAAACATGTATCCTCTATCTCCTTTGCTTTTTCTCCAACTCACTTTGTCTCTCGTAAACATAGAATATGAATCTTTCTCCGAATCATAGTATCTTCCACCTCCATTAGCTTACCAGATAATGTTCCGATATTCCAAGAACCAATACGAATCTTATTATCTAGGACTAGCTTCTTTACCCCCCGCATCCGTCCATAATCAAAATGCGAAGACCCTCTCTGAAAATTTTTCACTACATTCAGGCGGCAATGTAGCGGGACTAACTTCTTTACCCACACCCGTCCATAATGTGGGAACCCTCTCTGCAATTGATTCACTACATTCGGGCGAAAATGTAGTTTACAGAGAAGAAGATGAAGATTATTTAGTTGATGATCCTTATTACAATATGTAATTCTTTTTTTTGCCAATTATGAAAGTTGTAACTTTGCAGCTTTTGCTACTTGTTTAATCATAAAGTTGTACTGCTTAAATGCTTATACATTAGATTAATGGTGAATGATGAATATTTACTCAACTTTTGAATTACAATCATAAAGTTGTACTCCTTAAATGCTTATACTTTAAATTAATGGTGAATGATGAATATTTACTCAACTTTTGAATTATAGAAATTATTTAGAATTGTCTTGACTTTTTTGTAAATTTTCTTGATTTTCTCTATTTTTATTTATAAACTTCTTCTTTTTTAAATTACGGTACGGTATGGTATGATATGATACAATACACTTGTCTCGTGGAGCAAAACGATACACGATATGATATTGTCTAAAATTAACATTAATCCCATGTGTTCTTCAGAAAAATATCTCTATGATAAAGAGCTACAAGCGAAAAGAAATTGGAAGGAACTATATAAGGTGATTAAAAAATATATCATAGAGCAATGATTTGTCCAAGAAATCCGAATCAACATATGGGGAAAGAAGTTTATTTTAGATTATAAAAGTGTCCACTGGATCTTTGGCAATCAAAATGAACACAACAAATGAACTCTTAGTTTGATATAAGTGACCTATTTGTAGCAAACATGCTTCTTAAAATGCAAGAACTACAAATGGTTTATCTAAAATGGAAACCAACTATTTTGCTCAAATAAAAAAGAATCTTTGTTTTGAAGCCTTAAAGTTATTTCAGGAAACCACCCAACGCGATATTTATGATGAATCCAAAAACAAAAGGAAAAGAAGACACAAGACACACAATCTAAGCAAGACATTTTATTTAAGAAAAAAAGTAGTTCTTAAGGAGATTCTTCAAATCATAAAGGAATGAGAAATGTGACAGACCTAAAGATGAACAAAAGAAAGTGGCAAAAGAGGTGATAGGTTAATGTATATAGCTTCCCTAAACAAAAGGGGCTTGGTGGTGGCATGCAATAGTGCAAGAGCAAATCAACATAGAGAGACTGTGCCACAAAATGCATTTTTAAAACAAACAATCATAAAAGTTGAGAGGATTGTAAGAAAACAAGAAAACGAGAGCCACTAAAGCAAAGGTCAAAGTGAAGGATTTTGTATAAAAGCTTACAACATAAGGTGGAAGATATTGGAGAATGGAAAAACAGATCATACTCAAAAAGGTACTAACCTAAGTGATCACCGTAAAGCGAGATAAGATTTATTCTTTAAGTTTCTTAATGGGGTTACAAGTATTCAAATTAGCCTAGAAGTGCTTACCAGCAGTGTTATCCATATCGCACCGTATCGTACGTATCGTATCGTGGGAAGCCACGATACGATACGGGCGATATGCCCCCCAAAAAAAAAATCAATTTTTTTTTTTCAAATTTTTTTTTGCATGTTTCTGCCCTCTCTTCACTTCCCTTTAAGGCATCCTCCAATATGCTTATAATTTGGGTTTATAATTTCATTTATTTAATAAAAATAATGTATAAAAAAAATTATGACAAAATCATTTCCCTTTCTGGTACAATTTTTAGGTATATTTTTGCTAACAATTTCTAATTTCATAAGATCGTAAACAATAAAAAACATTTAGTTCTCTCGGTTCATTGAGTAGGGATTTCACAACTTCACTATTTTAGGGTTCACGTTACATGACTTCCATTGAGTTGAACATGATCAATGTGTGTGAGGCTTAACTCAGTCTGTGAAGTGAGAAATGAAGCTCATGCATTAGTTAAAAAGCTAGTCTCCAATAAGAGAAAAAGGGGACATCATCAAGTAATAATATCACATCATTGAGGTGTCATAGACTCAATAATCAAAGAAATGGAGCTCTTTGTTTTGCTCACATATGAAAATTAGCAAATATGACAACTACATGTACAAAGATAGCAGTTTGTTAATTTTGATATATTACATGAGTGGATTATGGAAGATAACGAAGAAAATGCACTCCTAAGTCCTAACTGAAGAAGACATTGCATGAATTAATTTGAAGTGCAACAACATCATCAAGGAGAAGATGAAGATTATTTAGTTAATGATCCTGATACAAATTTACAATATGTAAAATATAAATGTATTTCATTTTTTGATTCAAAATATATAATTTTGGATGCAATTGTTCAATATTAAATGTTCAATTTGTGCTAAACTTTGCATTATATGAATTTAAAGCAATTACCAGAATTTTCCAAAATTTTCCAGAATTTTCTTGATTTTTTTCGGATTTTTACTAATTTTATTGATTTTTTAAATAATTTTTATAGTTTTTTAATATTAAAGTACGATACGATACGATACGATACGATACGCCCGTATCGTGGAGCCCAGCGATACGCGATACGATACGCGTCAGACAACACTGCTTACCAGTTAGAGGCATGTATTAGATAATGCTATTTATACGCACATCCAGGTAAATAAGTAAAAGAAGCTCTTAAACTTGCAAAAACCTTTATGTAGGGCCAAATGATGACCCTAAATAAGGTTGAAACATATTGGGACAAACAAGCATTACTTCACATAAGTTATTTAATGTCATAAAATACAAGAGGCTGCTATGAGAATGAAGAGTACAACTACACCTGTGTATAGAAATGAAGAAGATATCCTAGTACCAACTATAGGGTATCATGCTATGAGTGAGACCATCAAAAGGTTGAGACAACTATCAACAAAAATAGAAAATCTATTTAGATTTATGTCATAAAAATCTATTATTGAAGCTATTCACTTATGAAGATGTCTGGTGGAACAGTTTAGAAGCAAATATTAAGAACTTTCATATCAAGTTTACTGGTTTAGAAAAGGCCTATGACACAGAAACAAGTATACTTTTGGAGAATAGAGGAATAAATCATATATACATCAACCCTATAAAGACCATGTATGATGGGGAACAGCTTATGTTCGATTTGATGAGGATATAATTGATTTGTTCGGTACTTTTATTTCGTTGGTATCAATATCACATATTACCATGGGTCAATAGTGAAGAATACATCTTCACTTTGGTTATGAATGAACTGAAAAAGCATATTGAAGATTGAAGATTGAAGATGAAGTGCCTTGGTGCATGCTGTTTACAAATATACATTGTATGAACGAGTCAAGGTAACTAGAAAACTTAAATCTTGAAGAGAAGTCTTTGAGAGAAAGGGCATCAACTTAGTAAAACGGAAAAAGGGTACATGGACATAACGTTAGTACTTTGACTAAGTAGATAATAGAAAGGCTTAAATTAGTACTTATTCAGACAAAAGAGAGTTCTGAACATAGGAAGCCAGAATGACAGTAGATGTTATACCTACTATGAATGCAAATTAGATGAAATGGAGTACATAAGGTGAACTAGAAGATAACTATTACAAAGCAATAAGAGAATAAAATTGCTCTATGGTGTTGGGTGTTTGTCAAGAACATGGAGACATGTTTTGTAACTTTGTGATAGAAATGAAGATGTTGAGGTGGGTTGCAGGCCCGCAAAAGGGAAAATTGAGTCCGTAAGGAGGTTGCAACAGTAACAGAAGATAAAGTGATTGACAAAAAGCATCATTTGGACATGGAGAGACAGGCAAATACAGAGATCTGCTGAGAAGATGCAAGAAAATAGGCGGGGTAAATATTTCAGAAGACAGAGGAAGGCCTTAAAAGTCAGAAGTATAGGAAAGAAATAACGATCCTTTTTTTTCCTCAACTCCTAACATACACAAGATAGGGAACAAGAGTGAACAACATTTAGCCATGAGGGCTAAGGTTACTACAACTCTTAATGCAAAAGAACCAGATATCACTCGGTCTAGTTCGAAGCAATGAGTGCTCCACCATTGGCGACCCAGTCAACAGTCGAGATGCATGTAACTCATTACCTCTTATCAAGGACACGTGAAGCCAAAAAGCTTGATTGAACTAAGCACGCAACCAAAAGTTGAGATCATACCACACTATCAAGTCAAGGCCTACCTTGACAGCCGAAGATGTAAAAACAGCGTAAAGTCCCTTCACTCCGTTTATTGTTTTTCAAGTTATATCATAAGCGAGGTCAGAGAAAGACAGGGAAGGAGAGGAGAGTTTGGTGCCTGAGATTCCCAGTTGGAGACGTCGCTCCGGCACAGCGAGGTGCAGACGACTTTGATGCGAATTTCCATGGACCTGGGGGGCTCAACCTCCACCTCTTCCATCACCAGAGCCTCACCTTTCCCCCATGCAACAGCCGCTACAACCACCAAATGAAACGAGTGCAATCAATCGGTTGCCGGAACAATCAAGACGAAAACCAAAACCGAAGAAGGAAGCACGCCCCACCCTTGCATCTCAGGACTTGAGGTGCCATGGCTCCGCCTCACCAACCACAAGGAACAACTCTTCTCTGGGACAAGAAGTGATTACTTATTTTGGACAAAAGCGTGGAGAGAAAGAGAGAGAGCTTCTAAGTAACAACGACAAATCTACTTATTTTGGCCAAAAGTATTGACCTACCCTCACCATCCTCCTCGTGCTTTGGTTTGGTAGATTGGGATGAAACTTTCGACGAGAGAGAGAGCCATCGCCCGCAATGCAGTACCGTCATTGTCAGCTGTTAAATAGTGTTAGCTGTCATTTGCGGCTTCAGACACCCTTGTACGGGAATTAGTGCACCCTTTTTACAGGATTGATACGTGGCCGTTTTTCCAAAAATGGTCCTGATCATTTCTAGTAATTACCAAAATACTTTTTCATTATTCAAAACTTGATACTCTCTATCTTCCCCTGCATTAACCGACTTAACTCCTATTTTTTCCATTCTTCCGGTCATTCCTTATTTCCCACTTCATTTTAGTTGTATAGTATTTGATTTACAATAATTTTTACTAAAAAAATGGATTGACATCCACCCAAACAGTGAATTTGAGAAAAATCTATAAAAAAAAAGGGAGAAATAAGTTTTTTTTCGATTTCTTGAACCAATTCAAAGTGAATTCATCGATTTATCGAAGTACATTGTTGATTTTATTTTATATCATTTTCAATTCAATTAATTGAATTTTTGTACCAAAAAATATCAAAAAAACATAAGCTTTTTTGACGTCACATAGGTAAAAGTTTTTTTGACGTCATTGATTTATCGAAGTACGTTGTTTGGGGCGCGTCTCTTACTTAGACATTATTAACCTCATAAATAAAAAAATTCTATGCAGATATGATTGATAGAGCATGAGTATAAAGTCGTAATGTTATTGTTTCATCTGTAAGATAAAATGCAGTGTCGTATAAAGGATACCCTAGTAGACGACAACAATGAGAAGAGGAACCCTTTACGTTACTAAGATGATACATCAACCTCAAAAAGAAAAACAACAAAAAGCAAGAAGTTGGAATTTCCGCACGAGTTGTGTTTCCTTCTTAAGTTTGATGCAAATGACAATTACCAACTTTTCCTACTCATAGAGCATGTAAGACCAACTAACCTTGATTTTAACCCATTGATCATCCTAGTGATCATATTTTGATAACTTTGTGAACACCCAAAAATTTTGTAAATAATTTTTTTCTCACAACTACAAAAAATTCTTGTTGGAAGCCTTTTCAAAATTTCGTACATAAATTTTACAAAAGTTTTCCTTACAAACAAAAATTATTATCTCAAGTCTTTTTCAAAATCACAGTTTTTTTATAGTAAAAAAGAAATATGTGGAAAGTTCATGATTTTCAAATATATTTTCAAAAAAGAAATATTTTAAAACAATAAAATAAAGTCTTACCTAAAAAGAGACTGGATCGAGGGGAGCAGGATCTCAAGAGACTATCCCCAGATGAGGAAGTATAAGAGATTTGCCCAAAAGAAATAGAGCCTCAAGAAGTGCATATCTAGTACATGCAACACTCAAGAATGGAGTTGGCAAGGCTGATCTTTTATGGTGAAGCAAAGGCCATTCAAACTCCGGGGTTGAAAGCCACATATGGTGTTTATTCTCCCTATTCAAGGATTGAATCAAATCAAATCAAATCAAGATGGGTTGTACATGAGGCAAGCCCAAACCAAGTCGAATCAAAGTAAGCTGGCCTTGTATTCAATTTAATTAAAAACCAAAGTGAACTTGACCAAAGTATATTCCAAGTTTGATTAAGCCAAGGTGGGTGGACCGACATGGGACCAAGCCATGAAGCAACTTTGATCAAGCCAAGGGAGGTTAAGCTACGACACATGACTAGCCTAGACCGAACCAAAGCAGGTTGAACCAAGGGAGATCAAGCAACACCAAGGAAGGTCGACTACACCTAGACCGCACCAAACCAAAGTCAGCTACAAGGCACCTAGGCCGGTTGCAAGAGAAGCCATGGTCATCACCCATGTGGATCACCCATGTGGCCAAGGTGGACCACTCATCTGACCACATGGATCACCCATGTGACCAGCAAAATGGAGTTGAATTGGACCTAATTTAGATCAGTTATGGATCAACCCAACCCATGGAAGGCTTTAGAGAGATGCCAAAAATATTCTTGGTCTAGAGACTTCTTGGGAAGTCTATAAATACCAGCCTTGGATAAGGATTCAAAAGATGCAAATTAGAGGGAAAAAACCAGCAAAAAGAAGAGAGAAAAGAGAGAGAAGAGAGTGAGGAAGAAGAGGAAGGCATGGAGAAGAAGGCTAGCCAAGATCGCCAGCCAAGAGAGGCTCCCCGAAGAAGAAATCTGGTCAGGTTTTCCCCTTTCTCTATTTTCTTGATTCCTTCATTTGTAATATTTGGAGTCCTCTTCTCTAATCCATTGTAAAAGCAAAAGAAGTGCTGTAAATTTCTATAAAAGGTCATCGGTAAGAAGACATATCATTTGTTTGATATTTGGTTCCTTCTACCTCAATATAAGTCGTATCTTATACTTCCTCATCTTCTCTATGCTTAAATATATTATCATCCCTTCTCTTTTTTTTTTATTATTATGATTGTCTCAAAATTAATTTAAGAAGCCATAAGAGGGACATTAGAAGTCACGTTTTACATACAATGATATGAGTAGTAAATCACTCTTATGGTGGATTAAATATTCATAAGTTTGTGTAAGGACGGGTAGTAGGCTATGATCGCATATATTTTTCAAGAAAGTTATCCTCCTCGAGAGAGATGCCTCGAGGATTTATATATAAATGAGTTCCTCTCCAAACGAACGCAAGTGTTCAACTAAATTTTTTTGGATGACTACTAAGATATTACGGGTCAAATCGAATGCATCATTAGCTTCTATAAAGAAAAGTCTACAAATTTCAGTATCATGCATAAGTCGTGTCTGATACTTGAATTTTTCAGTCCTCATATATTGGTTAAATATTCTAAAATTTGGTCCAAACGTTGTATACACATTAGTTAATACCCAATAAAATTTTCAGAAATTTTGGATACGGGTGAGTAAAAAACTCCTCTGCTGACAGGCCATCAACTAGTTTTTACCAAGTGAAGAACATACTTATTTTGAAAAAGTTGTTTTGGTTGAAAATTATTTTGAAAAATCTCGAATCATAAATCACTCTTTCTAAGTGTCTAGGTTGACCCTTGAGCGTTGGTTTAAGAAGGTCTACAATAATAAAAATCTATTTGTCTATAATTGCCTGATAGTCAAAAAATCACTTTGCAAGTTTGAACAAACTTGCTGGCACACTCGCGCATAATTTTTGTAAACAAAGTTTTAAATCAATTCACGACCAAAAAAAATTTGTTTACAGAAATAAAAATGGCATGCCCAGTGGGACTTAGGTCTTAGAAGAGTTATTGTGATCCGATTACCTTCTTTCGAAATAAATGAATTTCAAAACCTTGCTCTAAACTTTTTTTCAAAACTTGGTCACAGGTCTAAAAATTTCAGCATCCATCATGTTGAGTTCGGAAGGTTCGGTGGAAGAGGTGTCAAGTAAGGCCTCAAGCTCCATAAGTTGATTTTCCAAAAAATCTTTGAAATCGTTTTCTCAAATCCAGAAGGATAAGATTGCCTCTTTAAAGAGGGAATTGAGAAAGTTGAGAATTGAGAAAAAAATCGCCGCTTTGAGCAAAGAGGCTGATGCAGTTGAGTCTTGTTCCTCTCACGGAAAACAACCCTGGGCTTAGAAAACGACCCATCACATCCGAAAAATGAGATTGACCTCTAAGTTTGAGGATGAGGAACCCAACCTTGAATCATTTATCATCAAGGATAGAAGGATGTTATCCAACAATTGTTAAAAGACCAATCCAAGGAAAAGAGAATTTATTCGCTATCGGATTTTCTATTGTCCGATTATCAAACCGATAGCGATGATGAAGTGCCAAGCTTCTATCGATACGATGGTAATGGAGATCATAGATCTCACTTACAACTCTTTTTATGAAGGGCCTACAAAAAGAAGAAAGACTAATCTAAATGGGTCTATTCGTTCCCACATTCCCTCAAGCGAAATGCATCCATGAAAACACTCCTCTCCCTCCATGAAATGTACTTTTCAAAAACTTATTAAAAATGCATCATTTTTCGAAGCTAATTTGAAAAAGGGAGTGTATGGAGATTTATGGAAGGAAAAAAGTTTTTCTTCAAAACCAAAACCCATGGCGTATGGGTCACACGCCCAAAGGGAGGAGTGAAATCTCAAAAGGTGGTCAATGTTAGAGTGGAGCCTTCCTCGTTCGACCCTCCTAAACCTTTCGGATCCAAACCAAAACCATCCATCCAAAAAAATTAAAAAAATTAAAAAAGATATGAAAATCCAAAAAGAGAGTATACACATCTAAGACAACCACTCGTGGAAGTCCTACACATTCTTCTTGTGCAATGTTTGGTGAGCCTACCATCGATTCTCAAAGGGGCAGCCCCTAAGGGATGGTTTCTCAATGAGTTTTGTAAGTATCATCAACTAAAAGGTCATGATACAAATAATTATTTTTCTTTGAAAAATAAGATTTAAGACTTGATTGAGCAAGGCAAGCTTCACATCTATGAAGAGTCAGAGCCTTCTCAAGCTATCTTCAACGAACCTTTCCCAAATCATGCAAGCATAAGTAGAAATTCTAAAGAGGTATGTCTTTCTCCTAAGGGTGCTCATGAGAATGCTATCAATACTTGTCTTGATCATGCATTGCATACGATTCACACTACTTGCCACACACACTTGATTCTCTCGTAATCTAAAAAAAAGTTAACTAGTGATCCGGGAAGCACTTAGAGTCTCGCCCTCGACTAGAGCCTTGATAGAAATTTGTGGTGTACCAAAACACCAAAATAGACCCAACTAAGATCGAACCATAGGAAAAGTGTTGAGGAGGTTACTAGGTCCAGAAGGATCTATCAACCCCCACACTTTGAGAATCAAACAAGCAAGGAGGTGGTCATTTTACCCGGCCCCCGAAAAACATGCATTCCTCATTCATCCCATGGCATTGACAAGGATAAAGAAGTTGTGTTGCCTAAATATGATCTACAAAAGCATTTGGCTAAACTCCCAATCAACATGTCTATTTTAGAGTTGATCCAAATCTCAGCTAAACATAGACACGTGTTAGAAGGAATTCTAGAAAAAATCAAGGTTAACATATCCATAACTCCCGAATACTAATCCTTCTTGGTCTCACCAATTCTCACTCAAACTCCAATCATATTTTTCGAGAATGAGTTGAGTAGACCCATAATAACCCACAACCATGCCTTACACATAGAGGTGGTATTGAGTCACTACACTCTTAGAAAGTGTTTGGTTGATGGAGAGGAGGTCTAAACATCCTTTCTTTGCATGTAGCATTTCAAATTTGAGTTCTCATAACAAGGCTTGAACCAAGTGCAATTGTCATCATATGGTATGATGACAATTCCTCCCACCCACCCACTCGGATCCATTGAACTTCTTATAGAAATTAGCCCAATTCAACATGTAGAGTTGTTTCATGTCTTAGATATCAACCCTCATTATAATTTATTGTTGGGAAGGCCTTGAATACATTCACTTAAGGTTGTTTCTTCAACCTTCCATAGGTGTGTCAAAATCTCTTGGAAAAACCAAGTCATAGTGGTATCCGGAAAAGATAACCCAAACCTTAAGGGAGTTTAAAACTCCCCTTACATCACAAGTGACCAATGTCAAAACCAAGCTTGCCATAAAGGAAAGGTCATCATAGAACCCACCCCTAATTAGTTGCCTTTCACTTCAAACATCCACATCCTAGACTACTCCAAATAGCCAAAGGTGTATAGCATATCCCACACTATAAATGACACTATGTTTTAAGGTCATTCTCTTTAGCCTAAATTTTCTAAACTCGAGAAACCTTGGAACATGATGTTGAACATGGGTTTTACACTATACCGAGGTCCAGGAAGTAGGGGCCAAGGGAGGTTGGACCCTCTCATTCCATCACCAAACGAAGGTTAACGTGGGTTAGGCTATGACCCATTAATACCTCTTGAACCCCTACCTGAAACCACTTGAGGTATGGGTTACCTAGAACCCACTAAAACTGAAACCTTTGGTTTAGATCTCTTTTTTGAAATCTAACTCCTAGTATTTTTTTTGTAGGCTTGATTGAAGATCCCTCTTTCTATACCAAAATACAAAAAAATTGTATATTTAGAAAAACTAAAAATATTTAAAAAATCTTCAAAAAACAGAAAACAATAGAAAATCTTGAAAATATCAAAAAGAAAGTGTTTTACATTTTCTCTCTTAAAGTTTGTTTTGAAAATACCAAAAAAATGAGAAAACCAAAGAAAATGACAAAATTTTGAAAAATAAAAAATCCCAAAATTTGGGTTTTGAAAATCATGTATCATTTAATAACTTGATTTTCCAAAACCCTTGTACATTCTAAATCCAAAATCGTTGTACAATGACTCTTTCTAAAAGATAAAATCACTTGAGAGTGAACAAAATAAGGAACTAGTTCCCCTCACCAATGAGGATTATGAAACTTTTGAGTTTCCCGAATTTCATAGAATTCTTGACTTGAAAAACCTTTAAGTTTCGTGGGAGGGGACTTCTTAGAGGTTAACCTAGGAACCTAGTCTAATCCCAAGTGTGTCAAGATAGGAACTTGTTTGCATGAACCTGAAAGGGCATCCTTTATAGCATTTCTTAAATCATACATTTATGTGTTTGCATAGACCTATGAAGATTTGCCCGAAATTGACCCTAGGGTAGTAGAGTTGTTTACCTTTCAAACCTAATATCAAGCCCATTAAGAAAAATATTAGAAAAATCCATCTCGATGTCCACTTCAAAGTTAAAGAGGGTTTAGAAGATCTTTTAAAGGCTGGTTTTATAAAACCCATTCCTTATTCTGTGACTTTCAAACATAGTTGTTATTCGAAAATCCAATGAAAAAAGTAGGATTTGCATTGATTTTAGAAATTTGATCAAAGTCACTTCAAAAGACAAATTTCTACTACCCAATATTGATTTGATAGTGGATAATACAATTGATCATGAAATGTTTTCTTTTATGGATGGCTAATCGGGTTACAACCAAATCAAGTTGGCTTCAAAAAATTAACACAAAACTGCTTTTACTACACATTGGGGCACATACTACTTCATTGTTATGCCTTTTGGTTTGAAAAATGCCGGTGCTACTTAGAAAAGAGCCATGATGACTATTTTCCATGACCAAATTCGTGAACTTTTGGAAGTGTATGTGGATAATCTTTTGGTGAAATCAAAAACCCGTTGCACTCATAGAATCTTTGCAAAAAGTTTTGAAAGACTTAAGCTTTACAAAGTGAAATTAAATCCTCAAAAAATGTGTGTTTGGAGTGGAATCAAGAAAGCTTTTAGGGTTTATGATTAGTGAAAGGGGCATAGAGGTCGACTCCTCTAAGTATCGAGCCATCATAGACATGTCTCCACCCTCCAATCAAACCCAAGTTTAAAGCCTTCAAGGTCGACTCCAAGCTATTAGATGTTTCATTTCTAATTTGACAACAAGGTGTGAACAAACTCTTAAGAAAAGTGGTCAAATTTCTTTGGGACTTCGAGTGTCAATAAGCTTTTGAAAGATTGAAAACATATTTAGTAAATCCTCTAATTTTAAAACCTCGAAAGGCAGGAAAACCTTTACTTTTATATCTTTCCATTCATAAAAAAACATTGGGTGTTTTACTAGCATAATATGAGGATGATAGCCTTAAAGAGTATGTCATTTACTACATTTCAAAAACTCTCTTGGCATATGAAAAGAATTATCAAGCCATGGAGAAAACTTGCTTAGCCTTGGTACAGGCATGTAAACCCAAGGCATCAAGCAAAGGAACGTGGAGGTCATCCCATTCGAGGCAGCCAACCTTCATGGGATCTCGCCAAGCTCCCAAAATAGTTTGTAAAGGTCTTTGAATTCATCCATTGCATCTCACACACCTCATGCACATCCATAATGGTATTATTCATGCATGGTCATTGTATGAGTCAACCACCATTTATGTCGAGTCTCCTTTGGCTAAGAAGTCCTCTCACTATCGAAATAGGATAGGAGATTATGTCAAGAAAAGAGAAGAATCCATACTCTTAAGTAAATCCTAGGATATTGAAGGTGTTATTCTTTGTCATTAACCAAGTAAATTTTATTAATGACAAAGAGGGGCATATGTAAACACCCAAAAATTTTGTAAATAAAATTTTCCTCACAAGTATAAAAAAATTCTTGTTTCAAGCCTTTTCAAAATTTTATAGATAAATTTTCCAAAAGTTTTCCTTATAAAAAAAAAATTATTGTCTAAGGTCTCTTTTAAAATCTTAATGTTTTTAGAGTAAAAAAGAAATATGTGGAAAGTTCATGATTTTCAAATATATTTTAAAAAAGAAAATATTTTAAAACAATAAAATAAAGTCTTATTTGAAAAGAGATCGGATCAAGGGGAGCAAGATCTTAGGAGACTATCCCCGAATGAGAAAGTAGAAAAGATTTGCTCGGAAGAAATGGAGCTTGAAGAAGTCCACATCCAGTACATGCAGCATTCACGAATGCAATTGGTAAGGCTGATCTTTTATGGTGAAGCAAAGGCCATTCAAACTCAGGGGTTTAAAGCCACATATGATGTTTATTCTCCCTATTCAAGGATTGAATCAAATCAAATCAAGATGGGTTGTACATGAGGCAAGCCCAAACCAAGTCGAATCAAAGTAAGCTGGCCTTGTATTCAATTCAATTAAAAACCAAAGTGAACTTGACCAAAGTATAATCCAAGTTTGATTAAGCCAAGGTGGGTGGACCGACATGGGACCAAGCCACGAAGCAAGCTTTGATCAAGCCAAAGGAGGTTAAGCTACGACACATGACTAGCCTAGACCGAACCAAAGCAGGTTGAACCAAGGGAGGTCAAGCAACATCAAGCAAGGTCGACTACACCTAGACCACACCAAACCAAAGCGAACTACAAGGTGCCTAGGCCGGTTGTAAGAGAAGCCATGGTCATGAACCATGTGGCAAAGGTGGACCACCCATGTGACCAGTGAAATGGAGTTGAATTGGACCCAATTTGAACCAGCATGAATCAACCCAACCCATGGAAGGCTCTAGAAAGATGCCAAGAATATTCTTGGCCTAGAGACTTCTTGGGAAGTCTATAAATACCAACCTAAGGTTGGGATTCAAATGAGGCAAATTAGAGAAGAAAAACCAGCAAAGAGAGGAGAGAAAAGAGAGAAGAGAGAGAGAGAGGAAGAAGAAGAAGGCTAGCTAAGTTCGTCGACTGAGAGGCTCCCCCCAAGAAGAAATCCGGCCAAGTTTTCCCCCTTCTCCATTTCCCCGATTCCTTCATTTGTAATATTTGGAGTCCTCTTCTCCAATCCATTGTAAAATCAAAGAAAGTGCTGCAAATTTCTACAAAAGGTTATCAGTAAGAAGACGTAGCATTTGTTTGATATTCGGTTCCTTCTACCTCAATATAAGTCGTATCTTATGCTTCCTATGATTAAATATATTATCACTCCTTCTCTCCTTTCTTGATTGTTGTGATTATCTTTAAATTAATTCAAGAAATCATAAGAGGGACATTAGAAGCCATGTTTTATATGAAATGATATGAGTATGTAAATCATTCTTATGATGGATTAAATATCCATGAGTTTGTGTAAGGGTGGACATTAAGCTATGATCGCATATATTTTTCAAGAAAGTTATCCTCCTCGAGAGAGATGCCCTAGGGAGTTATATGTAGATGAGTTCCTCTCCAAATAAATACAAGTCATCAACTAAATGTTTTTGGATGATCCCTAAAATATTATGGATTAAATCATATGCATCATTAGCCTCTATAAAGAAAACTCTGCAAATTTCAGTATCCTCCATAAATTGTGTCTGATCATCGAATTTTCTAGCCCTCATATCTTGGTTAAATATTCTGAAACTTGGTCTAGATGTTGTATACACAATATAACACCCAATAAAATTTTCAAGAATTTTGGACACAGGTGAGGCTGAGTACAAAATCATCAAATACCAAACTTAACTCGAAACAAATTCTCTCTGTGCAAATTTTTTTACAACTGACATTTAGTAAAACCTTTATAACTTTGTCCATAAACACGCAAAAATTGTGAAAATGGTTTTGTTGGAAAGTTGACATCTATAGCTTTTCAACCTAACCAATTTCATAAAAATTAGAATCCTGTGCTGGAAATTTTTGTTTACACTGTCAGAATTTTTTGTTTGATTCAACCTTTCTATTCTCATGCCACCCAACCTTTTGTGTGAGCCATCCTTCAGTGGGTGTAGCTTTATATATACCATGCATACATTACATATGTAGCTATATTACATAGATATGATTAATATACATGGATATTATACAAACCACATACCATTTCATTGCACACATACAACAACAACAACAACTAAGCCTTTTCCTATACTAGATGGGTCGACTACATAGATTCTTTGTTTCCACATAACCCTACCATGTGCCATGGTAGCAGTTAACTCAATATACAACAACTAAACCTTTTTCCATACTAGATGGGGTCAACTATATGGATTCTTTGTTTTCACGGAGCCCTATCATGTGCCATGTTAGCAAATAACTCAATATAAACTAGATAATTCTTTATAGTTTCTTTCCAACACTTTTGTGGTTGTCCTCTTCCTCTTTTAACATTTTAAAAATCTAATTTTTCATATCTTCTTACGAGAGAATCCCTTAATTGTCTTTCTACATGTCCAAACTATCTTAAATGATTTTCCCTCATTCTATCCTCTATTGGTGCTACTGTCAATTGGTTTCTAATAACCTCATTATATATATAGTCTTTCCTTGTGTGACCATTCATCTATCTCAACATCTTCATTTATGTTACGAACATCTTTTGCACATGTGAATGATTAACTTTCCAATACTCATAACCATTAAATATAGCAGGTTTAATTGCTGCTCTATAATATTTACCTTTTAACTTTAATGATATCTTTTTATCACATAAAATACCTAATTCCCCTATCCATTTTAACTAACCGGCATTAATTCTCTACATAATATCTCCATTAATTTTTTCATCACTCTAAAAAATTGACCCTAAGTACTTAAAACTTTCCTTGTGAGGGAAGAATTGTGTGCCAATCTTAATTTCTAAGTCCTTTGAAGAACCCAAATGATTAAACTTACATTTCATATATTCTGTCTTTGTTCTACTAAGTTAGAAGCCTTTACTTTCTAACGTTTCTCTCCACATTTCCAATTTCCTATTAACTTTTTTCTTAGAGTCGTCTACTAACACAATGTCATCAACAAATAACATATACCTATGTACTTTATCTTGAATCTGTTTTGTTAACTAATCAATGACTAATATAAATAAATATGAACTTAAAGTTTATCCTTAATGTATCCCAATATTAATTTCAAAGGAGTCTTTCATTCCTTCATGAGTCCTCACACAAGTTTTTACACAATTGTACATGTTTCTTATAAGATTTATGTATGTCAATGGGATACCTCTCTTTTCCAACATTCTCCAAAGAACATCTCTTGGCATCTTATCATAAATTTTTTTCTAGATCAATAAATATCATATGAATGTTCTTCTTTTTTTATCTAAAATATTGTATAAAACATCTCAACAGGTGAATCACTTTAATAGTAGATATGCCAGACATGAATCCGAATTGGTTCTCTTTTATACTTGATACTTGTCTTAACGTATGTTTGATAATTGTTTCCCATAATTTTATAGTATGGCTTATTAGCTTAATACCTTGATAATTCAAATAATTCTAAATATCTCCCTTGTTCTTATATATGAGTATAAGTGTACTCACTCTCCATTCCCCGGGCATCTTATGGGTTCTTTATATTTCATTAAATAGTCTTATGAGCCAAGTGAGCTCTATCACTCCTAAAATTTTTGATACTTTTATAGGAATATTGTCTGGTTCTACATATTTGCCAACCTTCATATATTTAAGAGCATCTTTAACTTCATTCTTTTGAATACACAAATAGAAATTATGGTTTATATACTTTTGTGATTTGGCTAACTTTCCTAAGCTAAAACTAATATATGTATTTTTATTAAAAAGCTTATATAAATAATTTTTTCATCTATTTTTTATATCATCATTTACCACTATAATTTTCTCATCCTTATCTTTGATGCATCTAAGAAAAGTAAGATCCCTAGTTTTCTTATCTCTAGCCTTAGCTATCCTAAAAATATCTCTTTACCTTTTTTTGAGTTAAGATTTTTATTTAAATCCTCCCAAATCTTGACTTTTGCTTTCTTATAAGCCTCCCAAGTTTCATTAGTTTTCTTAGCATAATGCAATTCCTAATATGCTTTTTTTGTCTTGATTTTATCTTAGACCACTTCACTCTACCACCAAACTTCTTTTTGTGTTGATACACCTCCTTTGGATATGCCTAACACATCTTTTGCCACTTCTCTAATATATATAGCCATATTGTTTAACATATCAGAAGGTGTACCTATATAATTCTAAGCATCTCCTTGGAGAACTTTATGTTTAAACAAATATGTTTTCTCACATTTGAGGTTCCACTGTCTAGTCTGAATAGCCATATGCACTCTATTCTTCTTTGTCCACTTTTTTACCTTCTAATCCATTATTAAAAGTCGATACTAAGTAGTTAAGTTTTTTCCTAAAATTATCTTATAATCTTTACAACATGATCTATCTTTTTTCTTGCAAAAAAATAATTAATTTGTATTTGTGATAAGTCACTCTTATAAGTAATTAAATGTTCATCTCATTTTTTGAAAATTGTATTAGCTATAAAGAGATAAAAACCCATAACAAAATTTAAAATTTCCCTACCCTCCTAATTTATATCCTCAAAACCATAGTTTCTATGAATACCTTGATATCCTAATGCATCTTTATTGACATGTTCATTTAAGTCTCATCCTAAGCAAATCATCTTCCTTTACGAAATTCTTTGAATTACCTTATCTAACTCCTCCAAAAAAGCCTTCTTTATACTATCTTCTAATCCTACTTAGGGTGCATAAGCACAAACTATATTCAAAGCCTCTACACTTAACTCTAATTTTACTATCATAATTCGGTCACCATATCATCGTATGTCTATTATACTATCATTTAAATCTTTATTTATAATAATACCAACTCCATTCTGATTTTTTTTTCGAGTACCATAATTTAAAACTAGTATTCTCCTTTGCTTTTTTTCAACCCATTTTGTCTCTTGTAAATATAAAATGTGAATCTTTCTTTGAATCATAGTATCTATCACCTCCATTAATTTATCAGTCAATGTTATGATATTTAAAGTACCAATATGAATCTTATTATCTAGGACTAGCTTTCTTATCCCTACATCTGTCCATTCTAAAAATGTGAAGACCCATGTTGTAACTTATTCACTACATTCGGGCGACAATATAACAGAACTTCTTTAACCACACCCTCTATGATATGGGAACCCTCCATGCAATTGATTTACTACATCCGGGTGAAGATATAGAGGTCCTTGCTTACTTTTCACTACATTCGGCCTCTGTAGTGCGCCACTAAGAGGGAACGCCCCAATGAAATGCTCATAATTTGTACAATGTATAGTAGATAAGTTTGACAAAGTTTTACGCTAATTGTCAGAAGCCTAACACAACCCTCCTCCTTTATTCGTGCTTGGGACTGGCCATGCAAGGATGACCCTTTATATGAGTAGGGTTTTCATCACACACATACGTACACATATTTTATGTAAACATACACATATATTCAAGATAAACATGTAGATATTTTATCAAACTACATATATCTATATATATACAATCATCTAGTGTTATAATATATATATATGTATATATATATATATATGTATATATGTATATATATATATGTATATATGTATATATATATGTATATATATATATATACATATGTATATATATATACATATATATATGTATATATATATATATGTATATATATAAGACCTATGTTATTGTAAATATATATAGCTTTATACATAGAATATATATAGGTTAGTTTTGTAGTTATTACATATCGATATATTTTATATATTTATATGACATTCTTATATATGTATATGTATGCATGGTTTTCCATAATAGCTCAAAACATTTTGAATATTTCTGTCCTACTCAAATTCTCTTCAATGATAGACCCTTCGTAATAAATCAAGTAGATGTTGTAGCTTTTCTTTTCCTTTTCTTCTATTTCCTTTTTGATATTTTATCAAACTACATATATCTATATATATACAATCATCTAGTGTTATAATATATATATATATATGTATATATATATATATGTATGTATATAATACATATATACATACATATATACATATATACATATATATATATATATGTATATATATAAGACCTATGTTATTGTAAATATATATAGCTTTATACATAGAATATATATAGGTTAGTTTTGTAGTTATTACATATCGATATATTTTATATATTTATATGACATTCTTATATATGTATATGTATGCATGGTTTTCCATAATAGCTCAAAACATTTTGAATATTTCTGTCCTACTCAAATTCTCTTCAATGATAGACCCTTCGTAATAAATCAAGTAGATGTTGTAGCTTTTCTTTTCCTTTTCTTCTATTTCCTTTTTGATATTTTTCTGGATCAACAACCTTATATTTGATTTGATTTATCATAAAGTAGACCTTGACCCTCTTAATGAATATCTTATAATCCAAGATTTATAGGATCATTTCATCTATTTTAAAATTTGAAAATTTAAAACCAACTTTGTTAGGTAAAACATATTTTTCTTAAGAAAAAATTTGGGTGTTTACACAAAGAAACAAGTTCCTCATCAATCAAAAGACCAAGTATTTCATTGACATCGTGAATGATAATAGTCATTTAACTCTATGACATATGAAAGTTGCTCATGTTTGATTGTCATTGCTCGGTAAAAGCATTGAATAACAAATAGTCTATCACCTCTATAATAATTCTCCTAACCAACCGACCTACTCCTCTCTGCAATGTTAATCTAATTACTAGACCTCACATCCTCTAGTTTGACTATCCATATTGTCAAAACAATGTACCATGTGTAGGTTCTTGCCACTTTTAGCATTGCTTGCATGGTCACATTTACATAGTCACTTGGAATTGTTATTATTATATTAACTATGCAATTTCACTAAGTTTAAAGTTACCTATTTTTGCAGATTTTCTAACAATACGACTTTTAAAACTATGGAGTAACCCCATGATATCATGAACTTCATCACCATCACTCTCTATACTATTCATCTCAGTGGCTACAATATCTATATCATCATAATATTGCAAAGGTATGGCTTAATCATTATGATGATAGTATGAAGTGATTGTCCTCTATAAGATATCATGTGTATCAATGAAAATCTCTTCATTTTCTACTTAGTGGTCATCCTTTATATGATATAGTATTATGTCTTTTAGAAGATGTAGTGACGCTGTAACTTTGGATAGTGGGCCCTATAAGTTCTTTTTCTCTTTCTTTTTATCATTATATAGTTTTTATGTCCATATATGCTAGAAAACCATGTTAAGTGGAGCAAGCGTCTGGATGGAGTATTTATTAACCAAATGATTCTTAGGATTATGTGGTAACTAAATCTTTTAAAGCAGGAAACTTAGATTTTGGCAGAGCCTCATCCAATTATTAAGGTTTAAGAAGTCTGAGTCTTTCTTCAAACAAGAAAAAAAGAATAATCACAAGAGAATTTCTTCGGAAACTCTTGACATCAAGAGCACTCAATCTCTTGAGGATTAAGAAGTACCCAAGTCAAAAATTGTGAGCCATTGAGGCAACCCAATGACTCCTTTACGTTTTAATTGACGACCTGTAGTTAGGCTAAAATCCATTTTTATATCCTATGCAATCAAACTGGTCTTTAAAGTTCGTTCTATTACTAAAGTGAGGCCTAAGCCCAGAAAACAAAATAAAACCTTTCTGCTCCCCGGGAAGACGAAATTCCCTTTTTGTTGTTTAATCACTCTTTAGTTAACACCGTTCTTGTACATCCAAAATCTTAGAAAATCTTATCAACTCTTAGAAATTTTTATCATAAATTAAAGAAATATGGGAGCTACCGGTTCCAGCTCCAGCATGGTTGTGGTTCCATGAAGGGTGGAACCAGAAACGAATTGGTGGTCCTTGGTTCCAGGTCCGAATCAAAAGTAGTCGTATCACTCATGACCTCTTGCATATATCATTACGACCTTCATAAAGAACCACTAGTACTACATAAACGTGTGTGATGGTTAGGGACATCTTAAAGGTAAAAGTTGAAATAGTTGTCAATGATTTATGGCGACTGTTGAACCATATCGCTGTATCAAAACAACCATCACCAGTGCAATGCAACCATAAATAACAATTTAAATATGTTTCGTGATGGTTAAAACCATCAAAATAAATCCAAAACCGAACCAATATTGAGAACATAAAAGGATTATTACCTATATTTTTATAATTGTCTTTTTTGAACCATAACTGATACTTGTTAAACCATCACCAATGCTTATTTTTCTAAGTGAATAAACTTTTGCAATGAACCTCATGACCGTGCTGACTCGAACAGGCCGACGAGCCAAACGTGAACAAGATCTTGAGCTAACAAACAAGCCTTCAACAAGTCCTGTTTGGTTCTTTCGTCCAACCAACCAGTGAACATTTTTTGTTTTGATAATAGGTTTTCGTGTTATTTATATCAGACTGTGTACATATTTTGGTTATGAGAAAGTTACTAAAGAAAGAAGATCTATTATGGTCTCGCTCACACAAACACACATCATGGTTCTTACTGGGGGAACCTTTTGTCCTACTAAACTTAGATTGCCTCTCTCTAAGTTTAGCTGTATTCTGAACTCTTCATACCTTCTCTCTTACTTCTTTCCTCCCTGCACCTATGCAGGAGATATGCATATTGAGTGTCAAAGGATACAGAAGAGAGCCGTTGAAGGAGAACCACCAAGCTTTCCAGGCAATGACTTCCCATGGTCGACATGGATCCTCGCAGCCCTGCTCCACCACCGATGGTTACTTTGAGCTTACAATCAAACCGGTTTTCGGACAATCTATGAATGTCCTGCGCACCATCCGTGTGCATAACCGAGAAACCATCGATTTAGAACGTGTCGTGTCTGTGAGTCAGAGATGCCGCCTTCCTGTTACTCTTCCTCGTATGGCTGTCCAGCCTCCATATGGTATATTTTCTCGGCGGTTTGCCTTTGTATTGTCTTCTCATAATTTTTGGATCATACTTTTTCTCTTTCTTTCTTAACTTGAACGAACTTGATTTGGAGGGTTACAGACATGGTGGTTTGGAACTGGCCCGGTGGTTCCAACCAGAACTAAACCAGGCTAGGAACGTGTGAAACCAGAACCGAAATCAAGGACCACCCAGTTCGATTACGATTCCACCTTTCATGAAGCTGGAATCTGAACCAGCAGTTCCAAACCACTGGTTCCATAAATTTTAAAATTTTTCTTAAAAATTCTTCTTTTAAATATATTTTTCAGGTTCTAAGCAGTTTAGGACCCAAACTGGAATCGAAACTAATTTCAGAATGTTAGCTGATTGGTTCATTTAGCAGCCCTACTGATGATACTTTTTGTTGTAAGCAGATTGATCGTAATTCTTTTTATAAAAACTGCAATAGATTTTAGATATTTTGAACTCTTGACTAATCTATCTCAACACGTTACATACTTTTTTCAAATTAATTCAGTATGTTACCTTTAGCTCTAAATACAGTAATTGGGGAAATTCAATTGGCAGGCTAACTTCAATTACATAATCTAATTTCATATAATCAAATCAGCATTGCATGCCATCTGCGAATAAAAATTTCACGTGCTCTGAAGGGGCACTGCACTGCATCCCTGGGTTGGAGTTGCCTCTCTCAGGGTAGGTTTGGAGTTCCATAGACCCCAGCTTGCCTCCAAAGAATAGCTTGATGAAGTGTATATGGACACTTTGATGAATGAAGGCTTTCACTCAGAAACTTTTGATTGCAGGTCTAAAAAACAATAATGGAGATGGTTCGATGATGCTTGGCATGGTTGATGATGAAAAGGTCAGTTCATTCTCCAAAGTTTTATTCCTCTTTCGTTTTTTACAACTCAAAGAAACCACCTCAATGAGTTCAAACCAGTACTGCTAGAGCCTATATATGCTGGGAATACGGCTTGGTTTAGGCTTGGCTTGGCTTATTTGTGTTTCCAAGTCTTCATTAACTGAAATGAAATGGTGGTACTTTACACGTGAACTTGTTCTATGCTTTATTATGTTTTTTTTATATGAAATGTGATTACTTATACATGTTATGCACAATAAGTGTATATATTGATATATGAAAATGTAATCAACCATTGTTTGCAACCGAACTGATCTTCAGCTTATATATGAAATGGTTCCGCTGGAGGTTAAGCCTATAACTACACGAAAGGTCACCTCTTAAGCTTAAGCAAGGTGTAGTCTCTTCGGGTCGTCAGCAGCCAAAGGTCCGTTCAGCCATAACCACTCGCCTTGTGGCTATTTGGCCATTTGCTTTACACACAGAGCATATACTTTACCCCCCCCCGCCCCTCTTTCTCTCTCTCTCTCTCTCTCTCTCTCTCTCGATATATATATATATATATATATATATATATTCTCACCTCGCTTTGTGTATGTGTTTGACTAGGCTGTTGATGAAGACGGTAACCTGATACTAGTGCTAAAGAAGGAGCTCAGTAACAGCGATGTTACTCCTCTTGGGCGGATTGTGCTACCCAAGGTATGGAATAAGACTGAAAGACAATGTCATTTCAGATTTTTTTTCCTTGAATAATCAGCCTAAAAAAAAGTTCATTGTCACCACTGAAACATTGCCCTGTCCACTCTGAGCGGAGTTGGCTGCATGGATTCTTATTCGTCGTTGCACATTATCAGAGTTTATTTCTGGGCATGGTCTACGTCTTAACACTAGAGTATACTTGTGTCTCTTATTCTCAGAGAGAGGCTGAAGCTTATCTTCCTAGTTTAACTGATAAAGATGGAATTAAGCTAGAAATGCATGATATGCAGTCCAATACCAAATGGGAATTCAAGTACAGGTACGTTCTCTAAGAGCAGCAAACAGTACTCTAAGCATAACGTTGAAAGTAAAAACAGGTCCAAATGTATGAACAAAACGCGCATTTTTTAACTGCAAATGGCACTCCAACTACCATATCAAAGATTTGGTATTACACCTAATCTGAATTGTTCCATTTGGATCAAGAGTCTATCCTGTTTTAACTTCCTTAGTAAGTCTGCCTATGAATCAACTTGAAGTTCAGAATACATCCAGCCTGTTTTTGTGTGACCGAGCTACATGAACCAGAGGGAAGTTTTCATCATGCCACATGAGATGAAAGTGCAACACTGCATTTTGCTACAGCTTAGTCCATTGTATATGTGTACAGAAAGCAATGCTAGCCCCAGAAGTTGGAGTTGGGTGGATCTACTCAAATGGTTGACAGTTTCAATTTTGCACTGAAATTGTAGAAAAGTATCAACTTTTTGCTGAAACAAGCAAGGATATCATTTGTTCTAAATGAAACGAACATATTAAAAAGTTAAATTTAACTTGGCGGCAAGCTTACATTGAACTCATCTAACTCGCTGCGCTTCTCAGTTCATGCCAAGTTCAGCATTATTACTTTCAAGTTAACGGACGAGTGATGAATAGACCCTCTTTTTGTTTGGTTCATTCAGATCCTTAAAACCAGCTCTAATCCTAACCCTGTATGTGTGTGTGCGTGTGTGTTAGGAATGTATAAGCATCATCTCTAGAACATCCTACCAGGTTAAGGCTGTAGGCTCATATGGGTTCAATGATCCAATATCTTCAAGCTAAGAATGCTTCGTTTCATCTGTAGCAGGTTTTGGCCAAACAATAAGAGCCGAATGTATATCTTGGAGCATACAGGCAAGTATAAATTATCAAAAAACATAGCTATGACAAGATTATGCGACATGGTTGAGCTTTCTCTTGATCAACCTTTGCTTTCTTACAGGAGACTTTTTAAAAACATACAAGCTGAAGACTGGTGACAGCTTCATGATATACAAAGATATGAACGACTCAAAACTGGTAAGATAACATAAACATTCCTCTTAGAGGTTCTGCTTTTCTCATTGCAAACCCACCTCTACATATCTAGTGATCCTGAAAAAACTAGTTAGTGCCTAAGTATAGTTGGGTGGGATGCGCTACAAGCACATATAGCCCATCCAGCTAAACTTGTCTTGTCATGACTCGTATAAGCTTGTGTTATATTAGAACATTGTAAACCGAATAGTTAGATGGGTCTGCACGCATGTCTTACGGGTCAAAAGTTTTATGTTCACAATAAAGATGGTAATAAATGACCTTTTAAACTTAAGGAAAACTTTCATTTCTAACAAAGAACATATTGAAAATTGAAGCTTAATTTCTAAGATTGACAAGCTTTTGTAAGGCTCATCTAGATCAGAGGTTAACTCAGTATGAGATGAGCCACAAACAAGCAGATGAGCTCTTAAGGCACCAAGCTCCACTGGTTCAGCTCACTTTACAGCCCTAGGAAGTAGACATTTGTAGACTTCTAGCTGGTTCGTCCTTTTCAAAGTAATAAGTTGAACATATAACATTTAAAGCATACCAGAACTCGAGAGTAACTCCCAGCAAAAGTGGAGATCATAATAAACCAGTCAAAATTAAAGTCTCACAGGGATACTGCGTGGAACATTGACTGATTATTATAATACTAGTGAGCAATAACTCATAAAACCAGAGTTTCTTTTAGTTTTATAATATATGTCACTTATATAAAATGACATTATATGTTGTCATGTGTCCATACCTATGATTTTCAAACTTGCGTACCCACACCTGTACTTGCACCCGAACCCTTGTGACAAAAGCGTGGATTCATCAGCCTCTAGCAAAAAGATGTCTACAATGTCAGTTTTTCCCTGCAAGAAGTACAAACAATTTTGTCTATCAAGTGGAATTATCAATCTGATAACCCTTCCTTTTTAATGTTTCAAAGATGATTGCACACAAAAGAAGCGCATCAACAACTGATGGAGAAGGAAAGCATGGTGACCGTTTCACTATAAGTGAAAGTGATGACTTGGTACAGCCACACCAAATGGAAGAGCCGTTAGGCAGTCCTGTCCAAGCTAGGTCAAGTATGCAGACAGTAATAAGCGTTCAGCAAGATTTGCATGGAGAAGTTGGCTCTTCATCACTGCATTTTGGCTTGAACTTTCCTCATTAATTAATGACATCAACATATTGGCAAGTAAGATAGTTCTTTCCTCAAACCACTGAACTATGTTCTTCAGGAGTCCACTTTTGGCTGTAAAATTGCTTGCTTTATGTTTGGTCATCAGAGAACAACAATTGTACAATGTGCTGTGCAATCTGAACATACGCATAGAAAAGATTTGGTTGATCCACGAATTTGATCTGGATTTTCCACTTTCCACAATCCAAATAAAATCCTAACCATTAAGCAGCTTAAGCAAACATGAGAAATGAATTCTTCTTTGCTGCATTGGCTTGGGCAAAACTCCAGAAGCTGGATTAGGCGTAGAAAAGATTCGCGTACGGGAATGAAGTTGCATCTCGCGTGAATCCCTTTTACTGGTGAAACAAACTTGTTGAGAATTAGCTTCCACAACTTTGATGCTGTCATTACAATAGTGATGGAAGAATTAGTGTAAGACTGCTACCTGGTTTTTGGCTTTCAGTTATATTTTTCTCTGATCAGAAGGAACCCTTGTCAACAACTCAATCACCTAGGAGTAAACTCCAGGTCCATGAGGGCAGGCATCAAGCTTTTTATTCCCTAGGAGAAGCGAAATTCACTCAGCATGCAAAAACAAAAAAAAACATAAGAAAAATAGAGGTGGGAAACAAAGCACGCAAGGCCCAACCAGCAGTTTGACCCCACAAACCAAATAGAACAGAAAAAGCAAAATTCTTACGAAGGCTGATCAGGGATCAAAGTTCTCGACTGTTAAAGGATTGTTGAACCCATGAAATATCATCCTTTGCCCACTGTGATGTTGGCCATATCATCAAACCCTCCACAAAGCTATACATGATTGATATGACATGCTTACTTTTTGGGTCAAAAGTTCCACGCATAATTTCGCTGAAGCTACATTGACCACCGAACTTGGAGGAACCCCCATGGCCACAACACATCCTGCTGTTTTTTAATCTTCCTTTTCTTTCTAACATATCTGTATCTTCCTAGCAATAAGCTAGTATTCATCTGTCCTCAACTCAACAGAATTCATCCAAATACAATTGTAGCATAGCTACAAAAGATGTGCAGAAGACCAGAAGTTCTCAATTCACTCTACTGTTTTCTAGCACACCACACCTACAGAAGTGGCCATCCCAGAACCCCTTTTTCTACAGTTTCTGTTTAAGCTCCACCGTGCATAAGCGTCTACTGCAAATCACTTTCCCCTGGATGGCCCGATACTCCAAGGAGCTCCACACGTTTTGACCTTGTTAAATGGGATTTGCATTAGGACACACAGAGAAAGCTCCATCACTTTGTGGTTTTCGATTAATAAAACTTTAGTGTTCTCTCCCAGTGCCGAACCCCAACAGGTCTTCCCTTAGCTGCTGAATGAAATTGCAATGACTTTCAAAATTGCTACTCTTCCATTACAAGTGCTCTGCTGAGTTTGATACCAGCATTTTGGTCACTGACAATGGTAAAGCGAGTCTTCAAGAGACTGCAAGGAGTACGGAACAACCAGAACAACGAGGCCCTCTAGTTCAATCAAATTGGCGCGTTTATAGGCTTATAGCAGAATCTGGGTCAAGCTTTTTCTGACAAAAGACCAGCTCTACCCCATCCCTCCACTCATCTTGAGCCAAAAAACCACTGCTTCTGTGCTCTTCTAAGCCCTTCTATAAAACCCTGGTCCTAGAGATTGCAAGAAAGTGGATGGTCCCAGTGGTGTGGTTTTGTATCCGCTCTTTCTCTGATCCCTCAAGATGATCACCACTTAAACCATCCACCACCCTCATAGGCAACTGTCTCATCCTCCACCACCATGTCCAAACCATGGATAACTGCAGATGCCTCAACAAAAACAGGTTAACCTGTGGCTCCATGTCCAACAACTGCTCTTACTATCTCATAAGCAACTGCCCTTACTGTCTCAACTACCGTCGTTACAGGCGGGAGATCACACCTGACTTCGCCCTCCTACTCTCCGAAATTTTTCATGTGCTTGCATCATCTCCAACATGGTCGCCTACAACATCCTAATCAACTACCACTATGATGGTGGCAATACCAATGCTTACGCGGACCCTAAGTGGTTTCCCGCACAAGGGTCGCTTAGAGGACTTAACACTACACTAATATTAATAAAAGTTGATAATTCATCCATAAGTTTTGCTACATGCAATTATCAAATCAATAAACCGACTTATCTATTTAACTTCAGCTAATAAGAATACTGAAAACATAAAATTTTCAAAATCAACCAACTACTTTCAATAATCATGCATCTATAATTGTCATGCGTGCATCATCACCCAATTGTCCCAAACAATTTTCAATTAAAAATAAAATCACTGCCCCCCTTAAATTGCTTATGCAGCCCATATATGCAGACCATGTGGGCTCAAATTGAGTGATCAGATTTAATCAATTTTAACTCTCAGTAGCTGCCAATATTGCACCTATTGCAGATGTAGTTTCTTCTGTCTTAAAAAAATACTCTCTTTTGGTGTTACGTTTCTTCTCAACTAAGCCTACAATAAGGTTAGGACTACCAACATCAAACAGAGCTCTCCAGAGAAGATCATACGAGCTGTAAAGGTGGTGCATGCCCACTTATGCAAACCATCCTGGGGCTTATGGATGCCATGAAACCTCTGCACCCATAAGATCCACAAAGCCGCCAGAGATTTTCCACTTTGATGACTGAATGCATTCATCCTTTCCCTCATGCAGTTTGCAGATGCTGCTAGTATATCAGTACAAATCCAGCTGCTTAGCCATCAGTTCCGCTAACTGGTAAACCTCTTCAAAGAGAGGATGCATGGCGTCCCCAATAAGAAATTCATGAACAATGCCACCTATCTCAATCCAGCTGCATGCAGGCTCCTTTATAATGCTTTTATCTTTCATTAACCTCCTCATTTTCACAGCTTTTCCCGTCTTGTTTGCGGCAGCATATAAATTTGACAGCAACACATGAGCTCCATCACCGATCGGGTCCAAACTTATGATCTTATTTCCGGCAAATTCAGCCATTTCTAGGTCTCCATGAATTAAAGCAGAACCGGCTAATGATTTCCATGTGGTGG
Source organism: Brasenia schreberi (assembly GCA_036023115.1). NCBI lineage: Eukaryota > Viridiplantae > Streptophyta > Magnoliopsida > Nymphaeales > Cabombaceae > Brasenia > Brasenia schreberi. The sequence goes on along the minus strand of JAYKKT010000055.1, from coordinate 8,972,046 downwards.
GGTCTGGTGTATCTTCTTCCATGTCTTCTATCAGTCTTCTCGCTTCATCTAGAAGTCCACTGCGTCCAAGAACATCAGCTAGGCAACCATAATGCTCAATCTTGGGTGTGACACCGAAGAACTCTTTCATGCATCCAAACCATTGCCGGGCCTCGTCAACCAATCCGCCATGGCTCCAAGCAGATAGAACTGCAACAAATGTTACAGAATTAGGTTCAATCATAGCATCTAACATCTCCATCAACACCCCAATGGCGCTAGTTGCCTTGCCATGAATTGCAAATGCATTTATGATGGTAGTCCAAGAAAAGACGTCTCTATGCACCATAACACTGAACACTGTCGAGGCTACTTCAAGACTGCCGCATTTTGCATACATATCAATCAGAGAATTTTCGACAACCACATCGAAATTCAGCCTGGTTTTGTATACATCTTCCATACTTTTCTCATTAAAACAATAAGATAACACATGGTAGTCCCATCCGTTTGTCAATACACCCTCATTGGGCATTTCATAGGCTAGGGCTTGACCCTTAATGAAAATTTGATGATAAATTTCAAGTCATATTCCATGAAAAGGAGCTATCATTTGCCTAGATTACCCGTTAGGATATGTTTTTCGAAAAGATGCTTAATACAATAAAGTTTAGACAATAATTCAAGAAATAGTGGCTAAATTTTTGACATGCTCGTACCAAGGCCAAACATGTTTTCTCCCTGGCTTGATAATTACTTTCATATACCAATAGAGTTTTTGAAATATATTAAATGATATACTCTTTAACTCCACCCATGTAAGGGATCACCCTTGCATTACCGGTCCCAAGCCCGGATAAAGGAAGAGGGTTATTTTAGGTTTTCGATAACCAGCGTAAAACTTCGTCAGACTTTTATAATATGGATTATAAAAATTATGAGCATTGCTTTGGGACGTTCCCGCTTAGCGACGTGCTGCAGAGCCTGAATGCAGTAATAAGTAAGCAAGGGCCACTATATTTTCGCCCGATTCAATTGAAGAGAGAGTTCCCATATCATGGATGGGTGTGGGTAAAGAAGTTAGTCCCGTTATATTACCGCTCGAATGTAGTGAATAATTTTCAGAGAGGGTCTTCGCATTTTTAATATGGACGGATGCGGGGGGCAAGGAAGCTAGTCCTAGATAATAAGATTCGTATTGGTTCTTAGAATATCAAAAGATTATCCGGTAAGCTAATGGAGGTGGTAGATACTATGATTCGAAGAAAGATTCATATTCTATGTTTACAAGAGACAAAATGGGTTGGAGAAAAAGAGCAAAGGAGATAGAGGATACAGGTTTTAAATTATGGTACCCAGGTAAAGAAAAGGCTCGAAATGGAGTTGGTATTATCATAAATAAAGATTTAAACGATAGTAAAGTAGACATACAACGATATAGTGACCGAATCATGACGTTGAAATTAGTATTAGGAGCAGAGGTTTTGAATATAGTTTATGCACCCCAAGTAGGACTAGAAGATAGTATAAAGAGGCATTAGCCAAACATATCGGTAAAAAGGCATTAGGATATCAAGGGATTCATGGAAACTTTGGTTTTGGGGATATAAATGAAGAAGGTAGGGAGATTTTAAATTTTGCTATGGAATTTGATCTCTTTATAGTCAATACAATCTTCAAAAAATGAGATGAACATTTAATTACTTATAAGAGTGGCTTATCACAAACACAAATTGATTACTTTATTTGTAGAAAAAAAGATAGAGTGTGTTGTAAAGATTGCAAGGTAATTCGAGGAGAAAGCTTAACCACCCAACATCGACTTTTAGTTATGGATTTACAAATAAAAAAATGGACAAAGAAGAAAAGAGTGCATCGAGCTATTCGAACTAAATGGTGGAACCTCAAAAGTGAGAAAGAAGATATATTTAATCAGAAAGTCCTTCAAGGAGATGTTTGGAATTATGTTGGCACACCCTGTGATATGTAGAACAATATGGTTATACATATTAGGAAAGTGGCGAAAGATGTGTTAGGAGTATCTAAGGGAGGTGTACCGGCACAAAAAGAAGCTTGGTGGTGGAGTGAAGTAGTACAAAATAAAATCAAGGCAAAGAGGGCATGTTACAAATTACATTATGCTAAGAAAACTAATGAAACTTTAGAAGCTTATAAGAAAGCAAAGAAGGAAGCGAAAAAGACCGTTAGTGAAGCAAAAGCTAAGATTTGGGAGGACTTATATAAAAAACTCAACTCAAAAGAGGGTGAAAGAGATATTTTTAGGATAGCTAAGGCTAGAGATAAGAAAACTAAAGATCTTAATTATGTTAGATGCATAAAAGACGAGGATGAAAAAATTCTAGTGGCAAATGATGATATAAGAAATAGATGGAAAAACTATTTTTATAATCTTTTTAATGAAAATAAAGATGTTAATATTAGTTTAGGAGATTTAGCCAAGTCAGAAAAGTATATAAACCACAATTTCTACCGACGTATTCAAAAGAATGAAGTCAAAAAGGCTCTTAAACATATGAAGAATGGTAAATCGGTAGGACCAGATAATATTCCTATAGAAGTTTGGAAAATACTAGTAGAAATAGGAATCACTTGGCTCACAAGACTATTTAATGAAATATGGAAAAACCAAAAGATGCCCGAGGAATGGAGAGCAAGTACACTTATACCCATATATAAGAACAAGGGAAACATTCAAAATTGTGAGAATTATCGAGGTATCAAGTTAATGAGTCATACTATGAAATTATGAGAAAGAATTATCGAACGTAGGTTAAGACAAGTATCAAGTACAACAGAGAACCAATTTGGATTCATGTCAGGCAGATCTACTATTGAAGCAATTCACCTTTTGAGACATCTTATGAAACATTTTAGAACAAAAAAGAAAGACCTTCACATGATATTTATTGATCTAGAAAAAGCTTATGATAAGGTACCGAGGGAGGTTCTTTGGAGAACTTTGGAAAAAAGAGGTATCCCATTGACAAATATTAACCTTATAAGAGACATATATGATGGTGCAAAAACATGTGTGAGGACTCATGAAGGAATGACAGACTTCTTTGAAGTTAATATTGGGTTACATCAAGGATCAACTTTAAGTCCATACATACTTATAATGGTGATTGATGAATTAACAAAACATATTTAAGATGAAGTACCTTGGTGTATGTTATTTGCAAATGACATTGTATTAGTGGAGGAGTCTAAGGAAAAAGTTAATAGAAAATTAGAACTATGGAGAGAAAGATTAGAAAGCAAAGGCCTTTGACTTAGTAGAACAAAGACAAAATATATAGAATATAAATTTTATCATTTGGTTACCTCAGAGGACATAGAAATTAAAATTAGCACACATTGCATCCCCCAAAAGAAAAGTTTTAAATACCTACGGTCAATTTTTCAGAGTGTTGGAAGAATTGATGGAGATGTTATGCATAGAATTAATGCTGGTTGGTTAAAATGGAGAGGAGCATCAGATATTCTTTGTGATAAGAAGATACCATTAAAGTTAAAAGGTAAATATTATAGAGCAACAATTAGGCTTGCCATGTTTTATGGTTCTGAGTGTTGGGCAGTTAATCATCAACATGTACAAAAGATGTCTGTAACAGAAATGGACGAGTGGTCATAAAAGAAAAGACTGTATACATAATGGAGTTATTAGAAACAAATTAGGAATGGCACCAAAAGAAAAACCTGTAAGAAGGTATGAAAAACTAAATTTGGAAAGTATTAAAAGAGGTAGAGGATGACCACAAAAGTGTTGGAAAGAAACAATAAAGATGGATGATCTACTATTGAAGCAATTCACCTTTTGAGACATCTTATGAAACATTTTAGAACAAAAAAGAAAGACCTTCACATGATATTTATTGATCTAGAAAAAGCTTATGATAGGGTACCGAGGGAGGTTCTTTGGAGAACTTTGGAAAAAAGAGGTATCCCATTGACAAATATTAACCTTGTAAGAGACATGTATGATGGTGCAAAAACATGTGTGAGGACTCATGAAGGAACGACAGACTTCTTTGAAGTTAATATTGGGTTACATCAAGGATCAACTTTAAGTCCATACTTATTTATAATGGTGATAGATGAGTTAACAAAACATATTCAAGATGAAGTACCTTGGTGTATGTTATTTGCAGATGACATTGTATTAGTGGAGGAGTCTAAGGAAAAAGTTAATAGAAAATTGGAACTATGGAGAGAAACATTAGAAAACAAAGGCCTCCGACTTAGTAGAACAAAGACAGAATATATGGAATGTAAGTTTGATCATTTGGCTACTTTAGAGGACATAGAAATTAAAATTGGCACACATTGCATTCTCCAAAAGGAAAGTTTTAAATACCTAGGGTCAATTTTTCAAAGTGATGGAAGAATTGATGGAGATGTTACACATAGAATTAATGCTGGTTGGTTAAAATGGAGAGGAGCATCAGATATTCTTTGTGATAAGAAGATACCATTAAAGTTAAAAGGTAAATATTATAGAGCAACAATTAGGCTTGCCATGTTTTATGGTTCTGAGTGTTGGGCAGTTAATCATCAACATGTACAAAAGATGTCTGTAACAGAAATGGACGAGTGGTCATAAAAGAAAAGACTGTATACATAATGGAGTTATTAGAAACAAATTAGGAATGGCACCAAAAGAAAAACCTGTAAGAAGGTATGAAAAACTAAATTTGGAAAGTATTAAAAGAGGTAGAGGATGACCACAAAAGTGTTGGAAAGAAACAATAAAGAATGATCTAGCTTATTGTGAGTTAACTGCTAACATGGCACACGATAGGATCAGTGGAAACAAAGAATCCATGTAGCCGACCCCGTCTAGTATGGGAAAAGGCTTAGTTGTTGTTTTTTTTTAGTAAATGACATACTCTTTAAGGATATCATCTTCATATTGAGCAAGCAGAAGTCGGGTATGTACACCTCAATTATCGAATATAATTGATACACGCAAATCCTTTTTACTATCCACATCTCTCTTTTTAGTGTGATTCCAATTTTGTCTTTGCTAAAGTCTAAAAATTATCTCGATGTCCTTGATCATATGAATCTCTCTTACGGGTTCTTTTTTTAGTGTCAACTATTCTACATCATTTTTTTGCTGACCTATTACTTGAAGCTCAATCCAATGTACAATATTGAACCAAGTACTTCGAATCCAATCGAAAAGCAAAGAAAAAAGAGAAAAAGAGAGAAGATGATTGATTCAAAGAAGGTTTCAAATTTTTTGGTAGAGTATTTCATTGATTTGATGTATTTTTTTGTCATTTATTTGATTTATTGATTTTATTTTTTATTAGAATTAAAACAAAAAAAATGACATTAAGTTCCTAACTTGAGACACGATACATGCATGCCTCCCTAACGAGCGAGACATGCCTCAGTCACGTCTCTTTATTCGTAAGAGACGTGGCTGAGCCACGTCTCTTTATTGGTTAGGAATGCAACCGAGATGCATTTCCCTTGTTGGGCAATGCTTGTGCCACGTCTTGAGTAGAAAACTTGATATTATTTTTTATTTTCTTATTCTTTTTATATGTTTTTTAATTTGGAGTTTCTTCTTCTTTTGTTTTTTATTCTTATTGTTGTTGTTCTTTTTCTTTTTCTTTTTATTAATTTCACTTTTATTTTATTTTTTTATTCTTAATTTTTATTCTTATTTTTCTTCTTTCTTTCTTTTTTTTGATGAGATTCGTAAGAGTATGCATTATCAAGCTACAAAAAAGGTAATAATGTTAAAAATAAATGAAATATTGGTTGTTGAAGTAAAAAGATCTAACGACAGAAAGACAGCCTTTTTAGAATTTTTAGAAAAAAGAGATGAGAATAGAGAAAGTGCTTTAGAGTAATTTTGGTATTAAAAAAAAAGACGTGTAGGTAGTAAAAGGGGTGTACGCCGGTGTGGAGCTCGCAGCCACCCATCACGCTAGTCCATAGTCCTGCCAGCCCCATCACGCGAGTCTAGAGTCCTGCCAGCTGGGCTAACGCCTTGCGCGCATTTAACACAAAGTTTCTTGACTTAGCTGGCTCTCGAAAAGCCTTCCCAAGCCGTTCAATCGATACATCAGATGTACTGTGAGGAGATAGAGGGCTGAGAATCGCCAGAAAGTTCCTTCCCTTTCACAGATTTGATCTCATCGACTTGCATGTTCTCTAGCTGCATCTCCAACAATCGGCATGAGTTGGGTTTCCAGTTTTTTCTCCAGATGCTTCTTTCTGGCATGAAACCGGACAAGTTTACGATTGTTAGCGTGCTCTCATCCTGCGGGCGCATCAGAGATTTGGGCTGTGGAAAGATGATCCATGGAATGATTCACTGATTTGGTGTTAATGTAGATGTGTTTATATATAATGCTTTGATCGATATGTACAGTAGAAACGGGAAGATGGATACGGCTCGTATTATATTTAGCAAGATGCCAATGCAAAACGTAGTGTCTTGGACTAGCTTGATTGATGGTTATGTTAGATGTAAGGATATGGACGCTGCTTTGTTTCTTTTTCGATCAAATGCCCGAAAGAAATGCAGTCTCTTGGACGTCAATGATAACAGGTTACGTTCTCGATCACCCGATTCGAACTCTACATCTCTTTCATGATATGCAGTTAACTGGTGTTGCTGCACCCACAGAGGTCACAATCGTTGCAGTTATCTCACCATGTTGCAATATGGGAGCTTTCTAGCTTGGGCATTGCGATGGGGCAAGAAATCAGCAATGGGCAGGGGTAGGCATCATGTCATATCCCTTGAAAAGGAAGAAATCCCAATGTCATTTCACCTAGATTTTCCTTACTTCAATAATATGACTGAATATGAGACACTCGTACAATGCTTAAAATTTTTGCAAAAACTAGGGGCATCATATATTGAAGTCTTTGGAGATTCAATGCTTGTTATAAACCAAGTTTCGAAAATCTGGCAAGTCAAGAATGAAAAATTGATCCCATACTGAGTTGGCCAACAAATTGGTCGACTCATTCAAATCATAACACACACATATTAGTAGAGAGGATAATGCCATGGCTGATTCCCTCTCCTCTTTGGGATCATCTCTAAGGATCGACCCCACCCTAGATGCTCGATCCATTGAGATCCTACGTCCTACCCATTCCATCAATCCAAGATTTTGAGATTTGCCAAAATGACCAAAATCAAGAAAAAACTCCTTGGTTTCAAGATATTAAAAACTTTTTAGAAAATAGAGGATTTCTTGAATTTGCTTCTTTTAAAGATAAAGCTTCAATTCGAAAAATTTCAACACGATATGTTGTTTTGGGAAGGGTTTTGTACAAAAAGAGTTTCTCATGTGTCTTGTTGCGATGTGTTGACCACTATAAGGCTAGAACCATCTTACATGAGTTTCACGATGAAGAATGTAGAGGTCATGTCAATTCAAACATAATGGCTATGAAAATGCTTAGGACGGGTTATTTTTTGTTCACCCTCAAGCAAGATTGTCATGACCGTATTAAAAAGTGTCATCAACGTCAAGTGCAAGGACACACCATTAACATTCCATCATTAGTCCATGTCTCTTCACCATGTGGGCATTTGACATCATTGAACCAATTTAACCCATAGCATCCAATGGACATAGGTTCATCTTAGGAGCCATTAAATATTTTTCTAAATGGGTTGAAGCTACTTCCTTGACAAATATTCAAGGGCAACATGTATTGGCATTCATTAAGAAAAACATCTTATTTCGATTTGGAGTCCCAAAGGACCTAGGGTCGGATAATGACACCTCATTCAAAAATGAGAAGGTGGAAAGGTTGTGTAAGACTTATGGTATCACACAACACTTCTCATCTCCCTACTACTTTCAAGGCAATGGCAAAGCCGAAGCCACAAACAAAACTCTCATAAGCATCGTTGAGAAAATATTAGAAAATGCTAGGATATGGCATGAGAAGTTAGATGAGGCACTATAGGCTTATAGGACTTCCATTTGCATTCCCACAAATGCCACACCTTTTGAATTGGTCTATGGTACAAATGTCATACTCCCTATTCATACTAAGTTGCATTCATTTCATATATCCATAGCCATCGATTTACTTATAGAGACCCTACAACAAGCTAGACTTGCTGAGCTTGACTTGCTTGATGAAAAGAGACTCCTTACCATGGATCATGCACATATATACCGACAAAGGATAGCCCAACATTATGAGAAACACATGAAGGCTTGGTGATCTTGTGTTGAAAATCATACACCAACAAGGCTCACATCCTCTTGAAAAGTGGCAGTCCAAGTGAGAAGGTCCCTATGTTGTAAGAGGGGCAACAACAAATAATGCATATTGGCTAATTGATGCCAAGAGAAAAAACTTAGTAGACCCTATAAATACCCAATCTTTAAAGAAATGTTATGTTTAGTGTTTACGACAAATTCTTTTTGAAATGATTTTTGAAAATGAATCTTCTTTAGTTTCTTGAAGAAGGGACCAAATTGAATATAGGCCTCTTAACTAGGGATTGATGCTCTATGAAAAGTGAAATATTTTTAAAACCATTAAATAACATTTCATAAGTCCTTATTTTACAAGATAGGGTCTAGTTCAAAATAACAAAATATTTTTAAATTGTATATGCTGTTATAAAATAGAGTACACTTGATTAGATCAAATATCTAGGGATAAGTTGTTTCTCCATCTCATTCTCTCTAAATAAAAATTGGTAAAAATCAATATAAAAAAAGGAATAAAATAAACCTCCAATATAAAGGTCTTCTTATGAAAAAAGAAAAAGGAAAAAAATAAAACCTCTAATATAGAGGTCTCCTTATGAAAGAAAGAAAAAGAAAAACCAAAACACAAAGAGCAATTTTGCTCAAAATCTTATTTTCCTTATACCACGGACATTTCATAAATGACTATGAGAAACTCTTCCCATTTCCCTACAACTTATCCCAAAAGAGAAAAAGTATGTCATTATAATCCTAAAGTAGGAATAGAACTACCATTTGGATCTCATTTTGTTTGAGGATTAGACCTTGTAGTGTGAGAAATATTATTAAGCTTTTCTAACAAAAACCTAGGGAATTAAGACCAAAGTAATGAGAAATATAGGAGATTAAAGTCCTTTTAGATTCAAACAAAATGAGGCATCCTTTTTAAAATGATTTTTTACAAAACCCAAGGTATCAAGCAAAGCAATGTGGAGGCCATCCCACTTGGGGAATCTGGCCTTCAAGGGTTCTCGCTAAGCTCCCAAAATAGTTTGTGAAGGCCTCTAACACCCTAGACTCATGCATTGCATCTCACACACCTCATACACATCCATAATAACTTTGTTCACACATGGTCATTCATGTCAAATCCCCTTTGGCTAGAAGTCCTCTCTCCATCAAAATATGATAATCCAAGGAAAAAGATTCTATCAAGAAAAGAAAAAAAATTCATACTCTTAAGAAAATTGTGAGAAGAAAAAGGGTGTTATTCTTTGCCATTAACTAACTAATTTTGATTAATGACAAAGAGAGGCATCTGTATACACTCGAAAAATTTTATAAATGAAATTTTCTCACAAATACAAAATTTTCCAATTTCAATTCTTTTCAAAGTTTTGTTGTTTTTAAAATGGTTTTTAAAGCAAGCGGAAAATCATCCTTACCAAAATGAGAAAGTAGAGGCGGTTCATCCGAAGGAAATAGAGATGCACATCTAGGACCTATAGTGCTCCCAAATGCAATTGGATTGAACAAACTCAAGCCAAGATGAGTCGCGCACAAAGCAAACCCAACTCAAGTCAAGTTTAAGATGTGCGACACATACAACTAGCCCATACCAAGTCACGATGGGCACATGACCTAACCCCAAAGTCAAGTCAAGAAAGGGGTGTCTACACATAACCGAGCCCAATTCAAATCAAATCAAAAGAGTTGACCGTTCATCCAAAGCAAGTTCAACCAAGGTAGGAACAAGCTTGGCTACGACAAGGAGGACCAAGTTCGATCAAACCAAAAAGAAGGTGAATGAAATCAAGCCAAAGTAGACGAGCCAAGGCTCTGAATCAAGATTAAGTCAACCAAAGTAAAGATAGGTCATAAGACCAGCCATGGATCAAGCCAGGTCTAAGTGGAGGCCGGCTGTATCAAGGGAGTTGGGTTGTGCCTAGTCAAGATAGGCCGCACCAAAGGCAAGGTCGAGCCAAGGCTGGTAGCAAGACTACACTGAAGGCCAACTTTGACAAAGACAATGGACCACTCATGTGACATACCAACAACTTAGATTGGATTGAGTTTTGGGCCAAACAAGTATCAACCCCAACTCGTGGAAGCCTCTAGGGAGATGGCAAGGCATATTTCTTTTCTAGAGGATTTCCAAGAAACTCTATAAAAACAAGCCCTTAGGTTGGGTTTGAAGGAAGGAAAAATTGAGAGAAGAGTTCCAGCAAAGAGAGAGGAAAGAGAGAGAGAGAGAGAGAAGAGGGTGAAAAAGGAGGCCAACTCGCTTAGCCATCGTCCAAGGAGAAGTCGCCCAAGAAGTCCAAGTTGTTGGTTGGTCAGGTTCTTCCTCGTCTCCTTGTTTCCTTTTCCTCAATTCAATATCATTTCATTTGTAATATTTGGGAGCCATGGTCTCCAATTCATTATAATAATTAATAAGTAGTGATGCAAATTAATGCCAAGGATTATCAGTAAGAGGCCCTCTAACTTATTTGAGATTTAGTTTCTTCTATCCAAATATAAGTCATATCTTATACTCTCTCATCTCCTCTATTCTTAATTATATTATCATCTCTTCTCCCCTTTTTTGATTGTTGGATTTCCTCTAAACTAAATCATGAAGTCATAAGAGGAACACTAGAATCCAAGTTTTATATGCAATGATATGAGTATGTAAATCACTCTTACGGTGGATTAAATATCTATAAAATTATGCAGGCAGACAAGGGGTTATGATCACATATATATATAAGAGAGTTATCCTCCTCGAGAGGAATGCCTCGAGATTTTATATGTAGATGAGCTACCTCCCCAAATAGACACAAGTCCTTAACATAAATTTTTTTGGATGATTACTATAGATGATAATTTAATTCCAAATCCTACGAAGAGACTTGAAACTCAATTTGCAAATACGAGAGCGCGAGCGTGACAAGTTTTCTAAAACTTACAAAGTTAATTTTTCTAACTTCTTTAGTGATTGTGGACAAGTGAGTTCTTTTCAATATATGCCTTATTGAACCAATGCTCAAGGGTTAGCCTAAATACTTGAAAATTTGTCTTAGGATCTGGTATGTTTTTTTAAAAAGTTTTTAATTTTAAAGACTTTCTAAAATTGTGTCATCTTTTTCTTTACAAAATTTCAGGTTCAAATATGAAAAATAGAAACACTTATGTTTCCAGAAACTGATGTTCCAAATGTTTTTAGTTTTTTTTGGATCTCCAAAAATCCTAAAAAAATTAATTACGATAAGCCCAGGTGTGAAGTTTATTAGAAGATTTTTAAATCATTGAAGTTTCTAGCCTTAGAAGTCAGGACAGATCGTGTGATAAAAATACAAAAGCTTAAAGAAATTCCTATATCTCTATACGTAAGTGTTGTAATTTTATGAAACTAGTAAAGTTGGAAAACTATGAAAATCAGCTTTCCAATGGGATCCTTTTCAAGGTTTTTAGATCATTACAAATAGAGTTAAGTGAGTTTTACCCTGACTTTGTTGCATGATATGTAGTGCAAATAGGTTTTGTCTTAGTTTTTGTTCGGCTTTCCCAATTTTATTTATTACCTTATTCATGTCTAAAATTCTTGTAAATTTTATAGAATATTGATCTGTGTATGAATGAAGTGTGAACTTATTTTTGAAATTTTTGGTTTGCAGATTAAGGCTGAAAAAATCAATGATCTGACAGATACAGAATGTTGAAAATAAAGTTTTCAGTTTTAAGAGTCTAATAAATGCATCTGATTGATCTTTGGTGTGTTAGATGATCATCCAAAAAAATTTCAATTGAGGACTTTATTCCATTACAGAAGAAATGCAATAATCAATGAAAATTATCATATAGCTTAAGCATATAAATCTTTGATTGATCTTTGCTAGCTAATTTGCTTAAACTAGCAAAGTTTTATAAACTTTTCTGACTTTTCGGTGATTTCGAATAAGTGAACCCTTTTCACCATAGATCTTCTTGAACCGATCCTCAAGAGTCGATCTAGGATCTTTGCTAGCTTGTTTGAGATCTGGTATGTTTTAAAATCAGATTTCAATTCAAATGAATTTGCAAAAATCGTGAATCTACCTCTTTACTCAAAACAACTCAAGTTCTGAAAAACATAAACTGATTATATTTTCAGAGACTTGTTTCCAATTTTTTTTGAATGGTTTGTGAGTCTTCGAAAAATCTCAAATTGTATACAAGGTATATTAGGATATGTAGATTCTTAAACTATTTTTTTCTGATTTAATATACTGTGGATATGTGAAATTAAATCTAAAAATGTCTCTTACTCTGGGATTTGAGATAGATTTATGACAGAGATATAGAGGCTTAAAAAAATGACTTTATCTCAACATTAGAACCTCTGAATTTTATGAAATTATTTGTTTGAAAAGATATGGGTATCAGCTTTCTGACGAGACTATTTTCAACCAAATTGGTTCAATGCAAACAAAGTTATGGGATCTTGACCCAACCTCTATTGCGAGATATACAAAGTTTACAGACTTTGTTCTGTTTTTGTTTGGTCTTTCCTAAGTTTATTTATGGCCTTAAACAATCCTAAAATTCTTACAAATTTTACTGATAGTGGGTCTATGTGTGTAAATTAAGTGTGCTAAATTTCATCACATTTAAAACAAAGAGTAGGGAAACAAAAATCAGACATCGATCATATATAGTATGCAGAAAACTGAGTTTCAGTTTCTAAAAAATACGTGAACGCATTCGACCGAATTGAAATGTAATCTACAACAATCAAAGTATAAGGAACTAAAATAATTCAAGAAAATTATCATTATAGCATAAACATAGAGAGGGTTGGGGGACATAAAATATTATAATATATATTGAGATAGAAAGAACTAAGAATCAAACACATAGAATGCATCAGCAAACATAAAAGAAATTGGGCAGCATAACCCCTCAAATATTACATCAAAGATGGAGATATAAGCTCTTTAATTACAATCTCATTAAATTGAATGGAAGAGAATAAGAGAATATTGAAAAGAGAAGGAATTTACTTGGGCTTCTTGACGTGACCCTTTCTTGGCTTGAGCTTGTCTTGGGCTTGGTCCCGTACCTATTTTGATTTGATTTGATTTCAGGCTGGTGACATGTGCCTATTTGATTTAGTTTTGGGCTTCATCACGAGCCTAATTTAACTTGGTTTTGGGTCTGATCATGAGCTCATCTTTGATTTGATTTTGGGGTTGGTCATGAGCCCATCTTTGATATGATTTTAATTTGATTTGATCTGTTATTGGAGGACCTTCATTTCTGTCGAGCTCTCCTGCTTTCATCTTAACCTTCTGGAATTTTGCTTCGCTTGATTCATGTAAGATATGGTTTCAAATATTTTTTATTCTTTTAAAACCATTTCTTTTAAGGTATATTTGAAAACATTGAGTTTAAAAAAATCTTCAAATATTTTTGAGTACAATTGAGTCTCATCCCAATGTTTGTTTATATGAGTGACCTGCTTTCACTTCGTGAGTTAGTCATTACTGTTTCAAACACTTTAACCCTTTGTCGGGTGTAGGGTCTTCGACCACTTTAATCCTTTTGATGGTTTATGATGTCAAACCTCTTTAACCCTTGGGTATAGGGTTTTAGACCGCTTTAATTCTTTGATGAGTGTAAAGTCTTGGATTAGGACTATCCTCGATCGGGTGAATTTTTCAAGTCTTTATTTTTTACTTCATTTGTTTTTGAATTTAAAATATTTTTTGTATATTTGGCATTTTGCAAACATTTTATGGGTTTGCTTCTCAATGTCTCATTTTCATTTGTTTCTTTGAAGAAAATCATTTGAAATCATTCTTTCTTTGAAGGAAATCATTTAAACAACATAATCCTACCAATTTGACCTTGAGAGCATAGCGGTCACTTTTTTGGGTTTTTGTTAAAATTGGATTTTTTTAAATGAGGTGTAAAGTACCCTTATTTTGAGTCTCCTATAAAATTCAGCAAGGAAATGGGTTCATTTAAGGTATCTTTATTTGAAAACCCTTAAAAGACCCAGAACCATAACTTTTTTTAAAGGCAAAATTTACAAAAGATCAAATCTTTGGAAAAAAATTGGGTGTTTATAATCACTAATATATTAAGGATCAAACCGGATGTATCATTAGGTTCTAAAAAGAAAACTCTGATTTCAACATTCCTCAATAAATATGTTTGTTCCCTGATTTTTCCAACCTTCATCTCTTATCAAAATATTCTAAAATTTGGTCCAAACGTTGTGCAAATATTGGCTAACATCCAGTAAAAATTTTCAAAATTTTGAGCATGGGTGAGAATGAGAATAAAATCATTAAATACCAAACTCAACCCGAGATGAACTGTTTGTGCTGAAAATCTTGCAATAGATTTTGTGTAAAACCCTCTTAACTCTGATTATAGAGACCCAAAAATCGTGAAAATGACTTTTTTGGAAAGCCGATTTGCATATCTTTCTAACATAACTAATTTCATAAAAATTTAAATTTTACATACAGAGATATAGACATTTTACTAAGCCTCTGTATTTCTATCACAAAGTCTATTCTGAATTTCGGAACCATATTCGTTTGAGAATTTTTCCTAATTTAATTATCATCAGCTAAAGAACTAAAAATCCAAATAAAAATACTCAAATAAACTTCATGCCTAGTTCTTGCTTACAATTTTTTTTTGGGATTTTTGAATCCCTAGAAGACCACAAAAAATTACGAACATATGCTAATTGAAAATAGAACTGATTCTGTTTTTCAAAACTAAAACTGATTTCGCCAAGTGAATAACAAACTGGTTTTGGAAAATTTGTTTTGATTGAAACTTATTTTAAAGAAATCTCATATCATAAATTACTCTTTCTAAGTATTTAGGCTAACCCTTGAGCACCGGTTCAAGAAGGTCTACGACAATAAGAATTCACTTATACACAATCGCCTAAAAGTCATAACATTATTTTTGCAAGTTTGAGTAAATTTGTTGGCACCGTCACGCATAGTTTTTGCAAATGAATTTTAAGTCTATTACACGACCGAAAGTTTTTGTTTATATAAACACATTGCAGTGGCTGACATCTTCATCCAAGAGGAAAATCCAATTGCTTTCGAGAGCCAAAAGCTCAAAGGGGATGAAACTCGTTATCCGGTGCATGAAAAAGAGTTATTAGTTGTTGTTCATTGTTTACAGATTTGGAGAATTTATCTCTTAGGAGCACCATTCGTAGTAGTTATAGACAATGTGGTCAATACATTCTTCAAGACACAGAAGAAACTAATGACTAGGCAAGCATATTGGTTGGAGCTCATGGAGGAGTACGAGTTCAAGTGGGATGGACTCCTTGGACACTAGAGCACCATTTGGTGGTGCTAAAAATAGGTGAATTAAGGTGTTTGATTTTGGGAGAGTTACATGACACTCCATATACATGTCATCAAGGGAAGGACATGACCTTAACACTCCTACAAAAAGGTTACAAAAAGGACATGTCATCAAGGGCTGACCGCAATTGATTAGGAACTTTAAAAGAAATTAGAGAGAGGTACATCACCTGAGCATGCGAGAGCAAGGATGACAATATTCACCAATAGAAAAATGAAGGATAGGCAATACAATATTTGTGATAAAGTTTAAGTAAGAATCCCTTATTACATATGGAAATAGGTGTATGAAGGGATTCAATTCAATCTCAAACCCAAATATGATGATCCATTTGAGGTTGTTAAGAGGATTGGAAGAGTAGCTTACACATTAAGTCTACCATAATGTTTGAAAATTCATTGAGTCTTCCATATTAACCAACTGAAACCTTGCTACGAAGATCCATCTCGAAGGGAAAGGGGTCCAGCTCCACTCATTAGATAGGACTTGAGTTCTATTTTGAAGATACTTAAGCATGAAGTACGTGGAAAAGGGCTTAAAAAACTTACTTGGTATTTGGTGAGATGGACTGATAGAGGAGAGAATTAAGACACATGGCTTCTAGTTACGGAGCTTTGAGAATAAAAAGACATGGTGCAATGATATCACATGGGAGAATTGTCACATCATCTGCAAACCCTATCCAGCAGCACGTCCGCCACTGACTTGAGTTCTATTTTGAAGATACTTAAGCATGAAGTACGTGGAAAAGGGCTTAAAAAACTTACTTGGTATTTGGTGAGATGGACTGATAGAGGAGAGAATTAAGACACATGGCTTCTAGTTACGGAGCTTTGGGAATAAAAAGACATGGTGCAATGATATCACATGGGAGAATTGTCACATCATCTGCAAACCCTATCCAGCAGCACGTCCGCCACTGACTTGAGTTCTATTTTGAAGATACTTAAGCATGAAGTACGTGGAAAAGGGCTTAAAAAACTTACTTGGTATTTGGTGAGATGGACTGATAGAGGAGAGAATTAAGACACATGGCTTCTAGTTACGGAGCTTTGGGAATAAAAAGACATGGTGCAATGATATCACATGGGAGAATTGTCACATCATCTGCAAACCCTATCTAGCAGCACGTCCGCCACTTGCCTTGACGCTACAGCCTCACACGCTCCTCTGCCATGTGCCACCTTGCCTCAACTAGACACATGCTCGCACTATGCCCTACTATGACAGAGCCCCAAGATCCTCGCATGCCTTCCCATGTGCGACAACACCCCATGTGATGCATGTGCTCGCGCATCACCCTACCATCACAAGCTAGATGCCCCACACCACTGCAACATCCTGACAGGTACCCTGCATTCTCTAGCACCCTGTCCTAGTGTCGCGCTCCACTTGCCATGTGCCATAGCACTGGGAGAGGTTTCTCTCTCACGTGTTTGAATAAGTGGGAGCACTTTGAGGGCCTAGTTTAGGATCAAGAGTGGATTGTGTGTTTCCACTCTAAGTCATCTAGGGGCTTGTCCAGCCTTGCCCATTAGTTACTTGTGCCTATCCCCTTTTGTGTACAAAAGGAAGTCAACTAGGAGAGAGACATCAAGGGATTGGAGAGTTCAATCATGGAGTGCTAGAGAGAGAATCTACTGGGTTGAACCACAAAGGTGCCTTGGGCATCTTGAGCCAACCATCATCGCCACCTCCTTCCTTGATAGAGTCAGGCTTGCCTAGGGTTTCCAGTGCCTAGTGGTGCCTTAGACGGTCGTATAGTTTCCTTTGAAGGATCTAGGGTCAGCCGGGTTGAGTTTGTAACCCCTCTTTTTTTCTTCAATAAAAGTTTATCCTTGAGTCATCCGTGTGTGTGTGTGTGTTTGGTTTAAGGATTTGCAGGTAAGGCTTGTTAGTCGAGGAGGCTACCGCTAGTTACCATGGGTGATGCGGTAACAACGTCCTTGTTTAGTTTGAAGCTGTACATAATACAAACTGACTATGTCAAAGTCACATCTGTGGTCTCATTTATGAATACATGAAGCTTTGGTTGCATCAAACAGATTGCGACCCTTCACATTAGCTTGGGGTGCTAAGGGCTGCAAAAGACCTTGACTTTTTTCCTTATGATAGGAATGGGGTCATCATGTAGGTCTTAAATGGAATAGTTGGTTGCACTGTAGCATCATCCGGGCATTGCGCGTGATTCCTTTCACTGCCTATTCTATGCAACTCCTAGTGTGCATTAGATCGCCCCTGATGATGACAAGATCACATACTTCTGTATAGCTAATTAAGCTCAGGAATTGTCATCTGCGGGTCTCTACCACTCAAGGCGTAGCGAGCAGCCTAAGAGCAAGGCTGCATTGTTACTGGTGGTGTGTGTTTATGGCATAGTCAACAACTTGTTGCGACCGGGGCCTGTTAGCTTTGATGGCAGGTCAAAAATGGATTAAGAGGTGCACCAGCTAACTGTAGCTTAAACTTCCAACAGACAAAATTAGTTGATTAAATTCTTAAGAAGTTCATTCGAGAGAAAGACTCAGGGCCATCATGGGGACATACTTTTTGGCCTATCCGTCCCTATAAAATCTACGTGATACTATGATATATTAAAGCATGTACAATTAGTAGTCCATAGATCAGTGGCAGATTTAGAAACTTGTTTTAGATGAGGCAGACCTGAGATTTAGGTTGTGGCCTTTTTAAAAAAATTAAATTCTTTTGAAATTTCAATATGAAGATACACATTTTTAGAATTTAGAATTTCGAGTAGAGGGGTCACCCCACGCCACTACAATGTGGATCGGCCGCTGTCATAGAGTATCAGTATTATGATGTATTGCGATGAATAATTGGATGACCAGCACTAAAAAAAGGTAGACAAAAGTCTAAAAGGTATTGAAAAAGAACTGTAGAATGTGATATTGTTCTTTCATAATCAAATGCAATTATGACTTGAGATAGATCATAATGATGAATAAAAAAGTTCGTCTTTTAATCTCAGTTAACGCAAGAAGGAACTTTTGGTTTGTTCAACATTTACCGATCAACCTATTCATGGGCAAGTTGAGGCCGCTGCCTCATTCGAAATCTGAGAAAAAATCTAAAAGATTTTCATAAGCTCTCCAACTTTTTTGAAGATTGTCTCACCTGAATTTCACTGTTGGGGACTTCAATTCACCTTCAAAAATTGCTTAGGTCTACCACTCTTGCTTTTCTGTATAACATCAACTAAGCCTTTTTCCATACTAGCTGCGATCAACTGCATGGGTTTTTTATTTTTATAAAGTTCAATTATGTATCATGCTAACAGTTAACTCAGTGAAAGCAAAGGTCTCTACTCTTGCTTTTTTGTACAATCTGTATTTTTTTCTCAAATACTTTCGTACCACAATAACAGCTATTACCCACTAATTTTTTATGTAATGACGTAGTATGAAACATTTGAAATTCCTAATTCTACACGACAAGCCTTCAGCAATTCAATAGAAAAATTTGTCCCATGTGGAAATTAAGGCATGGATTTAAAGACCCCACATTCCAAGGGAAGTTAGGCTTCATATCAAAAGCTTATGCAAGACTGATGAGTATCCGTTTCGTGGTGCTTCCCGTCCTACTTGTTCGTACGAGAGGGACTTCCATTAAACAAGTATTTCTCATAAAGAGAAAGCCGTGATATTCATGTCCAAGGTGTTACTTTCAAGGGCTATCTAACGTGATCTTCACTTTCTTGGAAAACAATACCATACTGGCAAAAAACCGGCATCTTTTGGGATAAGAAAATGTGTGAATTTGTCACGTTTACAAATATTACAACAACAACTAAGCCTTTTCCCATACTAGACGGGGTCGGCTACATGGATTCTTTGTTTCCACAGATCCCTATCGTGTGCCATGTTAGCAGTTAACTCCCAATAAGCTAGATCATTCTTTATTGTTTCTTTCCAACACTTTTGTGGTCGTCCTCTACCTCTTTTAATACTTTCCAATTTTAGTTTTTCTAACCTTCTTACAGGTTCTTCTTTTGATCTTCTTTCTATATGTCCAAACCATCTTAAACGATGTTCTCTCATTTTATCCTCTATTGGTGCCACTCCTAATTTGTTTCTAATAACCTCATTATGTATACGGTCTTTTCTTGTATAACCATTCATCCATCTCAACATCTTCATTTCTGTCACAGACATCTTTTGTACATGTTGATGATTAACTGCCCAACACTCAGAACCATAAAACATGGCACGCCTAATTGCTGCTCTATAATATTTACCTTTTAATTTTAATGGTATCTTCTTATCACAAAGAATACCTGATGCTCCTCTCTATTTTAACCAACCAGCATTAATTCTATGTGTAACATCTCCATCAATTCTTCCATCACTTTGAAAAATTGACCCTAGGTATTTAAAACTTTCCTTTTGGGGAATGCAATGTGTGCCAATTTTAATTTTTATGTCCTCTGAAGTAGCCAAATGATCAAACTTACATTCCATATATTCTGTCTTTGTTCTACTAAGTCGGAGGCCTTTGTTTTCTAATGTTTCTCTCTATAGTTCCAATTTTCTATTAACTTTTTCCTTAGACTCCTCCACTAATACAATGTCATCTGCAAATAACATACACCAAGGTACTTCATCTTGAATATGTTTTGTTAACTCATCCATCACCATTATAAATAAGTATGGACTTAAAGTTGATCCTTGATGTAACCCAATATTAACTTCAAAGAAGTCTGTCGTTCCTTCATGAGTCCTCACACATGTTTTTGCACCATCATACATGTCTCTTACAAGGTTAATATATGTCAATGGGATACCTCTTTTTTCCAAAGTTCTCCAAAGAACCTCCCTCGGTACCCTATCATAAGCTTTTTCTAGATCAATAAATATCATGTGAAGGTCTTTCTTTTTTGCTCTAAAATGTTCCATAAGACGTCTCAAAAGGTGAATCGCTTCAATAGTAGATCTACCAGGCATAAATCCAAATTGATTCTCTGTTGTACTTGATACTTGTCTTAACCTACGTTCGATAATTATTTCCCATAATTTCATAGTATGACTCATTAACTTGATACCTCGATAATTCGCACAATTTTGAATGTCTCCCTTGTTCTTATATACGGGTATAAGTGTACTTGCTCTCCATTCCTCGGGAATCTTTTGGTTTTTCCATATTTCATTAAATAGTCTTGTGAGCCAAGTGATTCCTATTTCTCCTAGTATTTTCCAAACTTCTATAGGAATATTATCTGGTCCTACCGATTTACCACTCTTCATATGTTTAAGAGCCTCTTTGACTTCATTCTTTTGAATACGTCGGTAGAAATTGTGGTTTATATACTTTTCTGACTTGGCTAAATCTCCTAAACTAATACTAACATCTTTATTTTCATTAAAAAGATTATAAAAATAGTTTTTCCATCTATTTCTTATATCATCATTTGCCACTAGAATTTTTTCATCTTCGTCTTTTATGCATCTAACATAATTAAGATCTTTAGTTTTCTTATCTCTAGCCCTAGCTATCCTAAAAATATCTCTTTCACCCTCTTTTGAGTTGAGTTTTTTATATAAGTCCTCCCAAATCTTAGCTTTTGCTTCACTAACGGCCTTTTTTGCTTCCTTCTTTGCTTTCTTATAAGCTTCTAAAGTTTCACTAGTTTTCTTAGCATAATGTAATTTGTAACATGCCCTCTTTGCCTTGATTTTATTTTGTACTACTTCACTCCACCACCAAGCTTCTTTTTGTGCCGGTACACCTCCCTTAGATACCCCTAACACATCTTTCGCCACTTTCCTAATATGTATAGCCATATTGTTCCACATATCACAAGGTGTGCCAACATAATTCCAAACATCTCCTCGAAGGACTTTCTGTTTAAATATATCTTCTTTCTCGCTTTTGAGGTTCCACCATTTAGTCCGAATAGCTCGATGCACTCTTTTCTTCTTTGTCCATTTTTTTATTTGTAAATCCATAACTAAAAGTCGATGTTGGGTGGTTAAGCTTTCTCCTGGAATTACCTTACAATCTTTACAACATGCTCTATCTTTTTTTCTACAAATAAAGTAATCAATTTGTGTTTGTGATAAGCCACTCTTATAAGTAATTAAATGTTCATCTCGTTTTTTGAAGATTGTATTGACTATAAAGAGATCAAATGACATAGCAAAATTTAAAATCTCCCTACCTTCCTCGTTTATATCCCCATAACCAAAGTTTCCATGAATCCCTTGATATCCTAATGCCTCTTTACCGACATGTCCATTTAAATCTCCTCCTAAACAAATCATCTCCCTTTGTGAAATCTTTTGAAACACCTTATCCAACTCTTCCCAAAAAACTGTCTTTATACTATCTTCTAGTCCTACTTGGGGTGCGTAAGCACAAACTATATTCAAAACCTCTGCTCCTAACACTAATTTTAATGTCATGATTCGGTCACCATATCGTTGTATGTCTACTACACTCTCCTTTAAATCTTTATTTATGATAATACCAACTCCGTTTCGGGCCTTTTCTTTACCTGAGTACCATAATTTAAAACCTGTATCCTCTATCTCCTTTGTTTTTTCTCCAACCCATTTTGTCTCTTGTAAACATAGAATATGAATCTTTCTCCGAATCATAGTATCTACCACCTCCATTAGCTTACCCGATAATGTTCCGATATTCCAAGAACCAATACGAATCTTATTATCTAGGACTAGCTTCCTTACCCCCCGCATCCGTCCATAATCAAAATGCGGAGACCCTCTTTAAAAATTTTTCACTACATTCGGGCGGCAATGTAGCGGGACTAACTTCTTTACCCACACCCGTCCATGATGTGGGAACCCTCTCTGCAACTGATTCACTACATTCGGGCGAAAATGTAGTGGTCTTTGCTTACTTCTTACTGCATTCGGGCTCTGCAGCACGTCGCTAGGCGAGGACGCCCCAAAGCAATGCTCATAATTTTTGTAATCCATGTTGTAGAAATTCGACGAAGTTTTACGCTGGCTGTCGGAAGCCTAACACAACCCTCCTCCTTTATCCGGGCTTGGGACCGGCAATGCAAGGGTGATCCCTTACATGGGCGGAGTTAATCACGTTTACAAATATTAATTAAAATTATTCCCCGAGCAGTTGTGTAGCCTACCAAGCATTGACCATCTACGAAAGAATCCATGACACCGTGAGTCATTAGGCTAAGACGCGTGAATTGTGCTAAAGGGACCAAGTTCGACGAGAGAAACGCGTCTCGAGATAACCGAAGGACAGATCGGACTCATTATGGGAAAGAGATGCCAAATCTTTCCCAACATCTTCCTTGGCCCTGCTCATGTACTCTCCACAGCCACCTAAACTGCAACAAAAGGTATGCATGAAAGACCAAGTAAACCGAAGTTGGATTATAGTCTCTCTCATTGAACTGATCAGGATCCAGGACCAGATAGACGAAGGTGGCTCATTTGGTTTTTGGAGAAGGGAAGAATCAAAATGAGCACCACTTCATGTTGCCTTCTTGTTATTTTGACAGAAAAGTTCTTCGGCTATTTCACCATACCAGTTGCCTGCTTGGGGTGCTTGTTTTGATGCCTGTCTCTCTTTCCTCTTCTGACTAAATGCACGTGACCCAAACGACTTGGGCCCAAAAGGAACAGAGGAGTACTTGGGTACCCATGCTGACCAATTCCCTTTTCTTGATGCTGATTGAAACTGTGTGGATCACTGGGTCAAGTTGGGCCAGGCCAGAAAATAGAATTCTAACGGAACTTTCTTGTATCAATCCTGGGTCCAGGCCTACCTAGGCCCTTCCATGGGTAGGTTAATCTTAACTTGACCGGGCTGCACCTCATGGGCATAGCCTGGGCCAGCTACTAGGTTCTACCCGTTTAGTTCAATCTTAGGTGCAGGGTCCCAAAGTACCAGTCTGTCTCAACCGCCCAATGGCGGTTTCACTGAGACGTAAGAAGTCCATGGAGAACTAAATCATCTGATTTGAGCAATTTAAATAATCTAAGTACGTGTTTGGCTTGAACACGAGAAGGTTGGATCACTATTCACCTTTATAGGCAATTCAGGATGTATAGGAGTTCACACACACACACACACACACACACACACACATATATATATATATATATATATATATATAGAGAGAGAGAGAGAGAGAGAAAGAGAGGGATTGTACTAAATGCATGTCTTTTGGTATGTAATTTTATATACACATTACTGTTGTTTGATCTTAACCGTAGATGTAATAAAACATCATAAAGGTAAAGTATATAAATACAATGATTTTTTAATTCAAATCTCTATAGGCAATTGAGGTCGATCATCGGCCATGTATAGGAGTTCATATATATATATATATATATATAAAGAGAGGGATGTACTAAATGCGTGTCTTTCGGTACGTAATTTTATATACACATTACTGTTGTTTGATCTCAACCCTAGATGTAATAAAACATCATAAAAAGTAAAGTATATAAATATAATGATTTTTTAATTCAAATCTCTATCATTTATCTCAAATATCAAATAGTAAAAATATTTACACAAGATTCTGTAAGAAAAAGACATTATGCATTTAGTACTCTCTCTCTCACACTTTTTGTACGGTGGATAATGATACGTAATTGCCATTTTAAATAGTTTCACGGTTGAATCTTTGGTTGATGCTTTTAACCATCTTTTTGCTATTCATCCACTTTTTGGAACAATCTCTTACTAGTCAAAACCCTCTAAAACCACATAGAAAACATAACCATCGATCAAAATGATTTGTGTATATGAATATTTAGGTGACATGTGGTTTTAGAGGTGATAGTGAAGATTTTGACCATTGAAAAGTAAAGAAATAGTTAAAGGTTGCAAAAGGTGCACCATACAAAAATGTGAGATTATGTATAATTTCATTTAGTATTGTTTCTTTCTTCGCAACTCAATGCATATTCTTACGAAATAAAGAACAAAGAAGAAAAAAATCCATAATAATCAAGACCAAAAGAACAAGAAAAAAAAGAAAAAGAAATTGAGGCGAAAAACCAATAATAAGAAAAATAAAATTAAGTCAAGTTTTCGACGAGAGAAACGCATCCCGACCGTGTCTCACCAATGAGAGATGCAATTGAGGCGCATCTCTCCTCCTATTGAGAGGATGCCCATTTTTCTTATTGGGAACTTGATTTCGATTGAGAAATCAATAAAAAATAAATCAAAACAACTAAAAAATGAGAAAACTAAAATCAAATGAATAACATACCTCGATAAATTGACGAATCCTCTTTCGAATAGGCTTGTTTATCCTCTTTTTCTTCTTTCCTTTTTTTATCTTCTTTTTTCTTTCTATTTTAGTTTTTTTTCTTTTTTCGATAGATTTCGATGTATTGTTTTGAAAATGATTGTAGATCAACTAATATCTGGCTTGAATGAATCAGAGAGCAAAAAATAGACATAAATAAAAGCTTAAAAGAGGTTTGAGCATAATGAAAAAGATCTCAATTTTATGAGTGAAGAGTAATTTCATAATTACTAAAAATGATTATGTTTTGAGAATTAAGAAAACAAAAGGTGTGTGAATAGTGGGAAGGATGTGTACTTAGTGTCATATATGTTTAAAAGAATGACAATTTAAAAAGTGATGTGACATCGTACCCAAGGTTATCTTTTGTACATGGTTTTGACTCCGGAGAAATAAGTGAGTCAACGGTGAGGGAACTACCCATAGGGAGGTGAGGCGGCCACGTCCCTCAAAATCTGACCAAATCTTAAAAGCCTGTAGACAACTTTTTGAAGATTTAAATGGGCTGCCACAACAACTTTGCCCCCCCCATACTAAAAGATTTTGTACGTCTGCTACTGTGAGTCCAACTGCAACCTCTTAGAGATATAATCGGGCATGTTGGCCATAGCCAAGGTCACAATGATACAACACCTTTGATTCACGATTTAGCCAGCGGTTCAGCGAAATGCAATCACCAATTGATCAGAGCGTATATTATCAATTAATGTCAACTTCTAAACAGTCAACATTATTTTTTTTTGTTTTTCTTTTCCCACAAAGCACAAAAAATACCATGGGTAAAATATTTTTAATACTAAATCGACACAAGTGTGATGTTGCCTTCAAGGTTTTAACGAGAAAGGTACTTGTAGTGTTAAATTTGACCAAAAATGCCATAAAATTTAAAATTTGACTAAAAGATTCCCTCAAGTTTTACCAATTAAGCTAGTATATTCTTTTATGCAACCCTATTTCTCTTTGAAGATTCGTGTGTATGTTTCTAAAGTCAACATTGTCAGGGTGTCAAATTGAAGGCCGGCATCATACTTCATGCAAACAAAGGAGTGTTTCAACTATTGATTGTGCCTCTAGCGATACTATTGAAATCCAACGATAGCCATATCACTCAAAGGATGAATTAGATCCCTTCAATATTCCGCATCCAAAAATGGAACCGAAGGAGAAGCTTCATGAAAATTTTGCCCTCCAAGAAATTAGTAAAGTAGTTTGTTTGATCACATATGAGGTACTTGTTCATAAAGAAAAGCAATTATTTATCAAATTTAGCATTAGAAGAAAAATCACTCTGATCAAAATCTTAATAGCTTGCACTCTGGGCGATGGCGTACAGGACACTTGCGAGTTCGATACCCCAGGTGTGCGTACCAGGCTTGGCATGCTAATGTAACAAAAAAGAAAAGCTTATCAGTTTAAACCTTATGCTTCTTATTTCAAGATTTTGTAAGATTAGGCGCTCTAAAGGGTTGATTCTTAGCAAATTTAGTATGTTAAATCTATTTATATGTTCCTGTTCTGTTTGAAGCTATTTGCAACAGAAATGAATCAAAAGTCTCACAATAACATTATGACAGGTCTGACCTTGGCGCGTATCAAGGCTTTCCTGCATGCAAATAAAGGGGAACATCATCAATGTGGAGGGCACATATATAGCCCACCCCCTTGATTGCAAGGCATGCCAGGGACCAACTGGACACACTTTGACATGTCAAATACAGAGAGAGAAAGAGTTTAGCTTTCTTATGTCTCCAAGCTGACCATGGCAGACAATCCTTGAACTGTTTCTTTCTTAGCCACGGACAGAGAGAGAAAGAAAGAGAGACCAGGCAGACAACTGTTTCTTTATTACCCACGAACAGAGAAGCAGAGGGTCACATAGGCGTGCGCCCTCTGCAAGAAATAAGGCAATATCGAGTGGATACCTCCCAAAGTCCTTGCCTTATGTCATGCTGACCGAGGGGAGCCCCGGCCATGTGCCCTCTCTCTCTCTCTCAATCATTACTCTCTCGCTCTCTAAAATCCACGGACAAAGGCTTCATTACAAGTTGCCAACAGGCAAAGATTTTTATGATTCTCTCTCTAGCCCACCTAGAAATCCCTTCTGTACAACACAGATTACACGAAAAGATTTTTATAATTCTCTCTCTTACAGAAGAAGAATCCTTGGTTGATCGAGTCGATGTCTACGGATGGTGGCGGCGGGGGAACGACTACCATCAGTAACCTAGGCGCCCGCGAGCTCGGCCACCGCTCCGACGGCGAGACCATCGAGTGGCTCCTCCGTCACGCCGAGCCCTCCATCATCGCCGCCACCGGCACCGCTTTGGAGCTTCGCGGCCCCTGAGCTTGTTGCTTCACAGGCTTCTGCCGTCGGCGCAAGATCGACGACCCACATCGCCGCTTTCCCAGCGCCGCCTCCCTTGCTGGGAGAAGCCTCCGCCGCACGTCTCGGAAATTACCTCCCCTTCGGCCAGGGCCACCTCAATCTCCTCGCTTCCTTCACTGGCGCCCACGTCGCCGGCCACCTCGAGGACGAAACCCGTTGATTTGGTCATGCTGTTCATCATTGTTGTATAGCTGTTAGTTGCTGTGAGGAATTTGGGAGGGGGAAATTTCTCCTGCATGTAAGTTTTCTTGTTTATGTGATTTCCCCCCCTTGATTGTGTGTTCTTCGAAGAAGCTTTTATTTTCTTCTACAGGGTTTTGGGGTTCAGGATGTTGATTAGAATCATTAATTTGGGAAATTAATAAGGAGTGGTGTTGTGAAATTTGTGTCAACTCTTGCTCTGTTGTTTATGGTGTATGTATGTTGTGTAATTGAACTGACGGGGTGTAAATGGATTGATTGTTTGCCTTTGTATGAATAAATATTTGGTTGAGTATGTATGATGGCTTGCTGCTTTGTTATTTGCATGCAGTTTGTAATCTTCACTTAGATCATATCTCCACTTGTTTTGGGATTGTAAATTGTTTATCTTGTTCACTTCGAGGAACAGGAAGGCCTCTAAGTGTTGCAGGAAACAAATGAAACATCCACCTTGCTTTGCTGGAGTTAAATGAATTCATGCAACTCTGCTGAACTTTCCTCACTTTTCCTGGTTGAAACTTTGGCACGATAGTTTCTATAACAGGACTATGTCTTTAGCTTCTATTTCATTCTCAAGAGGAAATAACTTGTTGACCTGACATTTTAACGTAGGAGGGACGTGAACCTATGGAGGTTTAATGGGTAATTATCTATGCTAGCTAGGTGTATAAGCTTCTAAAGAGTATTCTGTATTCTGTCAACAATTTTGAATATGTATGCGTTCGAGAAGATTAGACATAAATGGTTGTACCTATTTTATTTATCTTTAATACTGTATGCTGCAGATTATTTGCTTCTTATTGTACTTAATTTATATCGTAAATTTATTTTACTTTGATTACAAAGAGCACACCCTCTCGAGCCTTTAATTTTGTTGTTTATGAACATAATTAATAACCATGTGGTTGCTACACGTTGTATATTGATATGAATTACCCTTTTGTTTTTTCTGCATTGGAGGAAGTAATGGGCTTCCATTTGAAAGCCATTCATATAAGTTACACGGTTGCATGCTTCTTAAATTCTAGATGAAGCTGTTGAGAGTCTTGAGACGGCTTTTTATTTGAACTTATAAGGTTCCCAGATGTATGAATGAAACGGGCTGCTTTTAGGAGCTAAGAATGAGCGGATGTAGTTTTTTCTAATGAATGTCGTTCCCAGTACATACCATGATATGGAGCAAACTCCTCATTTATACATTATCTCAAGCAGTGAATTTTCTTCTAAGTTTTGGATGTGCACTACAAAAAAAGTTTGTAGAACCATAAAGTGTGTTCTTGCTTTAACTTTTCTGTTTTTTCCCTTTTTGTTACAAGGGTAGATCAATATGGCACCTATTAATCCATGTCTCCAACATCGCATAGAGTTGGAAAGACTTGGTTTTGGTAGGATTTTCTGTCAAAATTCTTAAAATTTGTGAAGGAAAGGAGATATTTGATGGTTTTGACTGTATTGTTGGAATGATAGTGTTAGATACTCTCTCTTCTTGAGCTGTATGGAGCACTGTGGAATCATAGTTGTTTACACTGTAGAAATGTCTTCAGTTAGGGTCTCCCCAATTCCTCGTTCTTCCTTTTGATTAAGATTTCCTGTTGCAGTATACTTTTTCTATCAAGTCCAGGAAACTTGTGTAACATTTATCAACAGAGTTATGTTCACGTTTTGTTTCTATTTGTTAGCCTGTGAACATAATGGTGTCTACGAATTTGTGTAGCAGACCCAACTTAGTGTAGGGGAAGGCCTGATTTTGGTTTCAGTTGGTTCTTAGTATATGAAACACTTTCCATGCTTTCTTCATTCCTTGACCATGTGACCCAATTTCATTGATTATTACTTGTTGCTTCTTTGTGAATTCTGTTAATTCAGATATATGCAGCGACGATAGACGACTACAAACTTTTTATGGTGCTTGTTGTTGATCGACCTGAATTAATTAAAATGATGCCAAAACTGTATAATACTCCACCGTTGGTTATTTTCTGATTGAAATGAACTGTTTGTTCAGAAAACAAAACCCGTATGGTATGTCAGACAGAATTTGTTTTTCTATCAAATTAGGCTTCACGAATAACTAAAACCAATCACAGCCTTCCTTCCCACCAATTGGGGTTGCCTACATGATTTTGAACATGGTGAGCATTGATATTGCAACGTGATTCTGGTTCTTGAGCAACATAAATATTGTTATCATGTGGCAAGGATCCCAGTCTCCCTTGAATAAGCTTGTTTTTTCTCAGAAGACGATTCAATACCTTGACCAAGCTTTTTTATCACTTGGGTGGCTTCGTCTTCATGGATTCTTAGTTTCACTTCTCGATTCTGTTCCGATTGCAAATTACCAGCAGTTACTATTCATGTGTTCAATCAGAATCTCCATAGCGTTCATAGATAATGGAATATATTTTGTTTCTCCTACTGTATTTTGCATTTTATGTAGTTTCGTGCAATTTATGTATAGCCTTATTTTTACTGATCTTTTCTTGAAATAAAATAATCATGATGTCTTGTTTCTTGACTAGGTTCAAAGCTCAAATTTGAGTATAATCTTATTGTGAGTTGGTTGCTATGGTTACAGTTTCTTCTCATAGTATGCATGATCCGTATATGTTTGACATGATTTTGGTTGGTGTAAGGTCAGCGTCACTTTCGCAAAGGTCAGATCAGGTAATCTGGGAGATCATTTTCTGTCTCCAACAAACATGAATATCTTGATGACATATCAGAACTGGCCGTGTCATCAAGACTTGCATGAATGACATGCATGTTGGTGCGAGATCATGATCCATCAGATCACCTCACCTGATGTGTTGGTCAGCCTAATTGAGTTGAGGTTGGAGGCTAGTGATGTTAATCCTTACCTTCCCGGTAGGGTGATTTGGAGTAGGGTGCATGGACCATATATGAGAGAGACTGGTATATGCTTACACAGATTTGAATCTATATAAGAAGTACATGTGTACTTTTTGTACGTACACTTTATTGACATGAACACTTTTGCTTTTAAATTTTAAATTTGAATGAGCAAAGCTTTTTTGAATTTGCTATCACTCAAGTATATTAGCATATACCAGTTTATATTTATATATATATATATATATATATATGCTTGTCACTTTATATGTTTGACCATTCTTAAATATGTTGACGATTCATCTAAAGTAAAACCCAAAATGATATATACATGTGAATCTTGTGTACTTTTTACTTCACTTTTATACTCGATGACTCATGTCTTGAGATTCAAAAACATGATAAATATATTAGACTTGTCTCATATAATATAGAGAGACTCGTGTATGCTAGTGCTAGCAAATCTAAACAATTCTCAATCATTTATCTTTGATAATAGATGGTTGAAATTTAAAATTTTAAAAGCAAAAGTGTCCATGTGAATAAAGTATGCCTACAAAAGGTATACATATATTTTTTACTTTATAGTTTCAAATCTTAACCATCCATCGTCAAAGATAATGATTGAGATTTGTTTCAATTTGCTAACAGTTAGGTGTTCTAGCATCTACCCATCCCCCATATAAAGACACTTATATATATATATATATATATATATATATATATAGAGAGAGAGAGAGAGAGAGAGAGTATATTGATTTACATAATATATTATACGATATAACTATTCTATATGTATAATGTATTATTGCTATACTAAGTAAATATACAATACTATACGTAATATTAGATTAAATTTGCACGAAAATATATTTTTAAAACTTATATGAATCTGGGCGGGGTGTAATAGGTTTGGTGCTTTGAAGATTGCGGCTTGGAAACCCCAAGTATGGGAACGGTATTTTGAAACGAGGGAGGGAGTTCCGCAGGCGTGCCCCACCCCGCCCCCTTGCCATCTATATTCGAGGGGTCCTCCACTCCTGTTCATCACAAGTCTGGGGTGTCCAACTTCTGATTCTTCTATTCTGCCAGCTGAACTTTTGCAACACAATGATTATTATTATCGTGATAATGAAGGCACTTTTCCCACTTGCACAATGTAAAGCTGCATTGCACCAACTTAAGCTTACTATGCAGCGGCGATGCATGACGGCCCTCTCTCTCGTAATAACGTGTAACAACTGATTAATATTTCTTTGGATGACATGGTGCACCTCTTGAGAGAAATTGTGATGGAAGTCCAGCAGGTCGGGAGAAACATGTGCGGGAAGGATCGATCACATAGAGTGGTTGTCAACGGATAATGGCGTGGGACACCTGCCTCAGCCCAGGTTCGTTGCTGGCACAGGCACATAGAAATCACACGAGTCGACTGGCAAAATCACTGCAATATCAATCCATAATCAGAAATCAAGGGTGATACAAGGCGATAATCGGCACGAGTTGCACGTGCTGGAACGTAACCCTCTTGGGCAAACAGTGGGAGAACAAGCGGGCTGTTCGATCCTGACTGCCAGTTGGTCCACAACTTGTTATACACAACTTTGGAGAAAGAAGACCAGGGGCAGAGGGAGGCTAGAACCAGACGCAAGCGTCTCTCTCAGTCTCAAGGTTGCTCTCAATCTCACCGAGCTCCCTATTGCAATCTAATCTCCCGCATGCAAAGTCTAAATGGCACGCTTTTATACTCCAAGGGCTGATACTTAAAATGCCTGATCATGACGACACCAAACAAGGCACCCAAATACTCAAACATGACATTAATCAAATGACACCAAAACATAAAGCCAACTGATGTAGAAGCTAGCTCACACACGCAAGCTCAGTCATGTGCCGAATCAGGCTGTTGCTCCTCTTCCGCGAGTGGATCTCAAAGTTCTATAGGATGAGGCGCACAAGCGTCACGGTTATAGCAGTGGGCTCTTTTGGGTGAGGTGAAAGGCCAGTTAATAGCCTTATTTAGAACCATGCAATAGGTGAAAACTCGGATAGTAATATCCTATGATTTAAAAACCGTGGAACAGTCTTCTATCCCCATGACTTTAACTGTGAGCGTGTTTTCATCTCTTAAGTTAAGGTGAGGTGGACGCAGGGTTGACTTGTGGGCAGGCCAATAAGGGAACGCCCTTAGACCCCAAAAATTAAACTCATTATAGTATCAAAATTTGTAGGTCCCAGAAAGCTCCAACACTTTTAACTTGGGCCCCGAATTTCTAAGATTGTGTTGAGTGGTGGTTGCCGCACCGCACATCGGCTTAATGGTATACCACTGACCACAGTGATGCGCATCGTTGCCATAAAGATTTCATTAGAAAATCATTTCTAATTTCAACGAACAAGATTTTCTTTTCTATAAAAATTTTGATAACAAGATTTTCATTAGAAAACTTGTGTTTTGTTCAACCGGCTTAAAACTGATCTTAGTATAGTCTCGACTTCATCCTAAATAAGCAAACGGGACGAGAAGAATATCCTTAAGGGTTGAAACGTCCACCTGTATAATTTGTTTACCTGGAGAGAGGGGGGGGATCCTAATGACGTTGACTAGGTAGCTGAGGAAGTTTCCAGCGTTCCTTCGTGTGAGAAAGTCAGTTTGATGCGACCATTGGCGTTTACTTCATTATGGAATGTGAGCACTGATTTCGCGAAATCACAATAGGACAGCTTACTCTGACCCACGTCACGACATGGATGACAACCCCACAACTAATAATCTTCCTTTTGCAGAAGAATGATAAAAATGACTTTACGGCATATATATATATATATATATATATATATATATATATATATATATATATATATATATATATATATATATATATATATATATATAGAGAGAGAGAGAGAGAGAGAGAGAGAGAGATTGGATCGTGTCCAGTTCTTACATATGCTCACACATGCCTAACTTTTATGTTCACCCATGTCAGCTATCATTTTTGAGTTGCATGATTGTAATATCATATTTTTTCAAATATTTTTTTTTTAAATTTAAATTATACTCGCACCACCCAAAAACAAGGTGGGTATGAGCAAGGTTGTCAAAAGTGAGCAAGATCCATTTTCTCTTTCTCTCTCTATATAATGACCATCGTATCCTATTGTGCATCTACATCGGTTTACAAGGTTCAATTTGATTTGGCAAGCACAACAAGCAGCTCTCATAAGATTTGTAAAATGAATACTTTTGTGCTGGTGTAGAAATCTAAGATGTTATTTTAAGATTCAATTTTCTAGTCACATGACAAATTGATGTTGATGTCTTCTTAAGAGGCTTCCTTCCCCAAAAAAGCGAAGCGGGGATCTCGTTTCATTTTGCGTTCACCTTCATAGTAGATTTATTTTTTCATGATCCTTGTTTTATGTTTGATTCCAAAGCATGTTGTTACTCATCCACTTTATGCAGTGTTTCTTATGTCAACTCAATAAAACCTCTGAATGACGGGGTCAGGATGTCTAAAACGGACAGCACGGGACATCGAGACACTCAAAGGTGATTTTGCCATAGAGGGGCAGAGGAAGAGCATTCCCCGCCTTAGACTTATCCCAAGTGATAGGTGAAGTTGTTACCTAGTATCCTAATTTCCAACACAAGGTAACTTATTTAATTAGATGAAGCTTTGCAATTCTCAAGATAACATTTTTGTTTATCAAAAAACCTTTACCAATTTAGAGAAACTCTTTCAGTTATTGAGAAACTCTATCAATTCTCAAGTTTTTTTTTTCGCTCTCGAGATGGTGGTTCAGGAACCTTTTACCACTTTATGAAATATGTGTGGAATGTGTAGTATAAAAAAGTGTTCTTACTTAAAGTTTCAACACAATGATATAACAACTCTTCGAGTTTTCAACATACAAGAAACTCTTTCATAAGAGCAGAAGTAATTGTTGTGGCAATTGAAAAAAAAGGTACTTTTGTACCAAACATCTAACAACATGATATATTAAGGTATTCCATATGGTTTGCTTTTGAAGCACATGCAACACTCAATTAAAAGCAAAAACTTGAAAGCCTAGTGATCTCTCACCGATGAGGAATGGATGAAATCGTGATGATGGACTGGTATATGGTCTTCCAAAACAAAACAAATACAAAGAAATGGAATTTGGTTCATCTTTCAAAACCTCAAGTAGATGTGTGAATGGATGCAAAATCTGATTTTTTTTATAGGGGAAATTAGTCTCAATCAAGGCAAGCCCAGAGGAAGATATTGCGAAGATAACAAGGCAAGGGGTATGGAAAGTGGCTTTACGAACATAGCTAGTGGATCGGTGGTGTGTGAGGGCCGGAATGGAAGATGAAAATCATGTTTAATGTGCCTTTGAAATTCAAGATTCCCAAATTTAACTCAAGTTTGTAAGATTCTAAAATGAACTTCCATGGCATTGGCATTGAAGATATCTTGGGGCATCTTTCCTCACTATAGCAAGTCATATAGAAAGGGTAAGAAAGTTGCTTTATGCGTTGACTAGAACATATATTTCACATTTCACAATGAATACAAAGCATTCCGTAGCATTTTTGCAAGCACTGTAATCCATTGATGACAAAATTGTTGCATACAAAGATGAAAGGTGGTCTCAAGATAGGATCTAATCTTAAGCCAATGAGTGATATCAAGTTAGATCCAATGAGTGGATAAGAAAGGAAAAACTTACTGCTAGAAGCTCCAAAAACTTTGAAATTCTACTACATATTAAATTGATACTCTTGAATGCTCAAAAGAGAGGGAGATGAGATGAAGAATGTTAAGTTAATGCTAGAATCCACAAGGCAGAAAGGAATCTAGTAAGAAGGATTCTCTTCTGAATTGGTGTGAGGCTAATGGCCTGACGGTTTGGTCGATAGAAGGAGGCAACTAAGGCAAAACTTGATAGCATCCTCGCAACATGGTGAACCTAGATAGGATAAAGTGTCATCTCCCAACAGAAACAACATCCTCACTTGTTGCAATAGGCAAACCAAAGGGAAGGAGATGATGAGCTAGTTGAGTCTAGGCAAGCCAAGATAGATGGTAAGAAAGATGATCAGCGAGCAATATCCTAGCATGTGGAATCCTCAACATCATGATGAAGATTTGGTAATAAGTACCAGAGGATTGGATAGACCTTGGGCTACAACAGATTCAATGGTGTTGTTACAACATAATGACATAGAGCTTCTCTAGATTTTCAAGGACTAAACAAAACCCTTCACAAGCAGGAAGTCCAATTTACCACTAACAGGGTGCCCCAAGTCCTTGCTCAGCAATGGATTATTTTCATTTATTTTGAAAATCATATTTTCCAAATGTAATATTCATGATCAGTTCGTGAGCAAAATTTCTTTTCTTTTTCTTTAGGGTGCCAAATCAGTGTATTTGTTTGAATGCAAGTTGACTATAGAGGTTGCAAAGTCTGCAGTCAAGAACTTCCAAAACTTCTCCTTCTGTGGGAATTTTGTTATTATCTCATATGACACGATACATTTGCCTATAGCTGAAGAGAATAAGTAAATGTGATGGAATTGTCACTGCAACAAATTACAATTAGTTTGCTCAGTAAAGAGGAACAATCATGCTCTTAGTAATTTATGGATATAATAGTTACACGATAAGTGAATCAATAGAAAAGGTGGGCATATAAGTAACATTCAATTCATTTACATGATAAGTGATTGTTGATTGACCAAACTACCAACTAGAGGCACAACCTTCACTTAATCAAACCAACAGTCGAGTACGTTGATCAAGAGCATGTGAAAATTCTTCTCTTATCATAACAATTAGTTATTTACAACATAAACATAGTGCAACTGCCCAACACACCCTTTCCTTTTGTATGTGGACTAAGTGCCAGAATGCAAATTCCTCGTTAGAATGAAATAATATACTAAGTTTGCGAGGAACACAATGTTGAAATCATTGAAAAACACAAGGAAGTTAATGAAAATGAAGGAATTGAACAAGACCTCATTAGGTGATATCTCTCTTAAGGCAATTGAATGTCAACAAGAACTAACTTTATATGCCAAGATCCACATAGGTGACTTTCTCCTCCAAGAGAAGAAAATTCAGGTTAAAAGCTGATTGAGAGTTTAGGAATCATTTTGGAGAAAAAAGTAAATATGCCTTGAAAAGGAAGACAAAAATATTCCTTTTCACTCAATTTTTAAAACTAATAGCATCCATCTGTTCAATATGGAGAATGGTTCAACTAAAATGGGCCACAGAGTCATCTTGAAGGAGGCCACAAAAATTTTCACAAAGCAGTGACCAACAGGGAAAAGTAATGAGTGCAATTGGTTTCTAGCATAGCCATTACGTACAATGAGTCGTTACTTCTTTTAGTGGACAACTAGGAAGTTGAAGTTGCAGTTTTTGGGCTATACAAAGATTGTGCTCCTGGTTTGGATGACTTTCTAGACTTCTATTGAAATTATTGGCATATTGATTACCTGAATGTATGTAAGGTTATCTAGAAGTTATTCACTAAAAGTTCTCTTCTCAAACACCACAAACATCGTATCATCTTCATCTCAAAAAGGAGTGACTAACTTCATGGAGTTCAGACCAATCATTCTTGGCAATTTTGTATATAAAGCGATTCAAGATCATGGTTAATAACGGATCTCTCTCATCATATCTTTAATAACTACTAAGCTTTTCTAAGGGGAAATATTTATAAGAGCATTTCGATAGAGTTGATAGATTCAATAAGCTACAACAGAAAAGTATTTGTGTTGTTTAAAATAGATTTTTTTGAAATATTTTATGGAGTATTCTAGCTTTCTTATTAAGCAGATACACCTACTAATGGAGTGTGTCACACAAATAAATTTTGCTATACTCATTAATGACCAATAGGGGAAAATGTTTTATAGCTCGAGAAACATCAAGCTACGAAACTTGTTACCATCTCTTTCTTATTGAGATGGAGTTGAGAAGAAAAGTGTTATTAAGGAGCGCTATTATGTTGGTACACCTTGTGATATGTGGAACAATATGGCTATACATATTAGGAAAGTGGCGAAAGATGTGTTAGGTGTATCTAAGGGAGGTGTACTAGCACAAAAAGAAGCTTGGTGGTGGAGTGAAGTAGTGCAAAATAAAATCAAGGTAAAGAGGGCATGTTACAAATTACATTATGCTAAGAAAACTAGTGAAACTTTAGAGGCTTATAAGAAAGCAAAGAAGGAAGCGAAAAAGGCCGTGAGTGGAGCAAAAGCTAAAATTTGGGAGGATTTATATAAAAAACTCAACTCAAAAGAGGGTGAAAGAGATATTTTTAGGATAGCTAGGGCTAGAGATAAGAAAACTAAAGATCTTAATTATGTTTGATGCATAAAAGTCGAGGATGAAAAAATTCTAGTGGCAAATGATGATATAAGAAATAGATGGAAAAACTATTTTTATAAGTTTTTTAATGAAAATAAAGATGTTAGTATTAGCTTAGGAGAGTTAGCCAAATCATAAATGTATATAAACCACAATTTCTACCGACATATTCAAAAGAATGAAGTCAAAGAGGCTCTTAAACATATGAAGGGTGGTAAATAGGTAGGACCAGATAATATTCCCATAGAAGTTTGGAAAATACTAGGAGAAATAGGAATCACTTGGCTCACAAGACTATTTAATAAAATATAGAAAAACCAAAAGATGCTCGAGGAATGGAGAGCAAGTACACTTATACCTATATATAAGAACAAGGGAGACATTCAAAATTGTGTGAATTATCGAGGTATCAAGTTAATGGGCCATACTATGAAATTGTGAGAAAGAATTATCGAACGTAGGTTAAGACAAGTATCAAGTACAACAGAGAACCAATTTGGATTCATGCTAGGCAGATCTATTGTTGAAGCGATTTGCCTTTTGAGACGTCTTATCAAATATTTTAGAACAAAAAAGAAATACCTTCACATGATATTTATTGATATAGAAAAAGCTTATGATAGGGTATCGAGAGAGGTTCTTTGGAGAACTTTGGAAAAAAGAGGTATCCCATTGACATACATTAACCTTATAAGAGACATGTATGATGGTGCAAAAACATGTGTGAGGACTCATGAAGGAATGACAGACTTCTTTGAAGTTAATATTGGGTTACATCAAGAATCAACTTTAAGTCCATACTTATTTATAATGGTGATTGATGAGTTAACAAAACATATTCAAGATGAAATATCTTGGTGTATGTTATTTGCATATGACATTGTCTTAGTGGAGGAGTCTAAGGAAAAAGTTAATAAAAAATTGGAACTATGGAGAGAAACATTAGAAAGCAAAGGCCTCCGACTTAGTAGAACAAAGACAGAATATATGGAATGTAAGTTTGATCATTTGGTTACCTCAGAGGACATTGAAATTAAAATTGGCACACATTGCATCCCCCAAAAGAAAAGTTTTAAATACCTAGGGTCAATTTTTCAGAGTGATGGAAGAATTGATCGAGATGTTACGCATAGAATTAATGCTGGTTGGTTAAAATGGAGAGGAGCATAAGGTATTCTTTGTGATATGAAGATACCATTAAAGTTAAAAGGTAAATATTATAGAGCAACAATTAGGCCTGCCATGTTTTATGGTTATGAGTGTTGGGCAGTTAATCATCAATATGTACAAAAGATGTCTGTGACATAAATAAAGATATTGAGATGGATGAGTGGGCATACAAGAAAAGACACTATACATAGTGAGGTTATTAGAAACAAATTAGGAGTGATACCAATAGAGGATAAAATGAGAGAATATCGTTTAAGATGGTTTGGACATATAGAAAGAAGATCAAAAGAAGAACCTATAAGAAGGTATGAAAAACTAAATTTGGAAAGTATTAAAAGAGCTAGTTAGTACCTTTGGTGGTGGACAATGGAAACTCTCCAAGGGTTCTTTGGTTGTGGCACATGGAAAGAAGTGTTCAGTTTGTACTGACCAAGGCTTCAGTTTTTTGATGTTGTTAATATAGCCGAGTGTGATAATCAATCAAAAGTTATGGCATAAGAGACTTAGCCACATTAGTGAGAAGGGACTTGATACTTTGGCCAAAAGGAATCTACTTTCAAGTTTGAAAGGTGCAAGATTGAAAAGTGTGCTCATTGTTTACTGGGAAGCAGAATAGAGTCTCTTTCAAGAGTCATCCTCCTTCTAGGAAATCAAAGGTGCTTGAGTTGGTACATTTAGATCTTTGTGGTCCAATGAGGACTAAAACATTTGGTGGTGCACTTTACTTTGTGACTTTTATTGATGATTATTCTTGTTTGATGAATTTTCAAAAAGAAAAAGAAAGTTGTTGAAACAATTAATAAATTTAAAGCCATACTTATTGCTAATGGTTTTTCTTAAAATGAAGGAATTGATTATTTTGATGCATATACATCATAATAAGAATAGATACAATTAGTCTTTTAACATTTACATCTATATATATAAACTTGTTATTTACTAAATGGATATTAAAATGATATTTTTAAATAGTGAATTAGAGGAGGAAGTGTATATGGAACAACCTAAAGATTTTGTTGTACAGAACATAAAGTTTGCAAATTAGTAAAGTCTTTATATGGTTTAAAGCAAACTCCTAAGCAATGACATCAAAAATTTAATCAAGTTGTTCTTACAAATGGTTTCAAAATTACTTGCCTGGAACTAACACACTCAAATCCTACATAAACCAGTGTCCTACTTGAATTGCAATTGAGTTTAATAATTGTGTGAATAAACACGTCAAGATAGGGGAATGTAAGGATAACTCGAGAGTCTTACTCTTAATAGTCTATTACCTTATTTATAGAGCAAATATGCTAGTGTGATAACCATACTTTTGGGACTTACGAACTCGAGACATTCTTGGGTTTTGGTGCAAGGGGCGTGTTCTATTCTCAGAAGTTGCTTATAGCTAACTGACTCGTTCTTACATTGCATGGTCTATGTGGTCATTTAAGAGCCATATTTCAACTCAGTTGTTTCACCGACTTATTTTAAAAGTTTCTTACACGCTCAGGTATTGAACTACTGACCTTTTGTCAATGAGCCAACCCCCTAACCAGTGAACTATATGCATCTTTACTTTTCGATATACGATCTGTGTTTTTTAGGTGCGCGCTTGAATTCGTGCTTATTGGACCCAACCCTCATACCATACCTGGTTTAGGTGAACGGCTCTTAACCGATGGTTCGTAGGTCATAAGTTCGATGCCTAAGGTCTTACCTAACCCCACCTTGCCGAGATCGAAATCAAGAAGAATAAAAGTGGTTCTTGGGTAGCAAATCCTAATTGCGACTGCCCAAGGTGATCAAGTTCTTTACCAAGCTGTATATCATCTCTAGCAGGCCAATTGAGAGAAGAATACTGGCAAGGAATACCTTTTTCTTTAAAGATGTCTTTTTGCGAATTGAGCTGGACTTGATCCACATAGTCTACACAAGCCTCAAGCACTCTCAAAGCGAATTTGGCTTGGCGGCTTTAAGCAGATCAGATGAACCATTGTTTACAATGAATTGTGTTTCCCAGCAGAGGGCCGGAACTCGGTGACGACAGAAAGATGAGAAGATTAAGATGCTCTACTGTAAACAGATGAGAAGACTTCGATGGGAGTGCGTTGAATTCCATAATTATAAGGAAACGAAAATAAAAAGGAAAATAAATAGATATAGAAATGAAACAAGCAGTTGAACTAAAACATATTTATCATGAACCTCAAGTTTAAGGATCTAGCTGAAGAACTGAATCAACAGGGTTGTCTATAACTGATTCATTTTCCATCTTTTTACTGACAGTATCTTTTTGAAGCCGTCAGTATTGAATTACAGATAAAATCCAGAGGAATTAAAGCAAACGCTTCCTGCCCTGGACCGTGTTGGTAGCCCACAAGGCGGCGCCATAGATGACGACGTTCCCATCACCCTGGACGATCAGGCGATACGAATTGGGTCCGCGGGCGCTGTTACTGGTCCACAGAACATCGGTACCGGAGAAGACGACGAGGTTACCGTTGTTCTGCAGGGTGGCCCTGCAGTTGGTCCCCTTCCGGGCTGTGCCGGAAGCCCAAAGTGGCTGGTTTTGGTTCTTGTACAGAACCAGGTTGCAATCAGTCTGCATGATGAACTTGTATATGCCGTTCTCCAGATACTGGCCTGTGTTCACGCTCTCGCCGCTGAACATCAACTCCTCGGCCACGACACCGGCGATCAACGAAGCCGCTGCGAGCAATATGGACACTAGTCTCAGCTGGCTGACCATGGCTTCCGCACTATGATTAGGCATGGTCCGAGAGGGAGGGCAGTGCAGTGTCTTTATAGTGCCTGACCTTGATGTGAACGCCACGACTTTGATTTCAACTCTTTTATGCAGTTTTTGCCAATTAATCGCTGCGAGATTACTACTGTTTAAATTACTAAATCATGGGGCTGTTAAGCAAGGCAATTTAGCGTGAGGTAAGGCTGTTCATTCTCGTCTCTTATGCTCGTAGGAGACAAGCCCACTTCTGACTTAGAAAAGTCATAAAATACATACATATGTACATATACGTATGTATGTGTTTGTGTCTTCTTTTTTATGTGTAATCAGATTTTCTTGAGTCAACAGAAAAGGATCATCGATTAACCCTATAGAAATCAATAAAATAAAATTCAATAAAGTTGTTAGTGAATATGAAATCACATATTTACAGACATCCTCTCTAGAAATGCCATGTGCTATGATATCGCGTTAGGGAGCGTTCTATTCAAGTGTATGTGAGAGAGAGAGAGGATAAGGACTTTGCTATGATCTGTCTTCCACAATGATGTTGTTAATGCGGCGGCAGGGATCCATTTGTCCATGTCCATGGCCAACGAAAGAAGGTGGCCCATTGGGGCCGAGCTGCCGAGCAATGACAAGAATAGGTCAATAATGTGAACGGCGACTTACGTAATGCGGCTTCAGCAAAATTGTTCCAATGCATTAAAGATATAGTTGGATGTAACAGCTCCTCCGCGCGCGCGCGCGCGTGTGACAGAGAGAGAGAGAGAGGTTGGGTCTAGATTGGACCCGAAGAGACTCAGCAAAACCCAGCTTGAGTTTAAGTGGACCCAAATCCAACCCAG
Source organism: Brasenia schreberi (assembly GCA_036023115.1). Lineage (NCBI taxonomy): Eukaryota > Viridiplantae > Streptophyta > Magnoliopsida > Nymphaeales > Cabombaceae > Brasenia > Brasenia schreberi. The sequence goes on along the minus strand of JAYKKT010000055.1, from coordinate 8,929,638 downwards.
AAAAGTCCGGGTTGTCAAAGTTCAACACACCCCAAGTCGGTCCAATTCGACCTGAATTAATGCAATAGAAGTCGGGTTGGGTCTAAGTGGATCAAAACCTAACCAATTATATTATATTGGCCACCTAGCTCAGCTACTTAGCATATTTCAGTATTTAAATTGGTTTCTTTCATTTTTTATGTGTTCAAGGTTTCTCATTTAGTTTGCTTAATTTTCTATCCTTCTTTTTTTACGTTAACATAAAAGCTTCCCTATATTTACAACTGGTTGATCTGAACCTGATCGGGTTAGTTTAATATTGTGAATAATAACTGCAGAAAAAAAGTCGGCTCATGGTCGACCTGTTTTTGACCTGAACTTGCATAGTTCAACACGTAAACATAATTGTCCATCCCTACCCTGTTTTTGGATAAAAGAAACGAGGCAAGCCCAAAATGCAAGCCGCTACATCTCAATGGGTGGTTCTAGCCGTTTATCCTCCAATATACGAAGCCAAACTCCTTGCAAACTGATCCAAATAAATCACAAAAAGAAGGGAAAAAACTGATATTAATATGATCACGAGATCTTGATTCTCCAGTGTTGAATACTAATATGATAGAAGATGCATCACAATGGCTATTTAGAATCAATATTACTCGCCTCGCTTATGTAGGATAAAGCTTTCTTTTCAAGAAGACTACTTCGATCATTGTGTTTTGTGCAAAATTTTCTGATAATGATTTCATCATTTTATTGCTCTATGTTGATGATATGTTGATTGTTGGTTATAATTCTTCTAGAATTGACAGTTGAAAAAGGAGCTTAGTAAGTCTTTTGCAATGAAAGACTTAGGACCAAGAAGACATATTCTTGGCATGCAGATTACTCGTGATAGAGTGGCCAAGAAGTTGTGGTTATCACAAGAAGTACATTGAGAAAGTGCTTCAACGGTTTCACTTAGATAAAGTTAAAGTGGTAAATACAACTCTCGCTTTAAACTTTAGGTTTAGCACTAGACAAGCTCCTTCTAGTGATGAAGAGAAACAAGACATGCAACGTGTTCCTTATGCATCCGTGCAGTAGGAAGTTTGATGTATGCAATGGTTTGCACAAGGCCCGATATAGCTCATGCAGCTTGGTGTGGTTAGTCGTTTCTTTCCAATCCTGGTAGAGAGCATTGAAAAGTCATGAAGTGGATATTGAGATATCTCCGGGGCACTTCTAGTTTGAAACTCTATTTTGGAATTGGGAAACCTGTTCTTTGTGGTTATACAGATTCTCGACTTGGCGGGGGATGTTGATTCTAGAAAGTCTACTTACGGCTATTTGATTACCTTTGCGGGGGAGTCTGTGGCTTGGCAATCTAGGTTGCAAAAGTGTGTTGCATTATCTACTACCGAGGCCGAGTTTATTGCTATTACCGAGGCTTGTAAGGAGTTGCTTTGGATGAAGACCATGCCATATTATACTAAAAAAAAAAACCCTCCCAAATTATCACTAAAGTCCACCTCCTTTATTGCTCCAATGCTTTCCCCGTGATTTATTGGCCCATATACCCCAACCAAACAACCGCAGACTTATCCGAAAGGTGTGCTCTCTTTTTTTAGAAATGTCGTAGAGCAAGCGATCAGGCGAGGGAGGAGAAGAAAAACTTCTCGGGATTCACGATTTTGTACATTCGGTCGAGATTGGTGCGGTCATTCGTGGTACGATCTCGATGATTTTTCAGCATGTATGTGCTCCTTGCATCGTGAACTTTTACTAGTACTGCGGTTAGAATTCCTTATTTCTCCATCTACATATTGCTGGGCTATTTATACCCCTTTGTGGGTTTTGAGCTTTGTTGCTTTGTTGATTTCCACTTTGTTAATTGCGAGTAGGAGCCGTTTATGATATCCTTGTTTATTGGGAGAAACTTTACTTTTGTACTCATTAATGTTATAGTGGAGATTTTTTCTAAACTAAGGTCCTTGTGATTTTATCTTCACATTGAGAGAATTTTTCTACATTAAAATTATGTGTGTTCTCTTTGCCTATATAATTTTTATATGCATTCTTAGATATATCTTTTGGTGGATATTTTTAGTTGGCAATGTGATATTTTGCTCCTCACATGCTCTTTCAAGCTCGGGAAAGACTTTTATTACATTGTTGTGTGTTGTTGTTTCGGCTGTCGTGCACACACCCCTTTTCTTTCAACCAACACAAGGAGGGTAGGGATTTGGCACCACGGTATTGATGAACATCGCTTTACTATCGAGCTTGACGAAGCGGTGGTTGCCTTCACATAACAACTATGGTGACAAAGCAAAAATGTTTGAGTAAGCCTTGGCAAAATACCACTGATTGTTAAATTATTGGAAAAGAAGATTGGATTTTACACCATTTGATAAGAAAGTCAAGGCAATGTGGGCTCGCGAAGGTGTAATCCAACTTATTGATGTCGGTAATGACTTTGCACCAAGTTTAATTCAGCAAAGGACTATAATTTTGCTTTGACAGGGGGTCATTTTTCTCTTTTTCTCTGTCGGGGAAGTGGCTGTGTTTCTCAAACCTTTTGTTGCTAGGATCAACAAGATTACTACATAAGGTAAGAAGCTTCTAGGCCTTGCTCTAGAATACTATGATAAGAAGGTCTTGAAAGACGATTGGAAGGCTCATTGGGACAACCCTTAAGGTAGACTTAGAATACGGCACAATAGCACAGAGGGATGTTTCTGGCAGCGGATCTACGTTAAGATTGATTCGGAAAAATCAATTTTATTATATCCCATAAATGGAAAAAAAAAAGTTAAGTAACCAAAAAAATTAGGGCATTTTGTTAATAGTAGCCAAACCACTCCTTGTTACATAACCACTCTCCCTTCACCCCATCAAAAAGCTAATGTCCCAGTAACCCCCAAAGTATATTTCTCCATCTATTTCATTCTCTTCCCCATTCTAAGATTTTGTTGCCTTCTCCCCGATTGGCCAAAAATCCTTGGTAATTTGGAAACTAGATACACTTGCCTTGTAATTTATTTTATCAACATTATTGACTCAAGCCAAGTCATTGGTACTCAAGCTTTGACCATGTGATAGATTCACGCTAGAGAGTAACATCGCACTACCTTAACCCCTCCTTCTCTTTTCTTTGCTTCTTGAGATAAATTTTAGCATCCATCATCCTATAATTGTTTAAATGGGATTCAAATGTAAGTAGGTTTTACAATAAAACCTAGGGTTTCAAAATTTGGAATTTTTTTAAAATTACTAATATGTTGCCCAAATTAGGTTCATAGGCATAATTATTTTATGTAAGCACCATCGGTAACATATTAGACTTGTAAAACAAGTTACAAAGGTATCCTAATACTTACTTAACATGTCGGTTCGCTTTGTGACAAACTCAGGTTAGCTTAGACACTTAGGTTGCACCTTCGAGAAGTTAAAAGTAGCCTAAAATGACTCCAAAAATGGCTTAAAGGCCAAGTTGAGTGGATTACGATGGATAACTTGTTTCTAGGTCATAAATGAGTTATAATATGGTACAATTAAAATTTGATAGCAATCGGTAGTTCGCTTTGGTATTTGATAGGCAATCCGAGTTCGTTTGGTATTTTTAGGCATGCCGATTGTGTTTCCTCTGGGATTGAATCCTATATGATAATGTGAAAAAAATAGGATAAAATGTTGAAACAACAATTTAGATGAATCCTAGTATTTATTCTAAAATTGTTGAAAAATTGAAAAACTTGAATTACTATAATTCAAGTGTCTCAATATATATAAGTTTCAAGTATGTAAAATTAGTTCCTATCATTTTTCTTTATTTCCTTTCTCTGCTTATCTTTCCCTCTCCATGACGAGTAGAAAAAGCAGAAACGGAGGAGGAGCATATAAAAAAAGTGGAAAGTTAAGAAAAGAAGCATGGAGAAAGGAGTAGTTAAGAAGAAAAAGGAAAGATCAAGAGCAACGAATCAAGAGGCTTGAAGATTGAGTCATCACCACATAAGTAGGGAGTTCTTACCATCTTTTTCTCCTTTTTGTTTCTCTCGACAGTGAAATTAGGGATTTGGATGGGGGAAATGAATTCTGAAAGTCAAATCCTGGTTCTTAGCTCAAATCCTAGTTCTTAGCTTGATTCTGTACCAAGGATTAGAGTTATATTAGTTTTAGCTCAATAGAATGTTATATGGCTATTTTATAGCTCAACCCAAACCATGTTAGTTCATGAATGAGAGAAATTAGTAAATGGTTGTGGTTAGTATAATTTGGAACCTAAAATCTAGGCCCTAGTGTGAACCAATAATAGGTTGTATGAGTCAAGAAACAAGTTTAAGAGGCAATGGATCGATGTTAGAAATCACAAGAAAAAAAGAGAGTTCCTTTTGATTATACCATTTCAAGATGTCAGATAACTTCTATCCCAATTCGCAAATGCTATACTAACACTGTAAATTGGGGAAGGAACTAGGAAGGAGGACGAATCTTATGACCCACTATTGGTTGATTTATGACTCGTATCCATTGAAGCCAGCATTTTGATGACTTCATAAACTTTAATGTTGACTCCCGAATAACTCCACATGACGTCGAAAATAATAGAGACCATCCCTGCGACAAACTTCAAGCAAGTCAACTTTTGATCTTTTGTCACGTATCATTTTATTGATCAAGGCGTAACGTCCAATTGAAGTTGTACGAAGGCCTGTGTGACCAGTTTGTTCTGCTTGTAGCAAGCATTGTCGGCTAAACCCATTAATCACAAGACATAAGTAGTATCTTGCTTTGTTTTGTTTCACAAGATGATAAAAGAACAAACTAAGCTTGTATCGATCTTCTCATGGGAGCTGATCAAATTTGATGAGCTGAAGCTTGGCTTAAGCTTCTTGTGTGTGTAATGGTATGCATTCACATGTGTGCGTATGCGTGTAATGTTAAGCTGGAGTTTGTTAGCTTTTATGAGTTATGAATGATAAGACGATAACAGTGCAAGTTTGTTTCACATGCCCATTCGTTCAGCTCATCAAGTGGGACAAGAAGGATTGTAACAGCTCACTTCTCCATGAGGTAATATATAACTGGATGATCTCAATCAGATGGACGAAAGTTAGAAAATAAGGTTTTCTTCTTCTTTTTTACAAGCATTGTTGAAATTATAACCCTATAAAGTCCACAATAAGCTAACACTTTCAAATAATTGATGCTGAATCGAACATATGAAATGCCCGTAAAATTTGGCATCCTAGTAGAAGATCCATTATGCATGCTTTACCAGATGAGGAATGCCTTGCCTGAATATTAGCAACTGAATCAACAAGGACCAGCCAAACAACTTTCAGCCAGTCAGTACATCGAAATCGGCCAATATAATGTAGTAGACCCCGAACCAACACGTACAAGTTTGGAAAAAGAATAAAGATAATATTTACAACTTCTCTGACCTTGCAAATAGAAGGATCAGACCAATTTGGATAAACCAGCCAAACTAAAACCTAACAAAATGGCAAATCCTGTAAACTAAGCACATCATTACATACAGGCATAGCCAGAATTCTAGTTTGTGATTAGCCATATCCCAATGTATACACTGAGTGCGCAAATGCGCGTGCCCATGAACACATTTTTGTGTGGCTGTCCAGTCATCGAAGCACTGAAATACAGCAGGAACAAGCAAAAACAGAAGCAGAAAACGATTTTGTGGAGCTTTTGGCCTTCATGTGGAGAACTCGTTCGCCACTGAGTGGGCCATGACAAAATCCAGGTGCTTCCGTTGATCATTTTCCTTGTGAATTTAGTAGATCGATCATCAGCATCAAATTGCTCACGAAGTCCGGACAACCACACACCATCTGTTGCAGATTCCCTTCACAAATGTATCTGTGAGCTCACAGAGGTCATCGACTTTGTATCAACCTCCAAATTCTTACTTCCAGATCAAATCCACCTTTCTCAGGAGAACGGAGAACAGCCGCTTCTTCCATTCGTAGTCTTAATGCTCCACATAGACTAGTTTCCAAGCAGTCAGACACTATAAGAACAAAATTGTATAAACATTACAAATCAATATTGTTCTATTTAACCAATTGTGCCAATACGGTAGTATCTGACGCATGAAATAGTTGAAACAAAGAACCTAAAGCGCCCATGAGGATGCACCATGCAAACGTCGGGTTACCGAAAAGCTGCACCTCTTGGCCCAGATAAGAGCCTCTATTCACTGGACCAGGTTAAATCTTGAGAAAATTTTGGTTGACTCGTCTAAAAGCCTTCAACCAAAAACTATAAAGCCAACTCTCCAGTGTTAAATTGTAGGAACCTATTGGATGAAGCATAGGATCTAAGGATGGCAATCTTTACCCAGCCCACGGGTACCCACCCACAGATTCTCGAGGGCAAAGCGCCGCCCCGCTGCAGGGCAAGGCGAAGTGGGGAAGACCTGCAAGTGGGGTGAGTGGGGTAGGGTTTAAGGTAAACTCGTCCCGCACGCATATATATATTGTGTGTGCGTGTTTATATAATATATATATATATATATATATATACTAAGTATGTATTTTATATCCATATATATTTTATAAATATGTCTATATATAATCATTTCTGATCTAATATATACATATATATACTAAGTATGTATTTTATATCCATATATATTTTATAAATATGTCTATATATAATCATTTCTGATCTAATAATATGAAATATTATAGAGTAGATTTTATGTTTTATGTAAAATATATATGATATAAACATTTTTTAAACAAATACTTTTATAGGTTGAAATGGGGCGGGGCAGGGCAGGGTCTAATTGTAAGTTTCCAATGCAGGGCAGGTGCGGTGTTTGATCCCCAAACCTCATTGCCATCCCTACTAGGATATGTCCATTCAGATATTGACCAAAACCAAGTTGGGCAGACAGATGAATCCAAGTACAATTGCATTGAAGCAATACAGTTTTCACATTTCCATTAGGTGGGTTTTATTACCTTTTCAATTTACCCACCTATTGTCCTTGACGACGACCCATAATCCCTTGCAATGAGGAACCAAATATTCCCCTTTGTCTCTTAACCAGAAATAGAAGACAATGAAAGAGATCTCAATTAGAACATCTCTTCCTCTACTGGTGGTCTTAAACCAGAGTTTCATCTCAACACTTTTTAAGGAAAGGTTTCAAACCGTGTTGGATGGCTAAAGTCTTAATATCGTTTGCAGCATGCCACAACAGTAAGGATAATAAACATCACAAACTGTCCTTTATATGAAGAGTATGTCAAAGGTTTACAGGTTAAATAACAGTCACCAATACACAGTAAACAATATATATCTACAGCACTGACTAAAGAAGGATTAGGCCACATTATATGAAAAAGACTGACCAAGTCAAATTTACAGTTAATCTGAAAACTTGTTAACCTACTGGTGCATGTTAAACAGATTGTGGACCTGACAGGAAAGGTAAAATAACTAAAGCAGAACCGTTCCATCTGATTTAAGATCCAAAGTCAGCTGGCCATGGTGCAAATCTTATTTTCAACGTTTGCCAGGATAGCAACTCAGCCAAACCATGTGAAGACAAGCATACCCTTTCAGCATTGAACAAGTCTTCCGCAATGGCTTCAGCTTGCTTCCGCTTCCTCTCTTCTCTAAGAAACCGTTCTCTTTGTGATTGACCTTCCAATTCAGTGTAAGGAACTATAAATCAAGATAATGATGATACAATGTGAGCCATTTAACTACAAGAAAATATTTGACAACAACAAAAAGGAAACAAGTGAAAGCTTACACGCGTGGATCCTTTGCAAATGGAATAAGATCCTTGAAGCTGTTACCAGACACAATTCTATAGAGTTCCACATGAGCCAGAGAACATATAGGGCATAAAAATTAGAAAACAATACAAAAGTTGTAAACAGATTAAACTAAATGAAAGTAATAGCCAATAAGGTAATATATGTTTTCTTTCTCTCCATTGAAAGGAAATTACCTTTCTAAAGCATTTAAAGTTGACCATCTTTTTGTTTGACGAATTGTCAGGTCTTGGTCAATCATTTTTCACAACCAGATCATGACTATAAATAATGTCTGTGTTCTGATACTCCGGTACCTCAGTATCAAACCTTCTACCAGCCCTCTCTATGGTACAGCCACCTACAAAGTGCTGCACCGTTTCACTCTGGGAGATGATATCACAGGCTGCAGTTATTTTGTCCTCGCATTTCAAGGTTCCTGATTGAGCTACACCATTTCCACGAGATACCACGCTTTCCACCTCCAGATCAGAGTCCTCCACTATAGTCTCATCTGTAGAGTGCGATGAAGAGACCAGAACTACAAATCCACAAGGTACATACAAGTCCCAACAGATAGACATTAGAAACTAGCCACTAAGGACAATGTAGCTTAGAACCAAGACCAAAACTGTGGACTTTGGCAACATAAAATGTAAATTGAGTTCAAGACGCTTGGAATTGTAAATTGGCAAAGACAGCTGCAGTTAGCTCGAATAGGCACCATTTATGTTGCATGGAAATGGATACAGATACAAAAACAGGCCACTGGAAACGGCAAATCTCCAAAAATTAACAAATGGAGAAATAGTATATATGCTTATGTAAGAAAAATGGAAAACAAATCATGAAAAAACTAATAGCATGTTGGTCACATGGAGAGTTGAACTTAAGACTTTCCTCTTACTGTACTGTGCATGGCCTTCAAACAAAGGTTATAAAAATCGTATTATATATTACGATATGATACACGTATATCGTTATCTATATGGCAAAACGTATTTATCGCACCGTATCGGAGCATATCGTACAATTTCAAAACTTGTATTTTTTTTTAAATCATAGTTTAGGTGTGTTTAAACCGGAGCATGTTCTTGCAAGGATTATTGGTAACTGAAGATGGCGAGTTGATGCATGATGATTCAGTAGGCAAGAGATGAGAAACGAAAAGGTTTCTTCAAGTGGTGATGGCAATGTTCATCTTCATCTTTGAGTTCAACTCTGCATCTTTTGTGGTCTTTGGAAGCTCTTCCAGTTGCATGGTACTGATCTACATCAAGGCACTGAGTTGGCCACAACTCTACCCCCTTCAGACTTCCACGCTCAGTTAAAATACTTCTGACAAAACAGACTAAACAGGTAGTTAACAATGTAAGCTGGGATGTTAGGACTTGTTTTCTAAGAACGAAATGAGATGTCGAGACCTTGATTGTTCGCCAGTACAATGAGAAGCTGGAAGAGAGGCTACACGTTACGGCTATGGTAGGGTTTGCTTTATTGGTGGGAGTAGTGGTTATCAAGTTAATTGAAGAAGCTACCTGGGGCGTGCATCTGGCCTCGGCCTCCCATTCGTACAAAACAGAAGGGGGGAAAATCGAAGAAGCTTTCAAGGAATCCACAAGCGTTGGTCTTGCATTTTCCGATGGGAAAATGGACTGTTTGGATTGGAATGAGTTCAAGGTAAAGAGAATTCATGTTAATCTAATAACCTCACAGGCCAGCCTAGAGATGGCCAATTCCTAACAGTCCGTGGTTTCAATGGGAACCGAACTGGGCCAAGAACTGGCTGAATCCAGAACTAGTGAAATCGGAACTGGAACCAAGGACCACCCTGTTCCGTTCTGAGTTCACCTTTTATAAAACCAGGACAGAAACCAAACCATCAGTTTTTTCCTATAATTTTTTTTTAGTGAAATTACCGATTCTGGACTCAAACTAAAACCGCCCTGGAACTGGTAATTTTGGAACCATAACTGTAACCGGTCTCGAGTTGGTTCTAGGCTAACCAAAACTGGCAGTTTGGTGGGGTGTTTAGCCTAGTGGAATGGACCTCTAGCTATTGAAGAAACGGTTTGGTGATGTGCACCTTGCTCAGGTTTGTTTGATTCGTAGTATGAGAGGAATTAAACCTCAATCTTTTGTGCTTGTAGTTTTAAGTTTTGCCGTGTATTAAATGCGAAAGTGAAACCCGTAATTGACATGAAACTATGGTTCCATAAGCTTAATTTGAGTAAAAAACAGACACGAAGAAGAGGTGGGTCACAAGAATTAGACTTATAAGAAACCTCAAACACCCTCTTTCTTACGTTGCTACATCATTCCGCACAAAAACTTGAGCATTAGTTTTTGTCACTAATCAAACACATAACTTGTTCCTCGAATCATGGTTACAAGTTCATTTAGGTCTAAGCCTGCAATTCTAGTACAAGGGATGACACGACAAATCAAACATACCCTAATGCTATTCAATCTGGTGCCTAGTGTGTTCCTAATTAGCAATGTAAGAATAGACGGGTTCTGAAAAAGAAGGAACTTTCTTCTTCTAACAAACTCTTGTACACTTGAAGTCTTGGTTTGGTATACTCTTACCAGATGAGATGAGGGCGATAATCTGATGTAATGCAAATCTCTCACGCACACGGAGCCACTGCCTATGTGCTTGTCCCAAAAGCCTTAAAGATATTCAACCCGAAATCAACCCACAAGTGACCCACACCGTTCATATCCCGAACTCTAGGATTCACAACCTGTACCCACACCACACACAACCCACCACAATCCGCTAAACAACAAAACTGAGGGCAGGTTGCTTGATCCTGACCATGCAAGACACCTTTCTCCTTGTGAAATATACTTTTCTTTTCAATGCGTGTTTTGCAACTATGACTGAGGATGGCTATCGGGTAGGTTGCCGGCGTGTTGGGTACCCACAGGTCGGTTGAGGTTGCCATCCCTAACTTCGAGTTCCGCTGGCTTGACACCATTTGCGTGTCTCGTGAAGTTAATAAACTTTGATTTGTGTTGTCCTGGATGCTTAACACTGGCTGTACATTATTTCGTCGTAACTTCACGTATAGAAAAGCAACATAAATCCTTGCCAGCAGTATGGAATTACTGTATCTTCATTAAAGGAATGCTTGGATTCTAGAGATGACAATATGGGCCGAGAAAAATATGGGCCGGTCCATCCCAGCCCACATTTTATATGGGCCTCTAAAGTGCTGGCTAAATAAACAAATATATAGTTTTTTATTGCATGTATATATGTGTCTATGTATTATATATAGTTTTTTCTATTACATGTATATATGTATAGTTTCTTATTACATGTATATAATATGCTACATATATATAGTTTTTCCTATTTCATGTATATATATAGTACATATATATATAGTCTTTTTATCACACGTGTATATTTGGATTTCAAATAGATTTGCATTGGGTCTTATAGACCCAATCTAATATCAAACAGGCTGTGACCCTGTGGGACAGCCTGGCCCGGCCCTCGTCGGCCCCCAGGACCATACAAGCTGGACATTCAGACCTGGACCAGCCCCCCAGTCACTTTTCTTTTGTCCATGTAAAGACATGGGCTCAAAGTAGATCCTGAGAGGCAGAAAAGAAAGAGGAAGTGACTACCATCATCAAGTCAAAGCAATTCTATTTTCACATTATATCTCATCAGGAAGTAACAAAACTTTCCATCATCTTGCAGTTGGTAAGTCTTGAGCTTCACAATAGATATGGCCAAATCTTCTCTCAGCAGACCTCTACCTTCCAAGAAAACCACCGTGACGTCGTGTTTCACAAGCTTCCAAGTTTAAGTGCCATGGAGATTCGATGGTCTTCAGCAGGCACAATAAAAAAAAAAGAGTTTAAGAAACTGAAAATAGATATAGAAAAGGCTCCGCATACATGCACATGCAACAATAACAACACTTACTGGGTGGCGTTCAGTTAAAAAACTTGTTCTTTTATAAATTTTATTAAAAATAAAAGTCTTCCTCATTTTTTCCTCATTTTACCCTCATTTAAGGTAAAATGAGGAAGACATGAAAGCCTAAACAAAATAAACTCTTCATCCACTGAAAGATGGACATTTGCACACCCCATCACTTGTCAATGGTTATATATATATATATATATATATATATATATATATATATATACAGAGAGAGAGAGAGAGAGAATAGTCAATGGTTTTTATTTTATCACATTCAGATGATAGAGTGGACTGAAGCATAAATGGTGTGTTCATGTATGTATATATATAGATGCATGTATATATATATATATATATATATATATATATATATATATATATATATATATATATATATATATATATATATATATATATATATATATATATATATATATATATATATATATATATATATAACACTAGCACATTCAAATAAATCTTAACCATTCATTTGAACCATGATTGATTGAACTTTAATTCAAAAGGCAACGAATTACTTTTCAGTGTAATACACTACAATACTAAGTATACGTTTTGATTTTTAAATGATATGTTAGAATATAAGTTTTTTAGCATATTCCAACCTTCCACACAAACACATACATAAAAATCCTAAACAGCAGAAAATTGAATTACTTTATTTATCTCTACTGTTCCATCTTTTGAGGTGTTTAACAAGATTATGCACTTAAGGCATTTAGTATATCATACATATAGGGGGGGGGGGGGAGGAATAAAGCCATGCCATATTAAGCTTGACACATTTGCGGCCAGTCTCGGGCAGACTAGGAGGTAAGTCATAGGTCATGTGACAGGACGAGCGGAGGCAAGCTCGTGATGACCCGAACATTAAGAAACAAGTCACATAGTTTTGCAGTCCGAACGAAGCTTAAACAAGCTTTTGAAATTAAGATACAGTGTGTGATACGTTGTTACCTTATCACTTCCTTCACCTCCCTAATTCTGCGCAGGCATGCTTTCGCCTTCGCAATCTTCACATCTGCACCGTCCATCCATTCGACCTCACCGCATCCCTCAACGTGTTCTTCTCTCTTGAAAATGCTCAACTCGACACGACACGCCCGCCTCTCGCCTTCTTCTATGCACTTCCTCTTTCTAATCATGTTAGAAGAAGCTAGAGAGAGAGAGAGAGAGGGAGAGATTTTCAATACCAGGATTTTGAAGAGAGATACGGCATTCAAAAGAATCAAGCGTACTCACTTAAAAGGTGTAGAAGTAGCAAAAGCGCAAAGGGACACGCAAGGATGAGTTCGATCCGATCGTGACCGAGATTCGTATATTTAGTTCGAATTCTTGGCAAGAATGAGAACTCGGTCAACCTTCAATGCGTCCATGCAGACCCCGACACACACACGCAGAGAGAGAGAGAGAGAGAGAGAGAGAGAGAACCTGCGGTACATGCAGAGACGGGGGAAGAGGGAGAAGATGGTGCTTTCGCGGAACCAGTGGGGCTCGAGAGGAGAAAGGAACGTGCCTCGAAGAGAAGGGTGGCGAGCTCGAGCTTGAGGGAGCCGAATCGGTTGGGGTGCTGCAACTCCAGGATCCGAAGTTCCTCCTCCGCCCGCTCCGCTACCCACGCATAGTCCGATGCCGTCCACACTTCCAACTTCGCCATCGATGACCCTCCGAACGACGGTTGGGCGTCCGGGAACGTCAGACTGACGCACGTACACCAAGCAGTCCGCCGGAGATACCTTTGCTTGCTTCTCCCGGTCGGTTTCCTCTCCGATTTCTCCGCCGTGTGCGCGTGGAAATGGGAAATGAGAACGCAAAGAAGGAAAGGAATGGAAAGATGGGAGAAATGCCGCGTCGTCGTCGTACGTCTTTCGCTCGTTAAGCGTGCACTTTAATTACCCAGACGCCCTTGAGCCTTTCATCCCTCAGGTTCAAAAATATCGTCATTTTAAATGACTTGAAATTTTCCATCCTACAGTTTAAGAATATACTTCATTTAAAAAGAGGCATATATATAGTCTTTTTTTCGTTGAGATTCAAGTCGACAGCTGGTAAATCAATGGAGTCTTTAATAGGTTGATTTATATATTTTTCTTCAGAAAATACCAATATATTATTTTGAACATGAGCTGAAACAAACACAAACACAAACACGGCCTTAAAAGCTCGATTGCAGCTGGCTACGAGGTAACTAATAGCTCGCAACAATGTTCAAATACAAGTTGTTCGAAATATATGAACACGAACTAGCTTCAATAAGTGCAGGTTCAAGCACAAGCAGCTCATATTCTGTTCTTTCGGCTCATGTTCAAGCACAATAGCTAAACCTCATTGTCTTCGATATAGTCTCGTTGGTGGATAACCAGTTTATTAAGCTGCCATTTCTCCAGCCTGGGGTAGAATCGGGAGAATCGAGAATCATGGCACTCATTCTCCTCTCTACTAATTTTTAGAATCTTGCCCCATCCCCAACTTTTTCTTTCTTTTTTATATAGCAAACCTAAAACTTAAAATATATATATATATATATATAATATAAATAATAGTATATCAGTGAACATACTCTTTCCTCCACGCTATTTAATAGCCCTTGATGGACTATGTGAATAGCACGCCATCTGAATCACTCATCAAGAGTGAAGGTGGTCAGACCTCGTCATTCCTTTTATGTATATATAATAAAACTGACATGCTTACTTATGTTAATTCATTATTTTTTAGTAATATAAGTGTAATTGTAAGAAATATAAGAATTTTGAAAAAGAATGAAAGGTAATGTTAATATAATCATACACTAAAAAATACATGAGTTTAAATGATGGCCATATTCATATTCATTTGCTTTTAAAAAAACGAGTATAATAAGAACCTTCCTTATATTTTTTCCACTTTACCCACTACATTAGTCCTTTTTTTGTTATGCCTTTTCGGCTATAAACGCAATTGACAAGATTAAATGATGGCCATTTTGGACATTTTTTGAGCATTCACTAGAAACGTACGTGCAGCCCGCATCATGAGAAGCTACCAAAATTTGTCTTCTTAAAAGTGTGTATGTATCCATAAAGTGGCTTCGGCCGATTAGTTCAAGCATCCAGGTTTTCGGGTTTGAGCTTCACCTTTCAGCCCCGGCTTTTAATAATATTCACACAAAAGCTGTTTAACCTTTTGTTATTTGTTTGTCTGCTTAAAGCATTTCTCCACTTTTTATCCTTATTATTCAGTAAATTTTAGATAATTAAGACCTATATTCGAGTTGGGCACACATGAGTCTGTACCAATTTAATCCACTTGAAACAGATTTGAATTGACTAATAATATTAATGATACTGGCAGATTTGTATCAAGGCCAGAGGTTCATGTTCCTTAAAATTTTGAAAAAAAACTATAATACACGATAGAAGCTATAGGCGACAATAAGGATTCATTGTATGAGTGGCTCATCAGATAAACGTCCGGGTTAGAACTGTTGGTACAAAGTCTATAATAAAGTAACAAGATATTTGCCTCACCCCTATAATATTCCTAGATGCATCAATTTAGACATGGTCAAGTTCCAAAACTTAAAACCGAAACTGAACCGATCGGAGTCAGTTTCAATTATGATTTTAGAACCATCGGTTTCAAGGAGGTTCTGGGTTGAGTTTGAAATCACCCAAAACAGATAAATATTATTAAAAATAGAAATTTAAAAGAATACCGAAACCGATTGTTTGAATCGATTCTAGTTTCATGGAAGGTGAAACCATAACTGAACCGAGTGATCTCCGGTTATACACCAGTTCCAGTTTCGGTTTCAACATGTTCTTGGTCCGGTGTGGTTATGTTTGGAATCATCAGACCAGTTTGAAATCGGCCATATCTACACCCGTCTTTGATCATTTGGTGAGTGTTGGGCAGTTAACCATCAACATGTACAAAAGATGTCTGCGATAGAAATGAAGATGTTGAGATGAATGAGTTGTCATACAAGAAAAGACCATATACATTGAGGTTATTAGAAACAAATTAGGAGTGACACCAATAGAGGATAAAATCAGAGAATATCGTTTAAGATGGTTTAGACATATAGAAAGAATATTAGAAGAAGAACCTATAAGAAGGTATGAAAAACTAAATTTGAAAAGTATTAAAAGAAGTAGAGGACGACCACAAAAGTGTTGGAAAGAAACAATAAAGAATGATCTAGCTTATTGTGAGTTAACTACTAACATGGCGCATATAATTATGTCGAAACAAAGAATTCATGTAGCTGACCCCGTCCAGTACGGGAAAAGGCTTTGTTGTTGTTGTATAATGAATCTACTTTATTTGCGTCCTAAAATAAAATGGGGCATGCTTTTGAAATATAATGTGTTTTAGTACTTAAAGCTAAATCTTTTATCTAAGAATCTCTCTCTCTCTCTCTCTCTCTCTCTCTCTCTCTCTCTCTCCAGTGGAGGCCCGCTGTTATCTTTTTCATTTGAATAACACTTACGACGTAGGCCGCGTGTGCATCTTGGTTCCCCTCGGGGGTGTAGACTGAACCCCTCGCAGTATCGACCAAAACCCGATTTTCCTGTGGATCCCAAAATAAGATACGACCCGAGACCTGCTCTGGATTTGGTGAGCAGACCATTTTGGATCCGTGCACAAATTCAAGCATCTACCAAAATCAGATCCAGACCGATTTGTCATTCTAAAAGCTTTTCTGAATTCAGTAATACAATTTAGTCGAGATCCTTTGTCTTATTCCTTCCCAAAATGAATAGTTCTAAAAACATTGTGGCTGACAATGAGATGAGCATGTCTCATGAAAAGGCAATAAGATGCCAGACTTTCTTCCTGGTTTTACTCCATGAGTGCAGATTAAGTTTGTCTTATTATCTTACCGCTTTCATCAAAACAGGATCCTTGGTATAAACCATCTGTGTCCTTGAACAAATTTTCTAACAATATTTTTTGGGAAAATTTTCAAAAGATACACTCTAAGGATGGACAATAATAAAAAATACACCCTTTTCTAGCTATATTACCATTGATTGTACCAGGAAGAATGTATATATATATATATATATATATATATATATATATATATATATATATATATATATATATATATATACATATATATAATATAAAGCTCTGATTTGTATGATGGTACATAGTCCTTTTTGTTTAACCCCAAAAAGGCTCTGATGAGCATTCCTTTTTAAGTTCTTTTTCAAAACCTGCCTCCATCCTCACCTCCTGTACACACACGCGCATAATATATATTAACATATGCTATAACTTTCTAAGTTTGATCTATCATAACATAATTTGGATATGGTGTTGGCTTCATATTGATTATTTGTTTTACAATACAACCGTCACACATTAGCACAAGTATAAAATGTGTCGGACAAGTGCTTCCAGATCAAGACAAACCATAACCACTGGTTTCATTTGATTCAGTTCTACGGAATAAGTGGCTTGGTTTGGTTCAGTTCTATGGATTAGATGGTTTGGTTCAACCTCGTGAAATTGGTAATTGGTTATATCGGTTTGGGTTGAGGCTAGAACGAAACAGAAGTGGACCACGAACACCCCTACATAGGGCTCAGCTTGCTTCAGGTCATTTTGGTCCAAATTGTTGAGTATATACAATAAAATGTGTGTGACAATTAGTAAGATGTTAGAGAACAGCAACATCAACTTCAGGTAAGTACTTGTGCGACATCTAATTGGATCTTATGTAAACGTATAAATAATAATCGATCAGCTCATGGTTGACGTATAAATAATAATCTTATCGTGTTTGGGTTGTCCACTAGATTCAGGTTGGGATGGGTGAACTCGTAATCACATGCACACGCACACACACATTTGTGTACAATTATCGCATGTACGCCGAAATCCTTAGGTACGGTTTACCAAAGAAAAACCATGGTTCTCGCTTCAAGCAACTGCAAACAAAACAGTAGCGCAGTCGCTCATCTTCTGGGAGAAGCAATGGTTTGAAGTAAATCCATTCGGCAGGCTTGGAGGTCACATTCCAAGTGGTCATTCGGTTCATTTGGGAGAGGGAAAATCTGTCACTCAATGAGCAATATATATGTGCCCCAGGACAGCTCGTGCTCATGCCATTCGTAAGTCGTGTGCGGGAAGTGATAATTCAATACTCCGGAGGTCAAGAGAGATGGATCTGTGCTAACCGGCAGAAACCACCACCAGAAGGCTCGTTCAAAGTATCAATGGTTAGTTTAGGCCATGTAAAAGTCGGCTATACTTTAAGAGTTCATACTGGCTATTATGTTAGGGCGGATTGGTTAACAACAGAGTTGGGAAGTAGACAATGAGAATGGAGATGGTGGGCGTGGCGCTTGTCTTGCCGAAGGTGCAAGCACCAAGGATTATAGCAGAACCATAAAGGTGCCATGTCGCAGCAGTCGCTAAAGCTCTTGCAAGAACTGCTATGGGGGATAGCTTAACAATTTATAGGTGATCTGAAGTTTTGCAATGTCAGTCGACTCCTGACGAAGGGATTGTCATGCCGAGCGAAGATGTCCTGGATAACCAATTTTGTTTGAAGGATAAAACCACCAAAGTGGATTCCTTTTGTGGTAATTCTTGTACGTACTCTGGTCATGGTCTGCCTAACCTCATCTTAACAGTATAAGGAAATCAAACTGCAAGCAAAATGAAGGCCACCAGATTACTTAGAGAATATGAATCTGAAAAGTTAAAACTTAGATATCTTAGAGAACATTTTTCACTATTCGTTGAATGAAAGAGCATACAGAACCATCTTTGACAACAAAACTCTGCGTAGTCGTCCAGTTGAGCAAAAAGCGAAGCAAGTCAACTGCTACTCAACCTCCGCAAGGTAATCATCAATTTCGGAGGGTTTCAACACTCTGCAAGAACAAAAACTGTCAGATGGGATTTCATGCGAAAATTGCAGTGTGTGTGTGTGTGTTTGAGAGAGAGATTACAATGTCGCAAGTGGCTAATTACTATTCAAGCTTAAGTTAATATATGTAGCATAGTATATAAAAGGTATCATATCTTGGAATAGAAAATCTTCAAATTGAAAAGGTAAAATGATGCTTACCACAATGTATGTGCAATTACATGCTCGACAATGTTCCAAACTTAAAGTATCGTAAGTACACTCATGGAAACAAATTTCTGATTTCTTTCAGGACTTTGAAGATAAAGTCATTACCATGTCTGAATATACTCGAGACAAATAAGCACATTGTATTGGTAAACATGTGAGCTAATAGAACTTCAAAATTATATATATATATATATATATATATATATATATATATATATATATATATATATATATATATATATATATATATATATATAGCACGATGTACTTAATGTCATAACTTATAGTGCGATAAAAAACACTATAGAACCAAATACCACAACCGTTTACGCTATGCTACTAAAGCCAACATATCATACAGTTAGAATTTGACACTTAAAATACTAAAAGGAAAAAGAAGCAGGAGGACAGCCTGGGATTTCTTCAGAATCCAAATCACCGTGATACAAATGATTGTATCTTGCAGGCCAACCAACAACAACAAGAACTAAGCTTTTTTTCCCATACCAGATAGGGTCGGCTACATGGTTCTTTGTTTCCACATATGATAATGGTTCTTTGTTTCCACATATGATAGGCCCTGTCATGTGCCATGCTAGCAGTTAATTCAATATAAACTAGCAGGACACAGCCTGGGATTTCTTCAAAATCCAAATCATCGTGACACAAATGGTTGTATCTTACAAGTCAATCAACAGCAACAACAATAACTAAGTCTTTTCCCATACTAGATGGGATCGGATACATGGATTCTTTGTTTCCACATATGATGGACCCTATCATGTGTCATGTTAGCAGTTAACTCAATATAAACTAGATCATTCTTTATAGTTTATTTCTAACACTTTTATGATCGTCTTCTTCCTCTTTTAGCCTTTTCACAATCTAGTTTTTCATATTTTCTTACAGGAGCATCTTTTGGTCATCTTTCTACATATCCAAACCATCTTAAACAATTTTTCCTCATTTTATCCTCTATTAGAGCTACTCCCAATTGTTTTCAAAAAATCTCATTTTATCCTCTATTAGAGCTACTCCCAATTGTTTTCTAATAACCTCATTTATGTATATGGTCTTTCCTTGTGTAACCACTCATCGACTTCAACATCTTCATTCCTACTACGAACATGCTTTTGCACATGTTGATGATTAACTGTAAACTACCCAATACTCATAATCATAAAACATAGTAGGTCTAATTGATGTTCTTTAATATTTAGCTTTCAACTTTAATGGTATCTTCTTATCACAAAGAATACTTGATCTCCCTCTCCATTTTAACTTTTATATATAACATCTTCAATTTTTTCCTCACTTTGAAAAATTAACCCTAGGTATTTAAGACCTTCCTTCTAAGGGATGCAATGTGTGTCAATCTTAATTTCTATGTCCCCTAAAGTACCCAAATTATCAAACTTACATTTCATATATTATGTCTTTGTTTTACTAAGTCATAAGGCTTTCCTTTCTAACGTTTCTCTCCATAGTTCCAATTTCATATTAACTTTTTCTTTAGACTCATCTACTAACACAATGTCATCTACAAATAACATACACCAAGGTACTTCATCTTGAATATATTTTATTAACTCATCAATGACCAATATAAATAAATATGGACTTAAAGATGATCCCTGATATAACCCAATATTAACTTGAAAGGAGTGTGTCACTCTTTTATGAGTTCAAAGTTTTTGCACCATCGTCTCTTATCCAATATTCAATTTGCTCTATTCAAATATAGATGGCGGAATTTTTCAGTGGAGAGCCCACCTCCAGGAAAGTTCCACTCCAGATGCCGGAAACCGACACTTCGCATTGGAAAGCTCTCAACTAGATATGAATCACAGTAAGATTACATCAACCATTTGCAAGAACTCACAGGACAGTGGCACGGTCTATCAGCCCACTGTCCGCATTTGAATACTCGTTGAACGTCACTCCCCCTTTATAGCATTGATAATTGTACCCCATGTAGAATCCACATACTTAGGTACCTAGGTTATAGCCAACTAGATTCAATACTTTGCATAAAGCCCTTCTATTCATTTGTATTCATTCTGTATTGAATAAGAAACAGTAAATAGTAAAAGCAAAAAAAAGGCAACCTTAACTATATGCTTCTTTAATATTAATTTGCAATCTGTCATATGTTTAACATGAATTAGAGTCTTGGTTCATAATGTATTCTGATTTCACATGTAATTATTGCATAACATGTTATATTTTTGCATTAAGTGACTCACATAAAGCCCTAGGTACAAGGATTCATCATATACATGGATTAAGTGACTCAGATAAATTCAAAATTGACATCACATCTTATTGTTCTCACTTCTCTACAATACTTTGGGGATACCATTTCCCTCTTTTATAGCATTTATCATATCCAATTTCTCATACCTCTCCAAATGTCCAAACCACCTTACACATGTTTCTCATTTTATCTTTCATTTCGGACTAAACTAACTCTTTCGACAACGTAAATGGATGGTATCCTGGAAAAACTAAACTAAGTTTATGCAACTTACTATAAATGAATCTACTTGTATCTTTCGCTCATGCTTAGGCTGTTAACAAACACATGTATGAAAAACTTGTTATTCAATAAATGAAATCCAACTTTATTGGATAAACTCTCATAAGAGAGGACTTTTACATAAAATCAAGCCATAAGGCTTGTCTATTGTTTATTGTATAGAAGAGTGGTATTTATAGATGAAAAATATGAGAGAAAAAGGAGAACACAACATATAAGAGTCGTTGGACCCCTAAAGGCCCGGGTGACTCTTGGTTCTAGTGGCCCTAGTGCCTAGTAGCCTTAGTTATCATTTCTTAGCACCTCCCTCAAACTGACACTGACAACTGACACATTGCTAGAGAGTGATTGAAGCCTTATCTCTCCAATGCTTCTCTTTTCGTTTCTTTGCCAAAGTTTAGATTTGTTCTACAATCCTTTATTTTAATATCCGCAAGAAAACTTATAGGACTAATCCTCAAAAAAAGTATTAAGATCTCATAACTACAAACTTCAAAACCTATATTTTTCAAAGTTCTTTAATGACAAGCATTTAAAGATTTATAATCAACTTATTAGAATCTTTTCAACATAAAATGTGTCTCAAAAAACAAGAATTCTTTGAATTCAATTTTTATGATTCGCAAAAAATGCTCAAAATATAGCAAATGAATAGTCAATACTCAAAGTAAAACTATTTTTATAAATTATTTTCAAATACTTTTATCAAGGACAAGGTTATCAAGATAACAATAAGTGCATTTTTAACATTAACTCATGTCAATCAATAACCAATAACATTAAGCACCTTAATCATAAAGGTATTCAACAAAAGGCCAACAAAAATGACATATAGCCACAATAAGAAGATCTTAATCATACAAAGAGATGCAAATTATTGTCTAACAAATAACAAACAAATTTTCTAACAAATTTTCTTATAAATGAGATACCAAACAATTGATCGAGTAAATATTAAAAAATAAACAAGTTGGAAAGATAAAAAATCTCATATTAAACATAGAACGGGTATGAATCCACTGGATCCAAGACCCGACTGCATATAAGTATAAACCCCATAAATCTTTTCCCTTCCTCTTCCTCTCTCTTTTATCACTACATACCACAACAATCTCTCCCTCTCTTTGAGTCTACCGGAGATCCCCAGCCACCGACCACCATCCATCGACCTCGCCACCACCCAGGCCACCGTCTCAACCCCCACCTCGTCACCAGAGCCATCTTCGCCGTAATTGCCGCCCATCCACCACGGCTGCCGCCATCCGCTCTGTCAGCCACTCACTATTATCGCTCGTTGCCTTCCCACCCAACTTGTTGGCGCCACTTGCTTCGACACCTTCGTCACCGCAGCCACTCGTGCTCTGTCATCGCTAAAATATGCCACCAGATTCATAGTCTTCTTCCTCTGCTCGAAGAAATTTTTTCGACTCCCGAAGCCACCAGAGAAGTCTCAGAGGAATTCCCGCCAAAGTTTAAACACAACCACAATCGGTTTCTCATGGTGAAGTTCAAGGTGGAAGAGGAGCCATTGGCGACCCTTCTCACGAAGGATGGCACCCGGAATGGGGGGAAGGCGAAGAGTCGTCGGCGTTCGGTGGAGCTTTCGACCATGGTCGCTTCTGAGACAGAGAAGAGAGAGCGAGAGCAAGTTATCTCCCTCAGGCACTCCACTCTCTCCTTTCTGTCCCCTTTTTGCCTCTCTTTTAGTCGAAACCCTAGTTCATTCCTCTTTCTCTTCGGTCGGATGATGTTTTGCACGGGAGGAGCCAATAGATTCGATCGTTCTTTTGTTCTCATACTCGGAGATCTTTTCTTCATGCTCTATAACTCACGGAGAAAGGTTCTTTTATGAAGGTTGAAATTGTTGAATGTTTGAGCTTACAAAAACCCTTTTTAAATAAGCATCCTACTAATACAGTGATGTTGAGGTTTACCTTTTCTTTTATGAAGGACATAATATCCTCAAGAAAAAAGAAACTCAGGTTTCTATTATTTTGGCAAAGATAAAGGACTAGGGTTTCAATGGCTTGGGTTTGGCCATGCACTTGCTATGTTCTCCTCCTTCTCCACTATCGTTTTTTTAATTTGATATCCCTTAACGCATCGGTTTACAAATCCAACGAGTTTTGTGTATTATAAACTAGTTTTTTTTTTCTGGTACAATCATAAAGTATGTTTCCAAATAATAAATGCCTCATAAACTGATACCTTTCCATTTTATAAAGCTCTCTTCCTTATACAATAGTTCATTCTTAATGCTTTCTAGATTATTAGAGAAGTGTAGGGGGTGCAAGTGAGCCAAGCTGCTCACAAGCAACTCGATCTCGATTTGAGAAAAACTTGAACTCGGCTCAACTTTGTTGAGCTCAATCAATGCTCGAGTTGCTCGCAAGCAAGCTCAAACTCATCAATACCCAGCTCAAGAAGCTCACGAGGTTAATTGATCTACATATGTAAACATATAATATAGATTACACATTATGCATTTTCATGAGCTTGATTGAGCTCACTGAACTCAATCTCAAGCCAAGCTTTCTCCAAATGATCTTGGTTGTACCCAGTTCAAACGAGCCTTTCTAGAGAGCCAAGCTCGAGTTTGTCGAACATAAGTCAAGCTCGGGCTCAAGCCTAGAGATGCAAACCAGTATCAGATATACATGCTATTAGGCCTCAAATTCTTGGCCTTGAACGTAGACGTTCTTTAAGTTGATCCCTTAGTGAGGATAGAGCAATGAATCGTCACTTCTAATCATTGAACTTGATTTGCTCATGTTTTCTTGTGAATGCTGCTCCATGTCACAGGTACCCACAATTTGGCTACATTCAGGTACTCACCCTACCAAATGAATGGTAACATGTTGCTCCTCTTGTCATAGGTACCCAAGCACAACCGGCTCTTCTTCTTCTGCCTCTTCCATAGGAAAATTATGAGAAAATTTCATAAGGAGATCATATTAATTAGAATTATGAACTCCTTGAATCCTGTCACCTGAAAACGCCAATTCTTGAACGATATATTTGATCAATACTTAATTCTATTCCAATATTATTTGAATAAATTGTGGGGTTCTCATGAAAGTTCATTTCTTATGCATTCACATATGAATGTAACTTTCATTACGACTAAAATATTCAGCAATTGTTCTAGCTTTTGTTTTGTTTTGTTTTCCCCCATCTTGTTTACTTACAACTTGAGGCTGAAGACTAATGCACGTGAGCACACATACACACAACGCATGCACGCCTCAGAGTGCCCAACTCACCACCTGCAACATGGCAGACAGCGCCGGTAGAAGAGCTAACGCTCTATGCACTTATTTTTTAAAAGAAAAGCGCCAGCTACCGGTCCCAACAAAAGTCGCTTACCTGTACTCATGAGTCTCCATCAACACCTGTCTCATATGTATATGTTGGTGCTAAGCATGGATTTGGACCAACTTTTTATGTAGAACTTTGTGTTTAGTTCTTCTTCATTTTCTATGGATGTTAACAATAGATAAATACTTTTTTCTTGATCAAACAACTGGCCATAAACTTCATTTCTATCCTCCTTTTTGGTTTTCTGCATTAAGTTGCATGACGATTGCAGGATCCTGATGTCTGTGTATGTGCGTGTGATGTGTGGAAAGCGTTTCCGAGGCTGCATATTCTACGTTCTAGTGATCATATTTGAAATGACAGAGACTAGCTTGAGCCATTTTATTGATTCGTTGAATGAACCAAATAGCTGTTGTACTTTGAATCTTGACGCACAGATCATAAAATAAATGCCGTTGAGAACCTTTTTGTATCATCTTTCAGTTAAACACTTTTCTGTTCATAAAGTCTGTATGGTTTTACACAGCAAATTGCATGAGAAAAAGCACACTAGCATCTCCATTTGGCCTCTTGTACACATTTCGACCGAGTCCCCATAACATGATATATATTCACTCCGTCTGCTGTTGGACTTGTAAAGACACCAATAAGCAAGGTCCACCATCCAGCACCAAGGGAAACAAAAAGATCTAGGTGTTCTCACATGACAGTGTGATCACCATCAAGACGACCGTTATCTGCTCTTTGTCATTCATTACAAAGACTAATCGCTGATACTAATTTGATGCTGTCGGGAACCCCATATCAATGATCATTACCAACTTACTCAAGTCGGTTGTTTCCCAACAACATGCAATGCTATTAATTCTGATTCCAGAAGATCTGTAGATTCAATCCATGTTGCCAGAAATGGCATAGTGCCAACAATCAAACTTCATGTTGTAAATATAGCACATTCTTTTTTTTCTTTTTACTTAAGTGTACCACTGGTATCCCAGAGCTGTTCTTCCCCATTCACAAGACTGGAACTTGGAAACCTTGCTTACGGGGTTCAAGTGCTGAACCACTTGAACCAACCAAGCGTTGGTATTCAAAACATTCTTTCTTTCTACCGCACAATACCTTTTAATCCCAGGCAGTGTCCGTCTTCTAATTCACATTCTCTAGATAAGCTCATTTAATGCATGAAATTAAAATCTAAATTGTACTTATTGACAATAAAAATGGAGAACACCACCAATCCTCTAAGGAATACAATCTCTTTGTACAGTAAAAATCAGCTCAAGTTGCTGACCTCATAATTCAGAGAAAAACAAAACCGCGTAGATAATAAACAATCATTGAAAAGCTGAACTTAATTGATGATTGCTTGTGTCACTCGGTATTTGACAAAATATGATCGTCCAATTCCTATAAAACCTATCACTAAAATACCCCTACAAGGGGGTAGAGCTAAGCGAAGCGAAAAGTTTTTCATGAGATGGGAAATGAGAACTATTAATCCCACACGGGGTTTGTGAATAAGTAATTGTCTGATAATGGGCAAGGAATATTCGTCTTTATGCTAAACAGGATCTATTGAACTCATAATTCATTAGAGACTTTTTATGAATGTCAACTTGCTCCCTAGTACTGAAGTGGTGTCTTTCAGTGAACCAAACTCCTTCAATAATGTTTATTTTCAATATGATTAACTGAGTTAGGCCAACCCCCAGCAGTTTACTGAATTGAAATTATTTTACATGGATGCAGGTCAGGTGACTTCTGAACCCAAAATACTTTATCGTTAATAATGTTTTTTTGAATGTAAAATGCAAGTCTTCATGAGAATGTTTTATAACTTTTAGGTTCTTCATATTTCAATGCTCAAGAAATGCCAGCCTCCGCATGTAGAGATCAGGTTCATATGCATGAGATTGGATCTACAAGATTTTTTATATATAAATATATTTACATGATGCAAACCCAATATGAAAGGTGATGTTACTTGTTGCAGTTATCAACAATAAACATCTGCTCTTCTTTCTTCTGCAGAGTCGGGGTTAGATCCACATCTTCATCAGATAAGAGTTGTTTTACACTGTACATAGCCTTCTTCACAACCTACACGAATATCAGTGGCATTAAAAGCAACCCTTCATAGCTCCATTACAGCCCAAATACTCAAAGGTATAATAACTACACTAGTGCAGTACCAGACCCACTAGTTGGCCTTGGATGTGTGTTCTCCAATACCGTTTGTCTCCCTTAAGAGTCTTTTGATTCACTCACATGCTAAAAGATTAGAAGGAAACGATAAAAGTAATTCGCTACCAGTGTAACCAAGTTGTGTTCATTGCATACACACCTGTCTAATTTTGGCAACGGTGTTAGTTGAATATCAGCATAAGGTGAATCTTGCTCAACATGTATATAGCCTTGTGTCTTCATAACCTACACGGTAATAAATGAGACTTTTTAACAGTAAACAACAATCTCTCATAAGATCATAGACGATTAAGATTTTCACATTACCCACAACATTTTTGCTCTAATAATTCTCGAAGGGTGATATCATGAGAATAACTCAAGGTGCTGATGGGGCAACCAAACCAGGAGAAAGATATTTTTGTTTCTTTTTCTTTTAGCCTATTCAGCAACTCCGCCCATGTAAGGGATCACCGTTGCATTGCCGGTCCCAAACCCGGATAAAGGAGGAGGGTTGTGGTAGGCTTTCGATAGTCAATGTAAAACTTTGTCAGACTTTTATACCATAGATTACACAAATTAGGAGCATTGCTTTGGGGCATTCCCGCCTAGTGATGCGCTGTAGAGCCCGAATGCAGTGATAAGTAAGGGCCACTATATTTTCGCCCGAATGTAGTGAATCAATTGCAGAGAGGGTTTCCATATTATGAACGAGTGTGGGTAAAGAAGTTAGTCTCGCTATATTGTCGCCCGAACGTAGTGAATAATTTATAGAGAGGGTCTTCACATTTTCAATATGGATGAATGCGAGGGGTAAGAAAGCTAGTCCTAGATAATAAGATTCGTATTGGTTCTTGAAATATTGAAACATTATCCAATAAGCTAATGGAGGTGGTAGATACTATGATTCGGAGAAAGATTCATATTCTATATTTAAAAGAGACAAAGTGGGTTGGAGAAAAAGCAAAGGAGATAGAAGACAGGTTTTAAATTATGGTACCGAGGTAAGGAAAAGACTCGAAACGGAGTTGGTATTATCATAAATAAAGATTTAAAGGATAGTGTGGTAGACATACAATGATATGGTAACCGAATCATGACGTTGAAATTATTGTTAGGAGCAGAGGTTTTGAATATAATTTGTGCTTACGCACCCTAAGTAGGACTAGAAGATAGTATAAAGATAACTTTTTGAGAAGAGTTAGATAAGGTGATTCAAAGGATTCCACACAGAGAGATGATTTGTTTAGGAGGATACTTAAATGGGCATGTCGGTAAAGAGGCATTAGGATATCAAGGTATTCATGGAAACTTTGGTTTTGGGATATAAATGAGGAAGGTAGGGAGATTTTAAATTTTGTTATGGCATTTGATCTCTTTATAGTCAATACAATCTTTATAGTATGATTACTTTATTTGTAGAAAAAAAGATAGAGTTTGTTGTAAAGATTGTAAGGTAATTGTAGGAGAAAGCTTAACCACCCAACATCGACTTTTAGTTATAGATTTATAAATAAAAAAATGGACAAAGAAGAAAAGAGTGCATCGAGCTATTCAGACTAAATGGTGGAACCTCAAAAGCGAGAAAGAAGATATATTTAAACAGAAAGTCCTTCAAGGAGATGCTTGAAATTATGTTGGTCTACCTTATGATATGTGGAACAATATGGCTATACATGTTAGGAAAGTGGCGAAAGATGTGTTAGGTGTATCTAAGGGAGGTGTACCAGCACAAAAAGAAGCTTGGTGGTGGAGTGAAGTAGTGCAAAATAAAATCAAGGCAAAGAGGGCATGTTACAAATTATATTATGCTAAGTAGAGGATAAAATGAGAGAATATCGTTAAAGATGGTTTGGACATATAGAAAGAAGATCAAAAGAACTTGTAAGAAGGTAATGAAAACTAAATTTGAAAAGTATTGAAAGAGCTCGAGGACGACCACAAAAGTGTTGGAAAGAAACAATAAAGAATGATCTAGCTTATTGTGAGTTAACTGCTAACATGGCACACGATAGGGATCAGTGGAAACAAAGAATCCATGTAGCCGACCCCAGGAAAAGGCTTAGTTGTTGTTGTAAGAAAACTAGTGAAACTTTAGATGCTTATAAGAAAGCAAAGAAGGAAGCAAAAAAGGCTGCCAGTGAAGCAAAAACTAAAATTTGAGAGGATTTATATAAAAAGCTAACTCAAAAGAGGGTGAAAGAGATATTTTTAGGATAGCTAGGGCTAGAAATAAGAAAACTAAAGATCTTAGTTATGTTAGATGCATCAAAGACGAGGATGAAAAAATTCTAGTGGCAAATGATAATATAAGAAATAGATGAAAAAACTATTTTTATAAGCTTTTTAATGAAAATAAAGATGTTAGTATTAGCTTATGAGAGTTAGCCAAATCAGAAAAGTATATAAACCACAATTTCTACCGACGTATTCAAAAGAATAAAGTCAAAGAGGCTCTTAAACATATGAAGGGTATATGAAAGGTGATAAATCGGTAGGACCGGACAATATTCCTATAGAAGTTTGGAAAATACTAGGAGAAATAGGTATCAATTGGCTCACAAGACTATTTAATGAAATATGGAGAAACCAAAAGATGCCCAAGGAATGGAGAGCTAGTACACTTATACCCATATATAAAAACAAGGGAGACATTCAGAATTGTGCGAATTATCGAGGTATCAAGTTAATGAGTCATACTATAAAATTGTGGGAAAGAATTATCGAACATAGGTTAAGACAAGTATCAAGTACAATAGAGAACCAATTTGGATTCATGCCAGACAGATCTATTGTTGAAGCGATTCACCTTTTGAGATGTCTTATGAAACATTTTAGAGCAAAAAAGAAAGACCTTCATATGATATTTATTGATCTAGAAAAAGCTTACGATAGGGTACTGAGGGAGGTTCTTTGGAGAACATTGAAAAAAAGGAGGTATCCCATTGACATACATTAACCTTATAAGAGACATATACGATGGTACAAAAACATGTGTGAGGACTCATGAAGGAATGACAGATTTCTTTGAAGTTAATATTGGGTTACATCAAGGATAAACTTTTCAAGTCTATACTTATTTATAATGGTGATTAATAAGTTAACAAAACATATTCAAGATGAAGTACCTTGGTGTATGTTATTTGCATATGACATTGTGTTAGTGGAGGAGTCTAAGGAAAAAGTTAATAGAAAATTGTAACTATGGAGAGAAACATTAGAAAGCAAAGGCCTCCAACTTAGTAGAATAAAGACAGAATATATGGAATGTAAGTTTGATCATTTGGTTACTTAAGAGGACACAGAAATTAAAATCGGCATACATTGCATCCCCAAAAAGAAAAGTTTTAAATACCTAGGGTCAATTTTTCAGAGTGATGAAAGAATTGATGGAGATTTTATGCATAGAATTAATGCTGGTTGGTTAAAATGGAGAGGAGCATCAGGTATTCTTTGTGATAAGAAGATACCATTCAAGTTAAAAGGTAAATATTATAGAGCAGCAATTAGACCTGCCATGTTTTATGGGTCTGAGTGTTGGGCAGTTAATCATCAACATGTAGAAGGAGTGGCACCAATAGAGGATAAAATGAGAGAATATCGTTTAAGATGGTTTGGACATATAGAAAGAAGTTCAAAAGAAGAACCTTTAAGAAGGTGTGAAAAACTAAATTTGGAAAGTATTAAAAGAAGTAGAGGACGACCACAAAAGTGTTGGAAAGAAACAATAAAAAAAGATCTAGCTTATTGTGAGTTAACTGCTAACATGGCACATGATAGGACTATGTGGAAACAAAGAATCCATCTAGCCGACCCCGTCTAGTATGGGAAAAGGCTTAGTTGTTGTTGTTCTTTTAGCCTTTTGAGTAGGGACAAACTCCACCCATGTAAAGGATCACCCTTGCATGGCTGGTTTCAAGCCCGGATAAAGGAAGAGGATTGCATTAGGCTTATGACAACCAACATAAAACTTTGTCGGACTTATGTACCATGAATTCTACAACATGACACATGATAGAGCTATGTGGAAACAAAGAATCCATGTAGCCGACCCCATCTAGTATGGGAAAAGGCTTACTTGTTTTTTTTTTAGCCTATTCAGCAGCAACAATCTGCAACGTCTGCATGCGAGTGGATCCCATAAACATGATGGCCCTATTCCTGGATATTACCATTGCATGCTCACAACCAATCCTCTACTCACTAGATACGTGATTTGCACATAATGGGTCTGTAGACACAGTGAAGAGAAAATACATACATAAATTGCAAACTACAAGCATGAAAATATGTCAATGCATATGCAGCTTGGTTTCCGTCCTTCCTGCCTAGTTAAAGGATCAGAGGATCAACTGATGAAAAACGCACCAGCCCTCACCTCCAACCCCATCCACGTAGCCAAAAAAGTTGTACTCAACAGATTTAGAGTAAAGGTGGTGAGATGAGGTACCAATATCTCCATGAAAAATCGAGCACATTCCTTTCTCGTTTTCGCTTCCAAAACTTGTATGACCTTTAGACCCTTGTCTTGGTTTTGGAATTTCAGGTTCTTGCATGCATCCCGCAGAAATCGGGCAACCAACCTGAGACATTAGATAATTCATAGAAGCAGCCTTAAATAACTATTCAAAAACCATAATAAACGCACTACAAAAGATATTAAGATCTCTGATCTACCTACCTAGTCCTTATAGACCAATTACTATGTCCACCTAGGTCACCTACACAATCAAATTTGTCCCAGTTAGTGGCATGCCAAGCACTGCCATATGTATGTCCAGATGAGAAGGTCACTGTCGTGCTGTACAAGTGTTTGTAGAGCATGGATACATACTATTCCACAACCACTAACTTACCGGAAACACTATGCTAACATTAGAAATGATGAAACGGAGCGCAGAGAATCAATAAGCTCATCCAGTCAATTCATTCTATAGATATCCAACTGCTCTGATAAATATGAAAAGAGAGTGTCAAGACAGACGCATCATAGGCAGATAACCAAGTTGTTTGGAGGGGAAAAGGGTTGCTTCACAGTTCATTATTGTCTCAAGTGGACAATGTCAATCATCAAAAGGAAACAATGAAAAAGGATATAGGAGAACTGATGACCAAAGCACCATAAACACGATGTTCAACATCTGAGGTAAGCAGGTGTAAACAAATCAAGGAAAGCGCTAGGACAAGGTTTTAAATAATGTGGAATAACCTGGGAACAAATAGCTTTCTTAATTAAATACAACAACAACTACAACAACAACTAAGCCTTTTCCCATACTAGACGGGGTCGGCTAATTTGGGAAAATTAAATCATAAGGAAAATTAATATCAACTAATTTGACATCTTTCTAACAGAGTAACCCTGAGATAAGAGAATAAAGACACACTAAAAGCAGTATTCCTGAGTTCACACCTTATTTTAGAAAGTTCCGTAAAGATAGATTTCTTACTTCGGGATTCAGCTTCTTCAGCAACCAAGTTCAAAGCCTGCAACAGATGTTGTAAAAGACCACAATAAGCAACAAAACCATTTTCCAGTCAAAACTAAAGAAGGGCTGCCAAAAACAAAATGCAGGGAACAACGACCTCATCTAGTAGATTAAGACTAAAACCAGGGCTCCTGCAGTGACATGCTTCATTTGTAATGCTTGTAACTGGTGCCTTGAGCAGCACCCCTTCTGGCTCATCATCACTCACTATAAGTTGTCTTGGCCTAAGACGCTTATTTGCTGGCTGTTGAGGCTGCTTTTGGTCAAATAGTGATGCAAAATGCACTTCATCTATAGGGGTTCCCTCAAGCATTCGAGTAGCACCATGCACTGAACACCACATAAATTTGTTAACTGGATTATAGAAGCATTAGACATATGCTTCGCACCATTTACCTGCAGCTGGCTTGGCCACATGCACCTTTATTTTGTGGTCCACAAGGCTTTTCGTCAGCAGTTCTCCAAGCTTTAGTGAAATGCCTGCAAGCTAAATGTTTATTATCTGCTAAAGTAATGGATATAATGGAGCACACACACACAAAAAGCCACATAATATATCTGAATATTTGTTGCATACTCAAGATGACCGGACTCACAGGGAATCCAGGGTTCCAAGAACATCTGTTGTACAGAGGAAATTCTGGTGGAGTGTCGCTTTACATCCAAAACTGAAAGTGATAATTTCTTCCGATTACGCACAATGCCACTAGTATCGTGCAATCTATTCCTCAAGACCCTGCAGCTCAAAGTTACCCCTCAATAATACTAAAAATAACATTCTATGAATAAAGAGAAGGAATTAAGCAATCATAGTGCAAACCTCTTATTTCTGAATACCGGTACCATGTAATGAAACATCAATGTGTAACAGTAAGAACTTCCTCTAGAAGGCCAATCCATCACATTGGTTCAAGGAGAAACCACAAAATGAAAATTCATAAACTTAAGTGTGGAAGGTCTTGGAATAAACTTCTTGGAATAAACGTCTTCTTATTATGCAAAATGAGAGAAACTTACATGATATTGCAGATTGGAGGCATTCCTCCAATCTGCATCAAGAACAAAATCATCCACCTTCCTGCAGCCGTCACCCACTCTTTTCTTATCCTTTCTACTTAACCCTAATCACCTATTAATACCCTATCTAACTCAATTTCCTAATCTACCCCTACTAAGAATTAACTATCTCTAAGACGACATAAGACTCAAAAAGACTAACAAAATTACACAGGACTCTTTTACACGACTAGACTTATTACATGACACAATTCGACATTCCTTAACACTCCCCCTCAAGTTGGGTGGAAGATATTGATGACACCCAACTTGGATAAGGTCTCCTTTAATAGTTTGCTGATAGTAGCTTTAGTTAAAAAATCAGCCATCTGTTTAAAAGAGTGAACATACTCCAGCTGGAATTCTTTATTAGATATCTTCTCCCTGATGAAGTGACAGTCAATTTCTATATGTTTAGTCCTTTCATGATATATTGGATTAGAAGCCATCTTAATTGCTGCACTGCTATCACAATATAAGGGTATAGGATGGTTGAGTGAATAACTCAATTCAGTGATCAATGAAGATATCCATTTTCCTTCACACATTGCTTAAGCTATAGCTCTATATTCAGCTTCTGCCGTAGATCTTGCAACAACTGTCTGTTTTTTGCTTTTCTAAGATATAATATTACTCCCAAGTAAAGTAACATAGCCAGTAGTTGACTTTCTGTCATCATACGAACCTGCCAAGTCAGCATCAGAATAAAGTTCAATATCCAAATGTGATGATTTCGAGTAAAGTAAACCCATTCCTGAAGTTGATTTGAGATATCTGAGGATTCTATACACAGCATCCATCTGATTTTTTGTTGGTGAATGCATATATCTGCTCACAATCCCCACTACATATGCAACATCTGGTCGAGTAATGGTTAAATATATGAGCTTACCCACTAGCTTCTGATATTTATGGATGTCTTTAAACTCTTCACTGTCTCCATTAAAAAATTTCTGATTCACTTCCATTGGAATGTCACTAAGATTACATTCAAGCATTTGAGTTTCTTCAAGGAGATCCATTAGGTATTTTCGCTGAGTCAAGTATATACCTTTGTCAGAGTAAAGGACTTCTATTCCCAAGAAATAATGAAGTCTGCCCAGATCCTTAATGTCAAATAATTTATGAAGGCTCATTTTCAACTTTGATATTTCTTCTAGGTCATTTCCTGTAACAATAATGTCATCAACATAAACTGCGAGGATCGATATCTTTATCCCTTTCTTGAAGAATATTGTATGATCATTGAGACTCCTGCAGTATCCCAAACTACACACTACTTTGCTGAATTTATCAAACCAAGCTCTTGATGACTATTTCAACCCATATATCGCTTTGTTGAGTTTACAAACTCTAATGGAAGATGACAGATTGCTGGATAGTCCTAGAGGTAGCTCCATGTATACTTCTTCATTTAAGTCTCCCTGTAAGAAAGCATTATTAACATCCAATTGCCATAGGTCCCATCCCAAATTTACTGCCATGTTAAGAAGTATTCTGATTGATGTAAGTTTAGCCACTGGTGCAAAGGTTTCTGTATAATCAATGCCATACGACTGACTGTATCCTTTAGCAACCAATCTAGCTTTATATCTCTCCACTATTCCATCTGCCTTATATTTAATAGTAAATACCCATTTGCATCCTACTGTATGTCTGTCAGAAGGTAACTGTGTGATGGTCCATGTACTGTTTTTAACCAATGCATTCAATTCTTCTTCAATTGCAGCTTTCCATAAGGGGCACTTGATTGCTTATTCAAACTTTGAAGGAATCTTTTATTTTTCAGCATTCATAATGAAGGTTTGATAACTCTGAGATGTATTGACATATGAAACATAATTAGAAATTGGATATCATGTACATGCACGCTTACCTTTGCGAACAGCAATAGGAATCTGTAGGTCACTATCTACTTGCCCTTGAGGATCTGATTCAGGGGAAATATCTTTAGTACATGGTTCTTCTCGAGTAACTCCGCCCATGTAAGGGATCATCCTTGCATTGCCGGTACCAAGCCCGGATAAAGGAGGAGGGTTGTGTTAGGAGAGTGTAGTAGACATACAACGATATGGTGACCGAATCATGACGTTGAAATTAGTGTTAGGAGCAGAGGTTTTGAATATAGTTTGTGCTTACGCACCCAAGTAGGACTAGAAGATAGTATAAAGATAGTTTTTTGGGAAGAGTTAGATAAGGTGTTTCAAAAGATTCCACAAAGGGAGATGATTTGTTTAGGAGGAGATTTAAATGGACATGTCGGTAAAGAGGCATTAGGATATCAAGGGATTCATGGAAACTTTGGTTTTGGGGATATAAACGAGGAAGGTAGGGAGATTTTAAATTTTTCTATGTCATTTGATCTCTATGTAGTCAATACAATCTTCAAAAAATGAGATGAACATTTAATTACTTATAAGAGTAGCTTATCATAAACACAAATTGATTACTTTATTTGTCGAAAAAAAGATAGAGCGTGTTGTAAAGATTGTAAGGTAATTCGAGGAGAAAGCTTAACCACCCAACATCGACTTTTAGTTATGGATTTACAAATAAAAAAGTGGGCAAAGAAGAAAAGAGTGCATCGAGCTATTTGGACTAAATGGTGGAACCTCAAAAGCGAGAAAGAAGATATATTTAAACAGAAAGTCCTTCAAGGAGATGTTTGGAATTATGTTGGCACACCCTGTAATATGTGGAACAATATGGCTATACATATTAGGAAAGTGGCGAAAGATGTGTTAGGGGTATCTAAGGGAGGTGTACTGGTACAAAAAGAAGCTTGGTGGTGGAGTGAAGTAGTACAAAATAAAATCAAGGCAAAGAGGGCATGTTACAAATTACATTATGCTAAGAAAACTAGTGAAACTTTAGAAGCTTATAAGAAAGCAAAGAAGGAAGCGAAAAAGGCCGTTAGTGAAGCAAAAGCTAAGATTTGGGATGACTTAAATAAAAAACTCAACTCAAAAGAGGGTCAAAGAGATATTTTTAGGATAGCTAGGGCTAGAGATAAGAAAACTAAAGATCTTAATTATGTTAGATGCATAAAAGACGAGGAGGAAAAAATTCTAGTGGCAAATGATGATATAAGAAATAGATGGAAAAACTATTTTTATAATCTTTTTAATGAAAATAAAGATGTTAGTATTAGTTTAGGAGATTTAGCCAAGTCAGAAAAGTATATAAACCACAATTTCTACCGACGTATTCAAAAGAATGAAGTCAAAGAGGCTCTTAAACATATGAAGAGTGGTAAATCGGTAGGACCAGATAATATTCCTATAGAAGTTTGGAAAATACTAGGAGAAATAGGAATCACTTGGCTCACAAGGCTATTTAATGAAATATGGAAAAACCAAAAGATGCCCGAGGAATGGAGAACAAGTACACTTATATCGATATATAAGAACAAGGGAGACTTCAAAATTGTGCCAATTATCGAGGTATCAAGTTAATGAGTCATACTATGAAATTATGGGAAAGAATTATCGAACGTAGGTTAAGACAAGTATCAAGTACAACACAGAACCAATTTGGATTTATGCCAGGCAGATCTACTATTGAAGCGATTCACCTTTTGAGACGTCTTATGGAACATTTTAGAGCAAAAAAGAAAGACCTTCACATGATATTTATTGATCTAGAAAAAGCTTATGATAGGGTACCGAGGGAGGTTCTTTGGAGAACTTTGGAAAAAAGAGGTATCCCATTGACATATATTAACCTTATAAGAGACATGTATGATGGTGCAAAAACATGTGTGAGGACTCATGAAGGAACGATAGACTTCTTTGAAGTTAATATTGGGTTATATCAAGGATCAATTTTAAGTCCATATTTATTTATAATGGTGATGGATGAGTTAACAAAACATATTCAAGATGAAGTACCTTGGTGTATGTTATTTGCAGATGACATTGTATTAGTGGAGGAGTCTAAGGAAAAAGTTAATAGAAAATTAGAACTATGGAGAGAAACATTAGAAAGCAAAGGCCTCCGACTTAGTAGAACAAAGACAGAATATATGGAATGTAAGTTTGATCATTTGGCTACTTCAGAGGACATAGAAATTAAAATTGGCACACATTGCATTCCCCAAAAGGAAAGTTTTAAATACCTAGGGTCAATTTTTCAAAGTGATGGAAGAATTGATGGAGATGTTACACATAGAATTAATGCTGGTTGGTTAAAATGGAGAGGAGCATCAGGTATTCTTTGTGATAAGAAGATACCATTAAAATTAAAAGGTAAATATTATAGAGCAGCAATTAGGCCTGCCATGTTTTATGGTTCTGAGTGTTGGGCAGTTAATCATCAACATGTACAAAAGATGTCTGTGACAGAAATAAAGATGTTGAGATGGATGAGTGGTCATACAAGAAAAGACCATATACTAAATGAGGTTATTAGAAACAAATTAGGAGTGGCACCAATAGAGGATAAAATGAGAGAACATCGTTTAAGATGGTTTGGACATATAGAACGAAGATCAAAAGAAGAACCTGTAAGAAGGGTAGAAAAACTAAATTTGGAAAGTATTAAAAGAGGTAGAGGACGACCACAAAAGTGTTGGAAAGAAACAATAAAGAATGATCTAGCTTATTGGGAGTTAACTGCTAACATGGCACACGATAGGGATTTGTGGAAACAAAGAATCCATGTAGCCGACCCCGTCTAGTATGGGAAAAGGCTTAGTTGTTGTTGTTGTTGTTGTATGGTTCTTCTTGAGTGTACACAATCTTCCGCTGTCCTTTCTTGTACATCAGAATCTCTTTTGAGTGTTGTGTGTTCTCCTGCTGGCTCTCAACTATCTCATGATACTCCCCCTCACTAGGAACTAGTAGAAGGACACAGCTAGGAGAGGGAGGAGAGGCTAGTGTAGGAGAATAATAAGGGGTAAATTCAAAGAAAGTGACATCCATGGAGACATATAGTTTTTGATGCAATGGATCATAACATTTATATCCTTTTTAAGAGGTCGAGTAGCCCAGAAAAATACACTTATCGGACTTGGCATCAAGTTTATCACGATTGGGAAGAGGAATATGGACAAAACATGTACACCCAAAGATACGAGGGATAAGATGGAAGGATTTGGAGGCTGGATTAAGAGAATGAATAGGACTCTTGCCCTGAAGAGTATCACTGGGCATGCGATTTATGAGATAAACAGCGGTAAGAACAGCTTCACCCCAATAGAATTTGGGAACATGACTCTGAAATAGAAGGGTTCTGGCAACTTCCAGAATATGCTGATTCTTCCGTTCAGCAAGACCATTCTGCTGAGGTGTGTATGGACACGTAGTCTGATGAACAATACCATGGGTTTGGAGATAAGAGGCTAACTGAGTCCCAACGTATTCGCCCCCATTATCGGACCGTAAAATTTTAACAATGGCATTGAATTGAGTATAAATAAATTTATGCACAAGGGGAAAAATATATGCAACTTCAGACTTCGATTTCATTAAGTAAACGATGGTAAGGCAAGTACAATCATCAATGAAGGATACAAAATACTTATGACCAAACAAAGAGGTGACAGGACTGGGACCCCATACATCTGAGTGAATAAGTTCAAAAGGTTGTGATCTGCGAGAAGCATTCAAAGGGTAAGATACCCAGTGATGTTTCCCAAGTTGACAGACTTCACATTCAAACGAAAATTTATTAGACTGGATTCGAAAACGGGGAACAATATAGGGAATTTTGGACACTGGAAGATGACCTAGACGATAGTGCCAAAGACGTTGAGCTGCATCAGGAGTAGGTGGGGCAGAAACACTGTAGGAGGTAGAAGGCTGAGTTGAGTCTTCAAGAATGTATAATCCCTTCTGTAATTTACCATGTCCAAAGATTCTTCCCGTCGCCAGATCCTGAAATACACAACCAGTAGGATGAAAAGTCACACAACAATTCAATTGACGAGTTAAAGAGCTGACAGAAAGGAGATTGATTGGAAAACTGGGAACATGATAGACGGATGGTAAATCTGAAATACAGGTAGATACAGTTCCCTGTCTAATCATATAAGTGAAGGAACCATCGGCCAATTTAATGGGTGCCTTATCTTGAAGAGTCTTGTAAGTAGCAAAGGATGAGGAGTTGCCAACCATATGATCCGTAGCGCCGGAATCAATTATCCAAGTTTTGGAAGTGGAAGGAGAGAAGTGAGTACCCGTGACAGTGTGTGTAGCCTGGGCTATGGTAGCCTGGGTTGGGGAAGGTGTTGCAGTGAATCTCTGTTCAAGGCCTTCTATGCGTTTGAGAATCTCCTGAATGCCATCAGTGGTGGGAGCGGAACTCTCCGTAGAGTGAACTGAGGGATTGCGCTGTCTATAAGAATCTGGTTTACCATGTAATTCCCAGCAATGATCTCGGGTATGTCGGGATTTGCCATAATGGGAGCAGATAAGTTTATTTCGGTCTTTAGAATTCAGTCTACCACGGCCACGACCACGACTCGGGAATCCCCCTCTGCCACGAAAAGATGAACCATCGTCTCTAACTTGAAGTACATGCTGATCTGGAGTCACAAGCTGATCCTTCTCAAGATTTCGACGATCCTCTTCTCTGATCAATAAGGAGTAAACAGTGCCCAAAGACGGAAGTTCATCTTTGCCCAAGATATTCAGTTTGACAGATTCAAATTCCGGATTCACGCCCCACAATAAATCAAAAACTTTCTTCTTTTTAAGCGCAGCCTGTCGTTCAGTATAGCAACTGGAATACTGGATATTCGTATAGTAAAAAAGTTCATTCCAAAGACCACGGAGATCTGCATAATATGTGTTGATCGAGCGATGGGCTTGTTTGCACTTTCTGATGCGTTCCAAAATCTCATATTCTTTGACAACATTCTTTTTCCGGGAATAAGCCTCGGTGACAGCACACCAAATGGCATGGGCAGATTCTAAAAACATAAACGTTTTAGAAATGGAGGGAATCATACATTGGAGCAACCACGATGAGATTAAGGCATCTTCGCGTTTCCAGATGGAATACAGGCTGTCATGGGGAGCTGGAATTGTAGAGTGCCCCATCAAATGTTCCCATCTCCCCCTAGCAACAATGGAAAGTTCCACAGAGCATGCCCATTCCATGTAATTACGTCCATCCAGTTTAGTAGAAGTAATCTGAAGCTGATCAGTTTTGTCAAAGTAACCAGAGAAGTCACTTGAAGGAGAGGAAAGGTCAAGGCCTTTACCCTTGGCAGCTATGTAGTACAAAAGAATAATTACAAAATAGGAAGTTTGAAGGGGCCAATGCTGGACAGTAAAATAGCAGAGGAGGTAGGTGCAGAAAGGAAACACCAGAGAGTCAGATTGTGATCTGAATGGGAAGCAAGATCAAGAAAAAAAAAGGAAACACACGTCTGGAATCAAGTGCAGAAACCACACGATATTCATATTCTAATCTGAATAAGAAGCAAAACCAAGAGACAGCAAGAGGCTGGATGACGCCTGACGACAAAAGAAAGGAGCAATCTGAACATGGGTAACTGCACTTCTGCATGGTGCCTCTGCTGAGACACTAAACAATAGGACTTGCACGGCTGTTATCATCCATATAGGAGTCCTATCTGCAAATCATCTTGCGATCTTGGGTAAGGCCACATGACAACATTAAAGTGTTGCCAGCAAGGAAAGAACAAATCTCAGGGCCAAGAAAAAGGCGCCTGGAGACAGTCCACAATGGGGCTGAAAGTGATGGCGGCGGAAGGAGCTGAGGGCTAGGTTGCACGTGCGCAGGAATCCCAGAGAGAGCGTCTGACATCTGATACCATTTTAGAATAAACTTCTTGGAATAAACGTCTTCTTATTATGCAAAATGAGAGAAACTTACATGATATTGCAGATTGGAGGCATTCCTCCAATCTGCATCAAGAACAAAATCATCCACCTTCCTGCAGCCGTCACCCACTCTTTTCTTATCCTTTCTACTTAACCCTAATCACCTATTAATACCCTATCTAACTCAATTTCCTAATCTACCCCTACTAAGAATTAACTATCTCTAAGATGACATAAGACTCACATGACTCTTTTATACGACTTGACTTATTACATGACACAATTCGACATTCCTTAACAGAAGGTAGTCCACTGGAGCACGAGCAACTCTAATGATGTACTTCTCCCATTCTTACTAATAAAAGTAGCGGAGAGACATATTTGCCTGGGAAACTTACATTAGGGTGGTTTCCAGACAACCTAGGCATTGTCTAAAAGATCTCTATTTCTTGATTACGATCATTTCATATCCAAATGATTAAGCAACAAAAACAAGAACTAAAAAATAGTAGCCAATCTACTGTATATAATGCATGACTTACAACACCTTGCAGCAAAAATAAATCAGTCTGGATAGTCTAACATGGAGGGTGATGCGATTGTTGCTTTTACCCGACAAAGTCCACCATAACCTTCCTGCCACCCTCCATGCCCTACACTTCTTCATTCCGCTAAGTCGACAAAGAGAAGTTCGAGAGTTGAATAAACTAGTAAGGCCAGAATTATCTAGCGTCGTTTGTACAGATACAACTGAGGTACACCCATGTGCCTTCTTAACAACAACAACAACTAAGCCTTTTCCCATACTAGACAGAGTTGGCTACATGGATTCTTTGTTTCCACAGAGCCCTATCATGTGTCATGTTAGCAATTAACTCACAATAAGCTAGATCATTCTTTATTGTTTCTTTCCAACACTTTTGTGGTCGTCCTCTACCTCTTTTAATACTTTTAAAATCTAGTTTTTCATACCTTCTTACATGTTCTTCTTTTGATCTTCTTTCTATATGTCCAAACCACCTTAAACGATATTCTCTCATTTTATCCTCTATTGGTGCCACACATAATTTATTTCTAATAACCTCATTATGTATACGGTCTTTTCTTGTATGACCACTCATCCATCTCAACATCTTCATTATCATAGACATCTTTTGTACATGTTGATAATTAATTGCGCAACACTCAAAACCATGGAACATGACAGGCCTAATTGTTGCTCTATAATATTTACCTTTTAACTTTAATGGTATCTTCTTATCACAAAGAATACTTGATGCTCCTCTCCATTTTAACCAACCAACATTAATTATATGCGTAACATCTCCATCAATTCTTCCATCACTCTGAAAAATTGATCCTAAGTATTTAAAACTTTCCTTTTGGGGGATACAATGTGTGCCAATTTTAATTTCTATATCCTTTGAAGTAACCAAATGATCAAACTTACATTCCATATATTCTGTCTTTGTTCTACTAAGTCGGAAGCCTTTACTTTCTAATGTTTCTCTCTATAGTTCCAATTTTCTATCAACTTCTTGCCTTCCTAAATCATGGTCAACCTCAAAATCGCATCCTAACCTTTTAGTAGTGGTGATGTCATTGTGCAATCAGATTTGAGTCTTTAAAGGGACCTTGCAGATGTAAGCGCCAAATGTCTAAGATATCCACATAATGGGGTATTAACCAACAACAACCAACATGGAGATCATGTATAAAGCAGGTTTGCAATCTCCAACTAAAATCTATAGTTGATGATACACACATATATAATTCATGGGTAGTTATTCATGCTCCTTAATACATGCACGAAAGTAGACATCTTGGTGACAAAGGTCAGAAAATCATAATATATGTATTTAAAGCACAAGGTCCAACATCTTTAGTCACTTTGACATAACGACTTAACTCAAATAACAACATAGGATCATTCACCCCAAGCACCGAAGATTTCAAATAGTAACCCCAAGTGGAATAGCACTAACAGAAAGAGATTATTCAGTTTTGTTAAGAGACTATAATAAGGGTGTATTGTTATATCAGCCCTTATGGAGGGCATTTGTGTCTCTTAAAGTTACAAAGGGTTTTTTCCCCTAAGATGTGAAACAATTATTCCAATCAATGCATTTTAGCTGCCTCTTCTTTATTTTCTTTCATTTTCTTCTATTTTTTCCTGCATTAGATTGTTGATTTCAATATCTTATCAGCCAATATGGTATCAAAGCATGGATAGAGTTCTCCCGACTAAGTTTGCTGTTAACTATGGTTGCTCCCATTGTTATCCTCCATCTCCTGTACTAGCTATTTCTATTGTTCCATTCATTCTCTACTAGTTGGCTGAAGCAATACGCTCTGTTGTTGATTTGTCGCCAACGTCCTCTACTGCTGCTGTTTATTTTGCTGTTTGTAAGGCGTTGGAGTCATCCAGTGCATGGAGAAGGACTAGACTGGTGCCATGGTGACCAAATTAGTGGTTGATAAGAAGTTAATTGTGTGGCTGTTTCCGGTAATTCTTTAAGGTTTTCTTAGTGTTGAGTCTCTGATGCCATGATGACCAGATTGCGTTCAATTGTGTCTTCGGCAACTTGATAACTAAGGAAATTGCTCTCATCCAACTTGAAAAATCCCATTTTGCATGGAACAATGGGCACCTTAAGTCTTGGATCTTATTTCTATGAGTTTACAAACAAGAACCAACAACCAAGTAACCACATCCACTAAAAACATTTAAAGAACAAGATGGAACAAGACAAAATTTCTTCCACTTGAAACGGGTACATTGAATTGAATCAGGACTGAAAAGCCTAAACCTCCAAATAAGTTGGTAAATCTCAAAACAAAAAGGATGAGGGGCCAGCAAATAGTCACTCCTTACTCATTAGGCAAGATTATTTTTTCATCATAAAGCAGTGCT
Organism: Brasenia schreberi; assembly: GCA_036023115.1. Classification (NCBI taxonomy): domain Eukaryota; kingdom Viridiplantae; phylum Streptophyta; class Magnoliopsida; order Nymphaeales; family Cabombaceae; genus Brasenia; species Brasenia schreberi. The sequence continues at coordinate 8,885,537 of JAYKKT010000055.1, read as the reverse complement.
TTCCCTCCTGATTTCTTAGATGGCAATTTTCTTTTTCTCGATTTCCAGTCCTGCTCATGCTTCTTAGGGGTTGGAAGAGCCATTAGTCCAGGTGGTACAGCATCTGTACCTACAAAAAGATAAAATCAACTAAAGACCAATTAACCTCAGTACCAAAAACAGGCATCAGTAGCCCTGATTGTGAGCAGAGGACTGAGGAGACTTGGCAGGAGTTTTTAATAAATTACCAGTAGAAATTTTAACTCCTTCAAGATCAACTTTTCTCATCTTTCTTAAACTTTTCTGCTCCTCACTACCATGATCTACAAATGCAGGCTGACCTTCAAATATTCGAGAATGCCATTCAGCATCCAATTGCTTAATAACTTTTTCCAACGCTACAGGCTCAAGAATTTTCTCATACATATGATCTTCTTGAAGTTTTCCAGTGGGTGCCTCATTATAACATCCATCTAGTTCATCCATAGCAAACTCCAAATCCATTGGATAAGGTGGAAGAATCCTATAATGATAGATGTCAGTATACGATACTTATTAATCAATTATGTACCTTGTACTGGAAAAAACACATTGTATAAACATACTCATCTTCCATAAAGAAGTTTCCTTCAGGAATTGAATGCCATATGGCTTCACAAACTTGATAACCCTATACAGACATACCAAAAAGTGTTGAGAAACAATGAGTCTGCCAAAGGAATCTACTAAACAAGTTCAACATGAAGACCTACGTATGAAAGAATATGAGCTAACAAGTTATATACCAAGAATGAGTCAAAATTCCAATGCGGTTCCACTTCATCTGCCATGTGTTGCAGTTGAGAACTTTTTTAGTTCACATGATAAAATAAAGCACTAAACTAAAATTGAATAAGCAAATACCAGCCTGAAAAGATAAGGTTTGGTAGATACCTTGAAGGGTAATCTGTTCAGAACTTTTGACATGTTGATTGAATGAGCTACATAATAAGTATCCTGCCATAAGCTTGATTTTGCTCCAACAGAAGATCTCAAACAAAATAATTCCCAAAAAAGGATATGGGGGGCTTACTCATTGGTGTTGTATCCTAGTTTGTCGAGATCTAAAGCATCTAGTTCAAATCCATCAGGTAAAGTCATAGCATGAACAGGTGATGCATTAGCTGATGCAGAAAAGATGGCTCCTGTAGTTCCCCATGAAGTTTTCAACTTTGTCAATGCCTCATTACAATCATCATGTAGGTATCCTACTTTCTTTGAATATATCCTAACAACTCCTAGTAGAAGGTGACCAGCAATTCTCAATGCAATGGGAATCTCAATGGGATCTTTAATGATATTATCTGTAGACATACACACGCACACACGCAGAAAGAGTATTACTTAAAAAGGTTGATTAAAATACAAGTAGCAAAAAGAAAACATTACAACTTGTATAAATTTACTCTCATGTCATACCAGCTGTGGCTTAAGGGAAAACCAGCAAACCAAATGGGTGAAGTTATGCATGTGCATAAGCATTTATATGAAATGAATAGGAGTACCCATTTCAAGAAATATTCAAGGCACACAAGAAAGCTTAAAGTGAAACAATTGTAAAAAGAAATATATTTTTCTTTGTTTTTCTGTAATTCTTTGTTCTTTTTGTAATCAGATCCATGCCATTAGGATTAGGCCATCAGACTAGCCGTTGGAAACCCAGTTACTTGGAGTGTGTTCTATTGAACTCTCTTCCTTATAAATCTCCTTCCATTGTATATAGTTATGCAATGTTTTTGAGCTGATTAATATAAATTTATTTTATATTCACTTTAGTATTCTTGCTTAGTGACAGGCATTTTATAGTCACTTTTTGGTAGCTGATTTTCTTGGATACAAGCATCGAATTGTTGTCATCCCTATTGAAGATTTCCTTGGATACAAGCATCGAATTGTTGCAATCCCTATTGAAGCACTTAAGGTATTGTTTCATTACATGGTATCAGAGCATAATAGTCCTCTTTGATCGATGAGGTACTGTCTTGGGAAGCATGCCGAGTTATATAGAAGGTTTTTTCAAGGTACAAAAGTATTTGGTGTTCTACGTACATTGCTCTTACATCTATCCAAATAAGCATATCTCTTGATCTAAAAGATCCTCCAAGTGTGTATTCTTCTATTAAAATGGAAGATAAGAGCTTCTTCAATTTTCATTTAATAGGTTCCAACTACAAAACATAGCTACATTTATTTCAAAAGGTTATGGAGCTATAGAAATGAAATAAAAGTGGAGCCCTTCATGAATGCAACTTTAGAACAAAAAAAAGAATATGATATGGGTTCTCATGTTCAAAGTGATGTGGCCCATAAGACAAAATCTATCTCTTAGATAAGGTGATAAAGGGATAAATGAGTTTTTTAGTGAATTTTCAAATTTTAGAATTAACTTAATAGTTATGAAAAGAAATGCATACATTGTCTTGATACAAGGAAATGTAAACAAAATGAAGACTTTGTCCATGAATGTTTGAGGCTTAAGAATTTGAACGAGTGAGATCTTCGCATATACACTGAAAGTCATTCTACTAAAGAAGAAGTGCTTACCAATCTTAAAATAGTGGAAACAAGACTTAACGAGGCTAGGCTTCAAAAAGACTCCACTTTATCCGCATAGTATTGGAAATCGTGGAAGCGCAATGGATGATTGAATATAAAAAACAGTGAAAAGAAAATATGGAAATCGAATGAGGGGGTAGGCCCTTCAATGGGGGCCAACCCCCCTCTCTCTCTTTCTTAATCTTAATCTCTTAACCCTAATACATCATGTTCAACCCTTATATAATAGGTTGTTAGACACAAAATGCCCTTCGTATTACGGGCAATTACAATAATACGTAAAACATCAAAAATACTAAAACTGACACTAAAAATAGCATATATTCATATTCTTCAACACCCCCCAAGTTGGGAGTGAGATACTTCGAACTCCAAATTTACCAAAAAACTGATTCTTTCTTCTTTCTTCTTATTTTTATGATTTTTGAGCTCTCTTCGTTGTCCGCTTTTCAGCAACCTGCCTAGCTGTAACATTATTTATCAACCTTCATGGTTGTTCTTTAGCAGCTTCATGGCTGCACCAATCTTCAACAGCTTCTTTGGTTGCAACATCTTCAACTCAACCTTCTTGGCTGTCATTTTCAACAGCTTCTTTGACTGCAATATTTTCAGCAACTTCTTTGGCTGCAACATCTTCAACTCAACCTTCTTGCCTGGTCATTTTCAGCAGTTTCTTTGACTGCAAAACACATTTAAGCATTTCTCATGACTACAATCTTCACCTCATAAAAAAACAAGAAGTTTCTTCACAACACTTCTTCCATGTCAAACTAATTGGACTGTACTCTTACAACCCAATTTGCATATCAATCATCAATCACTTCACAACCACCTCCAATCCATGTTGCATCAAACACTTGGTGTGCAAGTTAATCATCTCTTCTTCTTAGGCATTTCATCAAACAGTTGGTTTGTAACTCATTTTATCCTTATCTTCACCTCATAAAAAAGCAAAAAGTTTCTTCACAACACTTCTTCCATGTCAAACTAATTGGGTTGCACCCTTGCAACCCGATTTGCATATCAATCATCAGCCACTTCACAACCACCTCCAATCTACATTGCATTAGACACTTGTGCAGGTTAATCATCTCTTCTTCTTGGGCATTTCATCAAACAATTGGTTCGCAACTCATTTTATCCTTATCTCACACTCTGCTTCCTTTTAAGAGTCTCCACCTTGACATCTGTATCCATTTGCATAGGCTTGTCACCACGTTTTGCATACATGTCCACCAAAGCAGTTCCTACAAAAGCATCCTGTGATAATAGTAGTTTAGTAGCCAAAGCATGAACAGAGAGCCCATTCAACACATCCCCGGTAGATGCAAACACTTTTAAGATACTAAAGTGAGTGACTGAATGAGGAGCAACACACTCTGAATGCATCTCTTGGAAGATCCTGACAACACGCTCTGGATGTCCATTCTCCAAGTAGCCGCGAATCATACAATTACAAGAAACTGGATCCTTCTGACCTTTCAGAATTGAAGGAAAGCACTCAGCGCATCTTGCAAATATCCAACCACCAAGTTTCCTTCATCACATGTGGTGCCACTCTTCACAAGAAAAGAGTGAACCCACATTCCACATTGGATGTCACCGCATTGAGCACATGCAGATAACAGATCCACCAAAGAAATCAAATTAGGAATTAGACCAAACTGCAGCATTCTAAGGACCATAGAAACCGAATCCTCGTTGTTCTTAGCCAATCCAGAAACCATCACCAACCATGAAACCACATGCTTATCTTCCAACCCATTGAAAACGCAGATGGCTCCATCGACATTTCGTGTCCAAGCCATCGACTGGCAAGTAGCAAACAAATGATTAAGACATCGTTCGGATGTACACCATCTTTGCTTTGCATTCTTTTGAATAAGGTAAACGCATCTGCGACGCATTCCATTCGCACGTAACCCTGAACAAGTGTCGACCAAAAGACAACATTTCTATGAGGAATTTCATCAACCACTTTGTGTGCATCCACAATATTGCCGCAAGTCACATGCATGAGGACGAGGGAGGATGCAACAAATGGATCTAAAGACAACCAAACTTTTCGGCGAGTGCGTGGGAGGGGCAGCCGAGCGGGGAAGCAGAGAGGAGCACAAATACGAGTCATTTTTTATCGATATTTCCATACAGCTATACATCAGATTACACAAAAAATGAGAAAGAAGATAGAGGGGATTCGGCCCATACCTGCAACCGCCCTATTCACTTTCTTCAATTCTTAAAGTTCTCCAGTACACGGTTAAGGGTTTCTCCCCTTTAAATAATAGGTTACAATCTCTTAATTACTAAAGTGTCATTAATGAGGCTTCATTTAAAGTTACCTTTAAAAACGATAATTATATAAACCTTAATTACAAAAAAACAGATTCTAGGTAATCTTCAATCACGTCCTGTAGATCTCGGATGACCTCACAGTTTCTTACTTTTCAAGTCACTAAGTTTCCTCCTAAAAACATGCAAGGTAACACTCGAGGTAGTGAACAACTGTCTACAAGACTTGGCATAATTTGCATTTGTATAGGTTTCAATGGTCAATTTTTGTTCTCTCTACGAAATAGAAGTCCTCTTCCGGGCTTGTCTTCAAATCTTGGAAAATTCTATTCCACACTAGCATATGTCTCTCACGAGGATCATGCATAAACTAGCTAACCACATTGACGACATAGATAAAGCTATGTCGGTTTGGTGTGAGACAAATATATCAATTTTTCCACAAGTCTACGATATTATGCCTTATCCACCCTTGGGCTTTCCTCGTTGTTTTTTTTTTTTTCAATCCTGTGATTTTATTCAATAGGTGCCTCTTATTGTTTTGCAACCTAGCTTACTGTTTCCTTAAGAATATCTAGGACATATTTCCTTTGGGAAATAAAGATGCCTTATTTGGAATAGGCAACCTCATCCCAGGAAGTACTTGACTTCCCCAGTCCTTCATTTCAAATTGTGTAGCTAATTTTCTTTTAAGGACTGTTTCTCAACCTCATCATCACCCGTAAGGACGATGATCATGTCAACATAAACCGGAAAAGTATAAGCTTGCCTTCTTTGGAATGTTTTATAAGGAGGGTATGATCTCACTGGCTATTGCCTATAACCTAAGGACACCATAGCATTGGTAAACCTCCCAAACCAAGCACTGAGGAAACATTTAAGTCCATATAAGGCCTTCCTTAACTTGCACACCATATTCCCTCCACCGGTAGGTTCATATCCTAGTAGGATGTCCATATATACTTCCTCTTCCAAATTCCCATGGAGAAAAGCATTTTTAACATCAAATTGGTGCAAGTCCCATCCGAAGTGTCTTTGCTAGCGAGAATGATCTGACATTTGTGTTCATCTTTGCTACTTGGGGCTAATGTTTCCTCATAATAGCTTCAACCCACTGCTTATTCTTCGACGCTTCAAAGTAGTTCTTCGGAATTTGATGTATCTCAGCCTTTAGCACAAAATTGTAGTAGCTTTATGATAATCTATCATAGGAAATGAATTTGGAAATCAGATACTTACAGCATGATCTCTTCCCTTTTCTGAGTGCTATAGGAACATCTAAGTCGTCTAAATCCTTATCACTTGTTTCTTCCACGATTTCATTTGAATCATATGTTGTTTCTCCCCCTTGATTCATAATATTTGTCAGTTTGTTCCTAAATATATTTCTTTCCTCCTTTTTGTATACTTGCATTCTGTTTTCTCCTGTGGGTTGATCTGTTCTTGCAAAAGAATTTTCTTCCTCTAATTCTTCACTAGTACTAATCCTTGAGTTAACTGTTTCTTCAATACTAGAATTAGATACATCATTCGAATTTCTGTAGTATGGAGTAGTTTCAAAGAAGGTTACATCCATAGAAACATACTTTCTATGAGAACTAGGATCATAACAAATATATCCTTTCTTTTCACAAGAATACCCAATAAAGATACATTTTATTGCCCTTAGATCAAGCTTGTCTCTGAATTGTTGATGAACATGCACATAACAGACACATCCAAATATTTCGAGAATGAGGTGAAATGGATTATCCTTATGTTTAATCACCTTGAATGAAGACTTTCCAGCAAGGATCACAGTAGGAATTCTATTTATGATATATACTGCTGTAAGAATTGCTTCTGGCCAAAAATATTTTGGAACATTGTGTTCAAGAAGTAAAGTTCGAGCAATTTCTAAAATGTGTCGATTCTTTCGTTCGGCCACTCCATTATGCTGTGGGGTGTAAACACACGATGTCTGATATATAATACCGTGAGACTGAAGGTATGATTCCAACTGAATATTATAAAATTCTCCACCATTATCAGATCTGAAAGTTTTAATGGTATAACCAATTGAGTCTTAATAAGATTATGAAATAGAGGAAAAATTATGGATATTTCTGATTTGGACTTCATTAGATAAACAAAGGTAAGTTTGGAAAAATCATCAATAAAAGTAATGAAATACTTAAAGTTTCCCAAAAAAGGTATCACACATGGTCCCAAAACATCAAAATGTATCAACTCAAAAGAAAAAATTGATCTTGAATCACTACTAGAAAAAGTAGCTTTATGATGTTTTGCCCTCTGACATACATCACATTGAATGACCACATCACTATGAATTGAAAAGGAGACAAACTCTCTTATTTTAGAAACAAGCAAATGTCCTAATCTACTATGCCAAATTCTTATTTCTTATTCAAATTTGAATGACCATATGGAGAGAATGTAACTGTACAATTCATATCTCTAACCAAGGAACTTACTGAAAATTTCAGAATATATATCACTGAATTAAGTCTGAGATTATCTCTCCGAATTGCTCCTTTTCCTTTCATAGGAATTAAAGAACTATTTGCTACTTTCACATACTGTGGAGTTGAAGTCATTAAAGAACTATTTGCTACTATTTGCTATTCATATCTCTAAGATTAGGTTTGTTCCCTACGATATGATTGGTAACCCCTGAATCTATTATCCAATCAGAAGAAGATATAAAATATTTAAGAGAGTAGTTACCACTAATACTGTAAGAAGCAGGAGGACTTAAGTCTGTTTTTGATGAAGAAGTGGAAGGTTGATCACGTAGGTGTGTTTCAATTTTAGCTATCGGTTTCTTTAATTATGTCATTTCATCTATACGACTCATTTATGCTTTTTTATCAGATATAGTTGCCACATGACTGCCATAATCTTTATATTCTATAGGTTTTCTGTCATAATCTTTATATTCTGTAGGTTTTCAAATAATTTCCCAACAATACTCCCGTGTGTGTCTTCTTTTTCCGCAATGAGTGTACTGTAGCTTGTTCTTATCATCATAATTTTGATTTCTACCTCTTCCTCTACCTCTGGTCGAGTCTCTTCCTCTGTGATAATTATTCTGTCCTCTACCAATAAATGCAGATCTCTCAACTTGTATATGTTCGTCTTTTTCTAAATTCTTTTGATATTCTTTCCTTAGAAGAAGTGAATATACTGTTCCAAGAGATAGTAGTTCTTCCTTGCTTAGGATATTTAACTTGATGGATTCATATTCTGATGAGACTCCCCAGAGTAAATCAAACACTTTCCTAATTTTTCCTTCAGCAGTTCTCTCTTTTACAGAGTGACTGCACTTATTTTCCACAAGATGTCTTTGTTCATTCCAAAGTTCTTGTAGTTCTCCAAGCTCTCACTTGTTTTGTTCTCTATAATTTCTTCCATCTAATCGGATATTTGTGATTTGGAATGGTTCTAGCTTTTGATCATTTCCATATGCAGCAGATAGTGATTCCTCTTTCAATCTTCCTTCCATATTATTTCACTGTCGTTTGATTACTTCTGTCGATGATCACCACTCTCCTTGTATTGATTTATTTCTTTCTTATATATGTACTCTGGTGTAATTAGTAACTTGCTCTATAAATTTTTCTGATATACTGGTTCTTATTGATGACGCATTGCCATAACCAAGGGTTGACCTGATTCTGAGTGGGACTGTCACCTAAGTCTATTGTGGTTCTTCAATAAGACTTGTTTAGTCGCTTCTATTACGTTAAGGGATGCCTTGAAATCCTCTTGTTGTCACTGTCAACAAATATTTCAAATATGCAATCTGATCTACTTGAATCACCTTGACGTGCAGAGATAAAAATTCTTTCGGCTGACAACAAATATTTCAAATATGCAATCTGATCTACTTGAATCACCTTGACGTGTAGGGATAAAAATTGTGTCGGCTGTCAACAAATACCTATACCAATTCGTTTCACAAATACCTTTGTACCAAGTCTGATTCAATTGGATTATAAAGAGATAGTGCAGTATGTCCTAGACTTGCACGTTGAAACAAATTATGAATAGAGAATGTAGTCTATCCTAGACTTGCATGTTGAAACACAAAATATTTTACTTACTGCTGTATTTTTCAGGAACATATGACTTTGGCTGGCTGCTACGATCTCACAGAAGGCTCTGATACCATGATCGATATTTCCACACAGTCAAACATCAGATTACACAAGAAACGAGAAAGAAGATGGAGGGGATTCGACCCATACCTGCAGTCGCCCTATTCACTTTCTTCAATTCTTAAAATTCTGCAGTACACGATTAAGGGTTTCTCCCCTTTAAATAATAGGTTACAATCTCTTAATTACTAAAGTGCCATTAATAAGGCTTTATTTAAAGTTACCTTTAAAAACGATAACTATATAAACCTTAATTACAAAAAAATAGATTCTAGGTAATCTTGAATCACGTCCTGTAGATCTTTGATGACCTGTAATCATCCAACAATTTTAAGATCCCAAACCAAATATCCACTTCGACACTTTCCTAAAATCAACGACTGAAAAGTTCTGGCAGTTCTTCAAGCTCTCACGTATCTTGCCAACTAATTTGTTATCCTAGAGATTCAAGCTCCTCAATGAACCAATATCTCCAATTACGTTTGGTATCTTGTCGGAGAATACATTACAACAACTAAGCCTTTTCCCATACTAGACGGGGTCGACTATAGTCAGAGAATACATTGCTCGAAAAAAAAATCCATGGTATTCAACTTCAATCCTCCATGCCATTAAGGAATTGATCCACTCAAGCGATTCCTCAAAATCGACGAACTTTAGCAATAAACACCCACCGATATCATCTGAAATGATGCGGGAGAACTCAGTTATGGAAGAAGCCATCCGTTTGCACAAGTTTCTCGACAGCTAACTTCTCTGAGATCTCCCTCTCTCCCAAGCACGCACGTCCGCACCCACTACCCATTGCTCCCATCAATCAAACGGCTCTTATTGGAAAATAATTGCATTAATCAAAATGAAGATCACTTACAAAATGCCTCCAATCTGCCCAAAATGCTGAAATCGGCTCCCCTAGGCCTGCCGCTAGCCACTCTTCTTCTTTTTAAATAACCCTAATCACTAGTACTTATACTACCCTATCTAACTTAAATTCCTAAACTACCCGCGATTAGTACTAATTACTATAAAAGAAACATAACCCATTAGTACACCTAAATAACGTGAAATACAAGAAGGACGACATCCTTTAACACTCCCCCTCAAGTTGGGTGAAGGATGTTTATAACACCCAACTTGAATAATGTCTCTTTTAATTGTCTGTTGGTAGTAGCTTTGGTTAGGAAATCAGCCATCTATTTGATAGATTAAACATACTCCAGCTTGAATTCTTGATTGGTTATTTTCTCTCTGATGAAGTGACAATCAATCTCTATATTCTTTGTTCTTTCATGATATACTGGATTAGAAGCCATCTGAATTGCTGCACTACTGTCACAATATAGTGGTATAGAATGATTAGATGAGAATCCCAATTCACTGATCAATGAAGACACCCACTGTCCTTCACACATAGCTTATACTATGGCCCGGTATTCTGCTTTTGCTATAGATCTAGCCACCATTGTTTGTTTTTTACTCTTTCAAGATACAATGTTACCATTGAGTAACGTAACATAACCTATAGTTGATTTTCGATCATCACGTGAACCTACCCAATCAGCATCAGAATAAAGTTCAATGTACAAATTAGATGACTTAGAATAAAGTAAACCCATTCCTTATATTGCCTTTAGATATCGAAGAATTTTATATACTGCATCCATATGATTCTTGGTAGGAGAATGCATATATCGGCTCATAATACCAACTGCATAAGTAATATCGGGACGAATAATAGTCAAATATATGAGTTTGCCCACCAATTTCTGATATTTGTGAGTGTCTCTGAATTCTTCACTATCACCACTGAACAATTTCTGATTTACTTCCATAGGAATGTCACTCAGTTTACATTCTAGCATATTTATTTCTTCCAGAAGATCCATCAAATATTTCCGCTGAGTTAAGAAAATACCTTGGTTGGAATAGAGAACTTCAATGCTCAAAAAATAGTGAAGTCTACCCAAATCTTTAAGATCAAGCAATCTGTGAAGATTTACTTTTAACTTGGATATTTCTTCAGAGTCATCTCCTGTGACAATTATGTCATCAACATAAACTGCAAGAATAGATATTTTTGTTCCTTTCTTGAAGAAAATGGTATGATCATTAATACTTTTGTTGTAGTCAAGACTGCACACTACTTTGCTAAATTTATCAAACCAAGCCCTTACAGATTGCTTCAGCCCATAAATTGCTTTATTGAGTTTACACACTCTATTAGCACACACTTTTATATTCATTCCTGGTGGTAGTTCCATGTAAACCTCTTCATTTAAGTCTCCTTGTAGGAAAGCGTTTTTAATATCTAGTTGCCACAGATCCCATCCCAAATTTGCTGCCATACTGAGAAGTATTCTTATTGAAGTGAGTTTCGCCATAGGTGCAAAAGTTTCTATATAATCAATTCCATATGACTGACTGTATCCTTTAGCAACCAATCTTGCTTTATATCTCTCCACAGTTCCATCTTCCTTGTATTTAATAGTAAACACCCACTTACATCCTACAATATTTCAGTCAGGAGGTAGCTGTGTGATGGTCCATGTATTGTTCTTCACAAGAGCTGTTAGTTCTTCTTCAATTATAGCTTTCCATAAATGACACTTGATTGCTTCTTCAAATTTAGAAGGAATCTTATGTTTCTTAGCATTCATAACAAAGTTCTGATAAATCTGAGAAGTATTGGCATAAGAGACATAATCAGAAATTGGATATCGTGCACATGTACGCTTACCTTTGCAAATAGCAATTGGTAGTTCAAGACCATCAGTCCCTTCCACATGAGGATCTGAGTTAGGAGAAATATCTTTGGTACTTGTATAAGGGGCTGATTAATCTTCAGTGTAGATGATGTTTCTTGATCCTCTCTTATACATCAAGATCTCTCCTTGCTTAATAACTTCATTTCTGTTATCATCTGCATCTTCTTTGGCATTATCTGGGACTATAGGTAGGACATATGGAGAAATTTCCTAAGAAATAGTGGACTCCCCCTGAGAAGTATAATAGGGAGTAGATTCATTGAAGGTAACATCCATGAAAACATATATCTTTTTGCCTAGAGGATCATAACATTTATAGCCCTTTTGAGAATTGGAATAGCCAAGAAAAATGCACTTTACTGATTTCGGATCCAATTTATCATGATTCGGTAAATGAACATGTACAAAACAAGTACAACCAAAGATACGGGGAACTATATGAAATGGTTTTGATTCTTTATTGAGACACTTTATTGGACTTTCACCTTGAAGTACATTACTAGGCATCCTATTTATTAGGTGAACTGCTGTAAGAACGGCTTCTTCCCAATAGAATTTAGGAACATTAATTTGAAGTAGCAGAGTTCTAGCTACCTCTAGAATATGACGATTTTTACTTTCAGCGATTCCATTTTGTTGAGGAGTATAGGAACAAGAAGTCTGGTGGACTATACCATGTGTGTGTAAATACTCTGTGAATTGCTTACTAATGTACTCCCCCCCATTGTCTGAACGAAGGATTTTCACTGAAGAATTGAATTGGGTAAGAATGAATTTATGTATAATTGGAAAAATTAACGAAACTTCATACTTTGATTTCATTAAATATATAATTGTAAGGCGAGTACAATCGTCAATAAAGGAAACAAAGTATCTCTGACCAAATAAGGAAGTAATAGGACTAGGACCCCAAATATCTAAATGCAGAAGTTCAAAAGGCTGAGAACGTCTAGAGTCACTCAAAGGATAAGTAGCCCTTTGATGTTTCCCAAGCTAACAGACTTCACATTCATATTGAATTTTATTGACTCTAAGATGAGGTAGTACATAAGGAAGTTTAGACACAAGTAAATGACCAAGACAATAATGCCAAAGCCGAATCTCTGAATCCTAAATTGTTGCGGCTGAAGCTTTATAAGAAGTTTCATGCTGAAGATGATCATCCAAAATATATAAGCCCCTCTGAAGCCTACCATGACCAAAGACTTTCCCCGTCTTCAGATGCTGAAACACACAATCAATGGGAGTAAAAGTTATACTGCATTTCATGGTACGAGTCAATGAACTCACTGAAAGTAGATTAATTGGAAAACTGGGAACATGATAGACTGATGTTAAAGTAGCAAGACATGTGGGCGCACTTCCTTGTCCAACCATATATGAGTAAGAGTCATCTGCTAACTTAATAGGCTCTTGTTTTGGAAGAAGTCTGTACTCTGAAAAGTAAGATGATCCTCCTACCATATGATCTGTGGTACCTGAATCGATAATCCAAGTCTTTGAATTAGAGTTAGATAAGTTACCCTTAACAATGTGAGTTGCCTGTACTATTAAAGCTTGAAAGGTAGATAGTTGAGACTGTCCAAATAGTCTTGTTTCAAGTCCTTCAATTCTCTTAATAAGTTCTTGCATTCCATCGATATTAGTCGTGGTATTCTCAGTAGGATTTCTGTTTTTATAATAGTTTGGTTTGCCATGTAATTCCCAACAGTATTCTCTGGAATGTCTGGATTTTCCACAACGAGAACAGATAAGTTTTTCTTTTTCATCAGGATGAGATCTACCACGTCCTCGTCCACGACCTTGATATCCTCCTCTTCCATGATAATGCGAATTTTCTCCTCTTGTTTGAAGTACATGTTGATCAGTAATGTGAAAATTATTCTTTTCAATATTTCTTCGATCCTCTTCCCAAATTAATAATGAGTATACAATTCCCAATGAAGGTAGTTCATCTCTTCCCAAGACATTCAGTTTTATTGATTCAAATTCTGAATTTGCACCCCACAGTAAGTCGAATACCTTTTTCTTTTTAGCCTCTGCATTTCTTTCAATTTGATATGAAGAGCACTTGATACCGGTGTAGTACTGAAGTTCATCCCAAAGTCCTCTAAGATCAGCATAGTAGTCACTGATAGAACGTGATCCTTGTTTACAATTCCTGATCTATTCCAAAATTTTATATTCTTTTGCTACATTCTTCTTCCAGGAATAAGCCTCTGAAACTGCACACCAGATATCATAAGCTGATTCAAGAAACATAAATGTCTTTGCTATTGATGGAATCATGGACTGTAGTAACCAAGATGAGATTAGTACATCTTCTCGTTGCCAAACGGGGTAAAGAGAATCATATATATCTGGAATGGGTGTCTGACCCATAAGATGAGTCTATCTCCCCCTTGCAATAATAGCCAATTTCACTAACCTAGACCACTCCAAATAACTTTTTCCATCTAACCTTGTTGTGGTAATTTGAAAACTTTCTCCCTTTTCATTCATGGAGTGCTCACACATTGTGACTGGAGTTTCAATTGCCTTGCCTTTACTTGCCATAAATATTCAATTCAAGGATAAAGGATGAATATGTTTAGTATGATTCAACTCAATTTTGTCCTCTACGCCACAAGATGATAAGATGGAATATGACTGCCACCAAATGTTCGGATGATGATGAAAGTTTCTTCACAAATAAGAATCGGTAATCCACTTAGTGATAACGATATAACACAACTGAATCGTATGGCATCAATATGGCAGCAATGTGTTGGTTGTCCACGATAATGACAGTCCACTATAATGACAACATATATAAATCGTCTCTGAAATTCCAAAGAAGACCACGCACGTCTGCTATCTACTCTAGGGCACAATAAACAATATAGTTTGTTGTTCACGCCAAGGCTGTCCACGCCAGTGAGTGCAGTCACACACAAAAATATGTAGATCTTCCTTTGATTTGTGCAGAAAATCCTCTTTTCACTGAGCGATTTCAATCAGATTTCTTCACCAACATAAATCACGATCTTAAAACGACTAACACACAGATTTTTGGGCCTTATAAGCTCTGATACCATATTGGAAAATAATTGCATTAATCAAAATGAAGATCACTTACAAAACGTGGCAGATTGGAGGCCCAATCTGCCCAAAATGTTGAAATCGGCTCCCCTAGGCCTGCCGCCAGCCACTCTTCTTCTTTTTAAATAACCCTAATCACTAGTACTTATACTACCCTATCTAACTTGAATTCCTAAACTACCCCCGATTAATACTAATTACTACAAAAGAAACATAACCCATTAGTACACCTAAATAACGTGAAATACAAGAAGGATAACATCCTTTAACAGCTCTGATACCATGTTGGAAATCATGGAAGTGCAACAAATGATCAAATATCAGAAAACAGTGGAGATCGAAAGAGGGGGCAGGCCCTCCATTGAAGGTCGCCCCCCCTCTTTCTCTTTCTTAATCTTAATCTCAATCTCTTAACCCTAAGACATTATGTTCAACCCTTATATAATGGGATGTTAGACACAAAATGCCCTTAGTACTATAGGCAATTACAATAATACCTAAAACATAAAAAATATTAAAATTGACACTAAAAATAACAGATATTCATATTCTTAACACATAGCCCATATAAAACAATATCAACCTCCACACTTCAAGATAGAAGGAACAAATGAAACTAATAGAGAAGCGATTTGTCACTATTGGAAAGAGGTACGACATATCAAGCCTAGATGTTCGAAATTGAAGAAAAAAATAGCCTTTGTTGATGGAGAGCTAGAACAAACCTCCACTCTCCTTGCTCTTTAAGACAAAGTGAAGCAACTTGAAGTTCAATTAAAGGAAAAGGCATCTATTGGTACGATATGGTTCTATGTCACACGGGTGCGGGTGCAGGATACGGCAAATTTCAAAAAATTTGGGTGTGGCGACATGGCTAGTGTATATAATATTATATATTATATATAATATTCAACCTACAACAAGTGAGACATCAATTAACATAAGTATATGACAATAGCAAGTACACAACTTTATATTAAATCAAAATATAAACGGTAAACAACTACTAATTTCATTACAATACACAAATCAATCTTCACATATCCGGACTCATTTATCCAAAAAGACCCGAACTTCAAAATCGATACCAGATTTGGAAGCTTGGAATATCTACACAAAAGGAAGTGAACAAGGTCCGCGTTGAGATATTTTTCTATGTTCATCGGTGGAGTTTCATGGGAGATGATGGAAGATAAGCTGAATGAGCATTTTGGAAACTATGGTGAGGTTCACGTGGTCATCATGGGAGATAAGGTCACGAGTCGACTAAGATGCTTCAGTTTCATCATCTTCGTGGATCACTCCCTCTTTGATCGAGTTCTCCAGGATAAATACACCATAAACAGCAGAACCGTGAGTTACAAAAAAAAAAGTTTTGTGTTTTGTTCACGGTGTCGGTGTTGCACCCGTGTCGAGGTCGACACTCCACCTCTTAGAAGTGTCTATGTGACTTAGGTATGCTTTACCTCCTCTCACGACATCAAAGGTATAAACCCCATGGTTACTTGATTCCGACGCTTACTTTCGCATGACATGAAAAATTTTAACGTCATGAAATGAAGAATCCATGTAGTCGACCCCATCTAGTATGGGAAAAGGCTTAATTGTTGTTGTTGTTGTTTTTATTGATGTTTGGGGCGCTATATCTATCATGTCGAAAGGAGGAGTCTCTTACTAGATATACATGAGTATATCTATTAAAAGCAAAATCAGATGTGTTTACGAAATTTATTACTTTTCATAATCTTGTTAAGAACCAAGGTATTTTTCACCAAACACCTTGTACAAAAACTCCATGACAAAATGGTGTTGTACAGAAAGGAAAAATCGATCTTTAGAGGAAATGGCAAGAACTGTCATGTCAGTGAGAGGCCAACCTTCTGAAAGTACTTTTGGGTGGATGCGGTTAACACGCTTGTATATATCATGAATAGAGCCCTAATGAGGCCAATTTTAAAGAAAACCCGTCATGGTACAGATTGTATAAAGGAAGGAAGCTTAATGTGTCATCGTATTTTCATGTCTTTGGATGTAAATGCTTTGTTTTTACAAATAAATGAGATAAACTCTCTCCTCGAGCCATTGAACGTGTTTTTGTAGGATATAAAATGAAGGAAAAGGGTATATGTGTTATGATCCCAAGAATTATAAGCTTTATGTGTCAAGAGATGTTCAAATTTTTTTCAAAATAATGTCTCTAACACTTTTGATGATACTAGATACTCATTCTTGATTGATGTTCTTGGCAATAATGAAGATCAAGAAGAGAATATAGAGAATAAACATAATAATGAGTCTTTACATTGAACAAACATTGTGACTCCATTTGAAAGATATTACACTAGGCGAAATTCAGAAACTATTAAATCTTCTCTAAGAAAATCTAATAGACTCTAGACCCCCTCATAGATTTGTTTCATATGAAACCTTCTCACCACAACATAGACCACTATTGACTTTTATTTTAGCTATTAGGGAACCTATGACCTTTAAGGAAGCTTAAGCATCCCAAGTTTGGCTTCATGCTATGAATGAAGAGCTAAATGACTTGAACAAAGCACAAACATGGGAGATAGTTATATGTCCCGAGACAAAAATACCAATAGGATGTAGGTGGGTATACAAAATTAAGACCAATGGTGATGATATCCTAGAACAATATAAAGCCTATCTAGTTGCTAAAGGATATTCTCAAGAATACATAATAGATTACAAAGAAATATTTGCCCCAATATGTTAAGATTATTTTTTTGAATGAATGGTTAAGAGAAGAGGTCTATATGGAACCTCCACCTGGTCTTAATATTTCAAAAAATCATGTCTTTGAATTAAAAAAGGCTTTGGATAGACTTAAACAAGTCCCTAAGGCTTGGTTTGATAAAATGAGTGACTTTATGGCGTGTCATGGTTTTACTACATGTTATACTTATATAGTACATTGTTTATAAGAAAATATATTGCAGGTATTGTAATTCTTTTATTATATGTAGACGATATGATCATCATAGGGAGTGATGATAAAGGTATTCAAAATATCAAGTCGGATCTTGGTAAGGAATTTGAAAGGAAGGATCTTGTTATCTATGATACTTCCTAGTTATTGAGGTAACACATAATGATAGAGTTTTTTTCTGATCTAAAACTATGTTTGCTAATGATATGGTTATTAGACCTGAACTAATAGAAGACAAGATAGTTGAAACACCAGAGGTGATTAATTAAAAGATGAGACTTACATATGGCAAACCACTTAGTGATCCCACCCCATATAGGCAAATGATTGGATCTCTCACATATCTTACTATCACTCATGTTGGAGATCAAGTTGACGATGAAGATTGAAGATTCCTATTTCTGTACTTAATTTCATGTCTTGAATAATGTGGATCCCAATGGATATCCATTGGGAATCAAGTCTGATTAATATCTTTAAGTAAGGGCAAATTTATCTTTTAAGTTAAAACATATGTACTATAAAATCCTAAACACGTTTTAGGGTGTATAAAATAAAGGTGAGAAGAGGTTTGTGGCAGCCCAAAGGACGCCGACCTCCATTTCTGCATAATGTCTGTTCTTTATTCTGTATTGATGCATTCTCAAAGCACTTAACAACATGGTATCAGAGCTTAGAGTGAAAGATCCTCGCTGCTGAAGCGTGGAAGTCAACCTCTATATAAAGATCTTGGCTACGTGAAAGATAACAAAGGGTTGAAGCCAGTCGTCGTCCACATTGATATCATTAACAGGTGATTCACAAGGCAGTGTAGTCTACCAAAGATCCTAATTTATTATCAAAGTTTTTTTGTTATATAAAGTCGTGCAGATGTTATATTGAGGTTTGTGGAGATCTCATTAATCCACCTTTCTCATCGCCCAACTGCTTATTCCATTCGCAGTCTTAATGCTCCATATAAACTAGTTTTCAACCTTGGAACTATTTTCCTAGTGAATAAGACAGACCTCATTACCAATCGTGCCCTATGTGGGTGTAGTTTCCATATTTGATTGAAAAGAAAAAGGAGGAATCCCAGACAAGCAGTTATTTTACAGATTTGTGCTATTAATCCTTCTAGTTAGAAGTGCTACTTGCATTACAGAAGAAGACATGAGAGATAGTTGTGATAATAATTCCTCGGACAAGGAGGAGGTATTTTAAATCACAAACTTTAAGCTAGATGGCAAGAACTATTTACAATGGGCCAGATCCATTAAACTAGTTGTGATGGCGAGGGGGTGATGGAATTATCTCACTGGCGATATTTTCCAACCACCTATAACAGATCCTCTTTATTCAAGATGGCGTAGGAAAAATGCACTTATCAGTGTGTGTCTTATACAATCTATGATACCCTCTATTTGCA
Organism: Brasenia schreberi; assembly: GCA_036023115.1. Classification (NCBI taxonomy): domain Eukaryota; kingdom Viridiplantae; phylum Streptophyta; class Magnoliopsida; order Nymphaeales; family Cabombaceae; genus Brasenia; species Brasenia schreberi. Next base: position 8,866,304 of record JAYKKT010000055.1, on the reverse strand, counting down.
GTATATTCATGTTTCTAGAGTCACCAAAAGATATTTGATTAGCAGTTCAAGATGTCTATGCTGAGAAGAAGAATATAGCAAAAAAAATATGATATTATTGAGAAGATCAGGAAGTGTAGATAGGGAGGTAGATCAATCAGCGAATATTATGTGGAACTAAGAGGCTTATGGGAAGAATTACAGGTTTATTCAAAGACGAAATGTCAAAATTGCATGTAAGAATGCAATGAAGAAATTGAGGAACGAAAAGTATTTGATCTCTTTTAGGGCATTTTTTTAGAATATGAGGCTGTAAAAATAATATTCTTAGCAGAGAAGAGCTTCCTTCATTGAGCAGAGTGTACTCCCTCTTACTTCGGGAAGAAGATTGAAAACATCTAGAGAAGGAAACCAAGATTAGCTTAGAGACTTGCATTTGTGGGTAGGAATCCCTCTAACTCCTCATTCTCTCGTGGGAGAGGAGGATATGAGTGTGGTAGAGGTAGAACCTCACTTACTTTTGAAGAGAAGGACAAATTAACTTGCTCTCACTGTGGAAAAACGAGACACACAAATGAGACTTGTTGGGAACTAGTTGGTAAACTTACTTACTATCATAATAGGTCTAATAAAGCTTACTTCAGCAGTGACCAAGGTGACAAACACAATGCAGAAAGCAATGCAACTTCATTGGCTGACATGAAGAAAGAGATTGAGATGCTTAAAGCTCGTCTAAGTGATTCACAAACTTCTTCTAGCTCTTCTAATGTTACTCTCAAGCTACAATGGCATACTCATTCTCCTTTATGGCTAAGGATAACGTATTTATTTCTCATTTCAGAACATGAATTATTGATTCAGGTGCCACAGATCATATGGTTAGTAGTCGAGATTTCTTCAATTCCTATGAGTCAACATTAATATTAGATTGACTGATGGATCACATACTCCAATAGTTAGAAAAAGAAGTATCATTACACCTTTTGGAATATTAAAGAATGTATTGCATGTTCCAAATATTTCAGTAAACTTATTATCTGTATTTGTCATGACACAAAATCTAAACTGTCGTCTAATTTTCGATTCTACTGGATGGTATGTTCAGGAACTTAAGACGGGGAGGATCTTTGGTCAGGGTAGTATACGGAAAGGCCTCTATTTCTACGATGAAGTTAGAGGAGCAGCAATGTAGTCAACAATAATTATAAAAAAGCAGAAGGGAGAGTTATCTTTATGGCACCAAAGATTAAGACATTTACCTTTATCAAAAATTAGGATGTTATTGCCTGAATTTACTCATTGTAATTATTTAAATGTGAACTGTGAAACCTTTCAGAAGGCAAAACATCATCGTGTTTCATTTTCGTTAAATGAAAAAAATCCTCTAAACCTTTTGAATTGTTCACTCTGACGTTTGGGGACCTTGTTCTACTACTTCATTATATGGTCACAAATACTTTATTTCTTTTATGGATGATTGCACCAGGTTTACCATGATATATCTTATAAAAACTAAGGAGGAAGTAAAAGATATTCTTCCCATATTCTTTCAGTTTATACAAACTCAGTTTCAGCACAATGTCAAAATTATTCGCAGTGATAATGTAGGTGAATATATGTCTTAATCACTCCACTTATATTTCTTAAATCGGGGCATTTTGCATCAAATCTCATGTTCACATTCTCCACAAAAAAAATAGTGTTTATGAAAGGAAGAATAGACATATTCTATAGGTGGCCAGAACTCTTTTGCTTCACTCTAAAGGTTTATTGGAGTGAAGCAGTCTTAACAACTGTGTATCTTATTAACCGTATGCCAAGGAGGGTTCTAAATGGTAATACCCTATTTTATTTCTTATGTTGCTCTCAAAAATAATTTCATTTACTACCAAAAGTTTTTGGATGCACTTGCTTTGTTCATATATACTATGATATAAGAGATAAATTAGATGCTCGAGCTATGAAATGTATTTTTTTGGGATATTCTGCCACTTAGAAGGGGTATAAATGCTATGATCGTATCAAAAGAAAGTCATATGTTACTATGGATGTTACTTTTCTTGAACATACTCCATTTTATAGCAAACAAGAAGGTCAATCATCAGATATCTATTCACTTAATGTGACACCACTTCCACCACCACTTCCAACCCTTGAAAATCAACCAAAGCTTGAAAGGGAAGAAGAAGAGATACACCCTCCACAACAAAAGGAATGACGCGTTTATACTAGAGGTGAGAGGAAGGCATTTCTTCCACATCAATCTACTACTCTGAATCAAGATCCTCACCCTGAATGAGAGTTGCCACTTCCTCAGGTAATTCCTCAAGATTCTATTATTGAGCCTGATGATTTGCCTATTGCTCTTCGAAAAGAAAAACGTAAAACTGTAAATACTCCTTACAAAAATTGGTCTCATATACTAATTATCCAAAAGAGTATCAGTTGTTTGTGATGAATGCAGATAATACTTATATTCCCAGAACATTTATAAAAGCAGAACAATAGTTAAAATGGAGAGTATCAATAAAAGAAGAAATTGCAGCATTAGAAAGAAACAACAAATGGAAACTTGTTGATTTACCACCAGAAAGGAAAACATTGGGATGCAAATTAGTGTATTCAGTAAAGTACAAAGCTGATGAAAATATAGAAAGATACAAAGTGAGATTAGTGGCTAAGGGCTACAATCAATCATATGGCAATGACTATATATAAACTTTTGCACCGGTGGCAAAAATAAGCACTATCAGAATTATCCTAAGCGTGGCCGTCAACAAAGGATAGAACTTATGACAGTTGGATGTGAAGAATGCATTTCTTCAGGGTGACCTTCTGGAAGATATCTACATGGATCTACCACTTGGATATGACCATGGACAAATGTTAAACAAAGTCTGCAAACTAAAGAAATCAATTTATAGTTTAAAACAATCTCCACGAGCATGGTTTGATAAATTTAGTGACGGTGTTATGAGTTTGGGCTTCAAATGGTGTGTTAGTGATCATACATTATTTATGAACAAAGGGAAGAAAACTATCTTACTATTGGTATATATAGATGACATCATCATTACTGGTGACGATACCGAAGGCATAGGTATTCTGAAAAATCAACTAAGTACATTGGTTGACTTAAAGGACTTGGGCATATTACACTATTTCTTGGGCATTGAAATAATCCAGAGTAAAGATTGTCTATTCTTAAGTTAGAGAAAATATATTCTAGACTTATTGAAAGAAACTAAAATGGAGGATTGTCACATATGTTCTACTCCAATTGACAATATTGTCTAACGCGTATCGTATCGCTGGTCTTCACGATACAGGCATATCATATCGTATTGCCTGTATCATACTTTAATATTAAAAAATATAAAATTTCTTTAAAAAATCAAGAAAATTAGTACAAATCCGAAAAACATTAGGAAAAATCTGGTAAATGCTTTAAATTCATATAATGCAAAGTTTAGTACAGATTGAGCATTCAACATTGAACAATTGTATCCAAATTTACATATTTTGAATCAAAAAAAATAAAATACATTTACATTTTACAAATTGTAATCAGGATCATCAACTAAATAATCTTCATCTTCTCCTTGTTGAAGATCCTCATTATCATCATCAGCAACACCTTATGCTTGGAAATCAAATTCTTCATCTCCTTGATACTGTTGTTGCGCGCCTTCCAAATTAATCCATGCAATGTCTTCTTTAATTAGGAGGGCATTTTCTTCACAGTCTTCTATAATCCAGTCTTCTAATATATCAAAATTATAATCCAGTCTTCTAATATATCAAAATTATCCAAACTTATTGGATCAAATTGGCTTTCTTGTCTATTTACTTTTTTTAATTGCCTACACCAAAGAAAGATAAGCAATTAGTAAATAATATTAACAATTGAAGTCAAACAATTTATTAAATTGAACATTTAAGTACTAAATAATACAACATTACCTTTCACGAAGGCGCATGTTACAACGAATAAAAACTAAATCATTTAGTCGCTTATGTTCCAACCTATTACGTTTTTTTTATGGATGTGTTCAAAGACACTTCAATTCCTTTCACAATCAATTGCACTACAGGTTTGACTCAAAACTTTGACTGCAAAATCCTTAAGGTTCGAGCAATCAGTTCCAAACCTATTCCACCAATCATCTGTAGAAAAAGACAAACATTAGAGAAATAATCCACAATAATATAAGACAAGTTGATTTAAGAAACTTAAATACGAAGATAAACAATTTACCTGGATGCATAGTAGTGCAGTTGTGAATTACTACAGGCAAACCCATCAAGTGAAGAGCATTATCATAGATCTCTATCTCTCGATATATACCATCTGTTATGCTCTCATCAGGGACTAATCTATCTATACAATCAATGATGCATCGATTAACCTTACCATCCCTTTTGAAGCTTGCTGAGTACCTAAATGATGGGTTTACATAATATGCTGCTGGATGAATAGGCTGATGCAATTATTTATTCCATCTATATTATCAATAATTTTCCACACGAGTACATAATCTCTCTTTTTTCTATTAAAATTATTTCTTATGACTTCTTTTGCCCTATCCATGGCTTCATAAAGGTAGCCCATAGATGGTTTCTCCTCGCTATCAGTCAATCTCAAAACCTTCACTAATGGACATGTAATCCTCGTCTAACACATGCATTCCAAAATGTACTCCTAAAGACTGTCTCGAAAATCTCATTCAACTTTCTGTTACTTATGTTCTGAGGCAACTCTACAAATTGTTGTCACTCGTTTAAGGAGAACATTCTCTTCAATGCTTGCTTCTGTCTCACAATACTCTGTATAGATAAGAAGTTTGTTACAAACCGAGTTGTAGCTATTCGAAAAAGCTTTGCACCTTATGTATATCTCCTATCATACACAAAACAAATGCATGGTTGTAAATGAATTTTGTGATATCTTGGCAACACTCAGCTGCTGCTTTTATTTCATCCATCTCACCAATGTCCTCAAGGATGAGATCTAAACAATGGGTTGCACATGGTGTCCAGCTGAAAGCCCCATAAGTATCAGCTAACTCCTTTACAGTTGCTTTGTAGTTAGCTGTATTATCTGTAATCAATTGGACTACATTCTCTACCCCAATTTCGCATATAACCTTATCAAATTCTTGTTGTAGGATCAACACAGTGTACCTCTCCTCTGACATGTCTAGAGATCTCAAAAATATAAGTCCTTTAGGACAGTAGATAAGAAAGTTTAGTAAGGTCCTTCCTCGCCTATCTGCCATGATAGTGCAACCTGTCTCCTTCCATTACTCTCTCAAAATCGAAGAGTATTCTTACACTTTAATGACAGTCTTATCTAAGATCTTTCCTCTCAACTTCTGAAAACTGTTTGTTGTATTGAATGGAATGCATGCATCATAAAGCCATAGCAGCACGAATTCCAAGTTGAGCACCAGGTGTAGTGGTAGGAGGAAAAAATGAATGTATACTACAAGCAGTTCTTCCTCTACTCCTTCCTGAACTTCCTCTTCTACCACCTTCAAAGTATTCAGCAACCCTCAATTGAACTGCTACTACCCATCTTTGTTCTGACATCTGAAGGCAAACTATCAGTGAATCCAAATCCAATATTATCATCATCTTCTTCAAACATCTCCAAATCATCCTTTTATTGTCTCCTCTCTTTCATACTCTCAATCATCTTTTATTACCTATGGTTTACTATATACTCTACATCCATCACTTGATAAAGAGATTTATTCATATGCTGATTGGGCGGGGTTTTTCACTGTCGGATAGAAGATCCACTGCGATTATTGTGTATCCATTGGGGAGGTAATTTAATATCTTGGAAGAGTAAGAGAAACAAAATGTGGTTTGCAAGATCAGTATGTCGAAGGAGAATATCAGAACGCAGCTGGGCTCATTAGCCACTTGCCGAGCTCATTTGGTTAAAACACTGCTTAAAAGAGCTTCGGTTTGGAAACGTTATGCAAATGACTCTTTTGTGACTGGCGATAAGCTACGTGCATTGTATATTGCTTCTCGATCCGGTGTTTTAATGAGAGGACCAAACACATTGAGATAGATTGTCATTTTATTAGAGAGAAGTACCTAATTTCATGTCTTAAATAATGTGGATCGAATCAGGTCTGATTAGTGTCCTTAAGTAAGGACAAATTTATCTTTTAAGTTAAAACATTTGTACTATAAAACCCTAAACACGTTTTAGGGTATGTTTAAGAATAAAAAATAAAGGTGAGAAGAGGTTTGCGGCAGCCCAGAGGGCACCAACCTCCATTTCTGCACAACATCCAACCTCCATTTCTGCACAGCGTCTATTCTTTATTTTGTATTGATGCATTCTCAAAGCACTTAACAACAACTCATCCTCACATCACTCATGTTGTTCACATAGTAAGTCAATTCCAACATGCACCTACCACAATGCATATAAGTGTTGTCATGAGAATAGTGTAAAGAAACAGTTAAGTTCCTGTATCTCTTTTATTGAAGATCAAATCTATATACAATCAGCCACAAAGGGCTTAAAATTATTGAATACATGAGAGGACTTTATAGAGAGAAGAGTGAAAGCAGCACAACAACTGCTGGTTGCTGAAGTCCCAATGACTATTTTACTAGCTGTTGGGCCCCCTAATGGCCCTGATGGCCAAGGTGATCCTGGGGCCAGGTGGCCCTAGCTTAGATGACCTTGGTCCATTAGGACCTGATTTCAAACACAGACTTATGAGCCCTGTTGGCCCAACCCTATTACATTTTAATACCCTCCTCAAACTTATGATGTATATACCAAAAGTTTGTCTAACAACAAAAACATAAATATGAGAGGGCACAACTTTCTTCGAAACATCTTTACACAACCAAAGTATCAATTTGTTTTTCATCCTGCATGAAGACCAATGAAATATCAATACATACATTCGCTCAATTTCTAAAACCAACAAGACAATTTATGATATCTAATCCAGAAGGCAAACAAAAAACAAGTCAAATAAGTTCATGAAGTTGATTTGCTCTAATTCAAGAAAGTCATTTGATAGAAAATATTGATATCATCCAAATAGGATTGTCTATTATAACAAATAGGTTCATAAGTCACTACAAACTTGTGATATTATAAGGAGACCTTGGTATATCAAACAAGTTTTTTAAGGTTAAGCGATTTAAGTATCAACTCCCTGATATCTTCACCAAATCACTATCAGCCTCACGATTTTAGTTTTTAGTTAGCAAACTTTTGATGATGGTACCGCCAGTTTGGAGGTGTTAAATGAAATGTATTTTTCTTTGTTTTATGTAATCGGGTCCAAGCAAGCCCAAGCCCTCACGCTCAGGCCATCAAGCCCACCAGGCCTCCAATGACTAGATTTCTAGTCATTGGAAACCCTCTAACATCTAGAAATAGAGTTGCTTGGAGGGTGTTCTATTGAACTCTCTTCCCTATAAATCCCCTTCCATTATACATAGTTATGTAACGTTTTTGAGCTCATTAATATAGATTCATTTGAGTATATTCACTTTAACATTCTTGCTTAGTGATTTGAGCCTCATCTAAGGTATTTTATAGTCACTTTTTAGTGATTGATTTCCTTGGATACAAGCATTGGAATGTTGCTGTTGCCGTCCCTATTGAAGATTTCCTTGGACTGTTACAATCCCTATTAAAGCACGTAAGGTGCTGTTTTATTACAACAATAAGCTCAAATTTCATCCAATATTTTAACATTCTGTATTTGGAGGTAATGAATGACACTGGGATAGTGTGATTTCAAGCGCTACAAGTTCCTTTATGTAGACACCATGAAGAGAAACCAACTTACAAATGAATACAACTAAACGGTCTGCTTGCATGGCCACGACGTGTGCATGTGGGCCCATATCCGGATGACAACCATCAGCTGGTAGGTGCATGTTACAAAGATATGACAGGACAGGCTAGAGTCCGATTTGACCTCATTTTGGCAATGATTTGTTTCGATACACACATAGCAAAGCTGCAACGGTCAAAGGTATACTTTGATTTGGTTGCAACTTATGCTCAAGGAAAGTATTACCCTAGCATTTTAGTGACCTTAAAGTTACACCATGTGACTGGGAGCCATCTTACAACTTCAACCTTTTGGCACAAGAACATCTATTCTGGTTATATCCTTGACCATGTATATTCCTGAAACACCTAACCAACGTCCAATTGCATATGTTTGTTACAGTTAATTGACGAGCGTTGGGAAATTTTTACTTTTTGCACAGCCATAATTTTGCTTCATTTTCCATCTAGAGACAATGTTATGTTCAAACACTTGAGGCTTTGACCAACATAACATTTTCATATAGACCTGACACAAGAGCCCATACTTCTTACCACTTGCAACAAACAATGACATGAAACCAAAAAGTTGAAACAAGTATCTATAAAAATGATGACGAACAAAATGGATGCATTCAACGAACAAAACAAACCTTGTAAAGTATTGTTTAGCATTTCTTCAGATTAGGGATATCACCGTAAAAGTACATAAAACACAATAACTCATGTCCATCTAAAGCCCCCTCCAGAATAAAAATAACAAGTAATCTGAAGGCGGTAACGACTGCTCAACTTCGAAGATCCGCAGACCAAGAAAATATTCGCCTTCTTGCTCAAAAAAACTCACTCTGGAATAGACCACAATATAGCCTTTAACTCGAGTGAAACGCTCCTAAAGGCAGCATCAGCACAAGGAGGAGGAATTTATAAATGCTAGACTTAGGATTATGCGTGCCATCATGAAATTACAGGAAACTCAACCCGTTCTTCATCTAAAACCCTTGACAGGAAGAAGTAAAGAAGAAAGACAAGGTGGTTAGCTACTTCCCAGGCCTAAAAACTGGCTCCCACCAAAACATTACATCACCATCTTGTTCACGTAAACCCGTTACTAATTCCGCCCTTAAGACTAAACCGCTAACTCTAGTAAAACGATTCTAAAAGCAGACGATGAGGAGGAGAATTAAGGTCATACCTATAGCAGAGGGGATGTTCATCTGCAAAACCTGTGACTTCTTGAGCTTCTTGTGAAGGTGGGCAGCAACCCATATGGAGCCCAATGGCCCTTTCGCAGATAGCAAAGACTGAAAGTAGAACACCATGTCTCCCTCACAATCAAACAACCAACTCCATCGAATCAGCTTCTCCTTTTTCTCTCACCTCAACGGTCAAAAGACAGCAAGACGTAAGATTTTCACCACAACCCAAACAAGAGTGAAAGACTGAGATGCCCTTTCGGTTTTCATTACGTGGGCAAGCACGCGCTGAACTGCCCCTCGGAGATTTTGTGGAAGAGAACAAGCAAATAGGGTTGAACCTATTCGACCTACCCGACCCGACCCGATACGCCGGGTTGGCCGTTACGGGTTGAAGGGGTTTCAGGTTCCGATAAGAAAGACCGAATATCTTGACCCTGGGTACCGGGCAACGAGTACCCAAAAGACGACCTGAGTTATATTCGTGTGATGATCTATCATATGTTCATTGGAAGACTTCACATAAGTATCTTAGAAAATCTGCACTTTAGTACATCATGGTTTGAAAAACTCGCTCGAGTACCCTGAGGTTTGCAACGTTTATCAGTTTGAGGAAAAATAAACCTTGGATTCAACGAGCACATTAGAATACATGTCAGAAGAATAAATTATTATTCTAAAATTATTGATTATTTAATTAGAAGGGTTTATTTTAGTTACCATTACTTGGTTTAGCAACTAACTGTTAAATACTTTTCAATTATAATAATTAATTATATAAATATGTTTAGTATTTAGTAATAGTTCATTAATTAAGTTGTATTTACTTAGTAATGTTTTCATTAATTAAGTATCATTTTGTTTGGTTTAATATTATATTTGATAACCATCATACCACTATGCCAAAAGACAAACTTGCTACCTTTTAAGGATTTTTTTCTTATCCCAAAAAGTCTTAGTTATAAACTCAAGAGTTTAATACATTTTTTAGATTTGACTAAAAATCTTTACTATGTTGTAACAAAGCATTTGACTTGGTAATACCAAATTAATATTAAATCAGTACTTAAATTAATAGTACTAATAATGTAGAATTAGTATTTATACTAAATTGTTATGGATTTAAAATATAAACCTAATCTTTATAGTAAATTAAATTTTAGTATTAGTACAACAGCAACAACTAGGTCTTTTCTCATACTAGATGGGGTTGGTTGGCTACATGGATTCTTTGTTTCCACAAAACCCTATCATAATTTGTAGAATCAATGGTAAATAAGTCTGACAAAATTTTACGTTAGTTGTCGAAAGCCTAACGCAACCCTCCTTTATCCGAGCTTGGGACCGGTCATGCAAGGGTGATCCTTTACGTAGGCTGAGATATAAATTTTAGTATTAGTATTCAATATTAATTTAATACTAAATTGACTTATGAAATATTAAGTATGGGTCACCGATTTATTTAAGAACCAATAATACTTATGTAGGTCACTAACTTATTTAAATATAGGTCCCCATCGTACAATGCTTGCCTATTTCAAATGATTAACCGCTTTAAATCGGGCAACTACTCACGTCAACCAATAATGGCTTCCTTATTACCAGACCAGTCCTTAAGCTACTTCTACTCAAGATCTTGTTCGTATTCAAATTGTTAGCCCGTTCAAGCCATGCTGAACCACTAACAGGAGTGGAGTTGAACAAGTTGAATTCTAGTTGTTCATTAAAGTTAAAAGTAACTTCTTTAAATATACTTTTGCGTGTGATCTACCAAATTATGTAAGTTTTTTTCTTTTAGTTTTGAGAATTTAATCATGTTATGGGAATTGATAGGGATTGACAGTGGTTCTCTAACACGTGCAGATGAAAAAGGTTTATATATGAGCTAAAATATGCATGGTTATGGCGTTGCTACTCAAATTAATGCATCTATATATATAGGGTTGCTTGAGTTGTTGAAAGACTCACCTATGTGGGCGATGGCAAATCAACTAAAGTAAAAAACAATATGTTATTTGGATTTGAAAGAGAATTACTATTATATACCATATTTTGGGTGGAGTTTGGTTTCTATCTTTGTATTGGACAAATCTTATTATCCTTATTCACCAACTCAAATATAGTTGGTACCCAGTTTTTTATCTAGTTCTGATAACCTTTACATGCTTGATGAGGATGCCTATTTTACTGATAAAGAACTTCATGGACCTTTCCCTATGGTTTCTTGGAATTGTCAACAATATTTTATCGTGTTTGTAGATGATTATTTTCAATATGGCCATATATTCTTCGTAAGAGGTCTTAAGCATTGAACATCCTATCAAGTTCAAGTTGATAATCAACTTGGTAAAAGGATTAAAGTTGATGAATACTATGGTAGATATGTCGGATCAGGTGAACACCATCTAGAGGAGTGCGGTATCATCCCACAGTACACCATGCCATGTCGTCTCAATATGAATGGTATTACTAATGTTCCTCTAGGGAGAAACATTAAAGATTGCAGCTTATAATTCTCAGCAAAGTACCAACTAAAGTATCACCTAAATCCCTATGAGCTTTTACCCCACCTAGGCTGAATGTAGGTCCAGCACTGGTCATAGATTGTTCTAAGTTCACGTCTGTTTACCCTTTGCCTTCACCATATGCCGTTCACATGCCTCTTGACAGCTAAATTTCTTAGATATGTTCAAGGAAATATTCGTGAGCAGTGAAGCACCTTCGAATGTATGCAATATCTTTCATATGGTGGTATAGAAATATGAAGGATTTGCCACCGTTCCTCTCACCAAGAAGAATCCACTATTAAGAGCTAAAGCTATGAATTGAGGTTTATACCCAAGAAATCGAGTTATACTTGAGCAATGCTGCATTTATGGACGCTTGTGTTAAAAAACAGAGCATAGATTCGTAGACCAACTGATTAAGGTCTGGTCTGCTTGTGGCACTTGAAATTGTTTCTGTTCAGCTTGTTAATCCCTTTCAGCCTGGTACATTGTGCGTACTGAACACAAGCAGTTGTTCATACTGAGCTCGGAGTGCCAGCTAAAGTTTGTTTTGGATGTCACAAATTTACAAGGTTAGGCATGATAGATAAACTTTTATCGGTTGACTTTTTCTATGAATAGCGTCGGTCAATATTAATGCCTTTATTGGTTTCCCTTTAGATATTGAATCATCATCTCTAGACGATCGGCACGGTCCGTTTCCCAGCCCTATCTGCCACGATGCTACATTTGATAGTAGAGCTGGTAAACCAGCCACAGGAAACAACTCTTGTTCGTCTCTTCTTTCCATTTACCCAAAGTCTCCTTTGTGAAAATAAGTGGCTCTTTCTTAAAAATGCTACTTAATGAGATTTTACGAGCAGCATTTCCAACAAACCTCGTATCAGTGAAATAAACAAGCCAGTTGCCGGCTGAAACAAGCCAAACTAGGGAACCCATCTGCAAGTATAATAGTAGTTAAGTATGCCTCCCCGAAAATGAAAGGGTAAAGGAAGCTACGACGCATGGAAACCGTTTCAGCTTTCAAAACGATATGGAAACCAGGACACGGTAACTGAATTAAGGATACTATGCTTAAAATATCACTCTCTCGGTTATAATCTGTTTTTCGTACAAAGGTCTTCCATTGAAATCTTAAATCCTAAGGCATCTTTTTATCTTATGTTCTATCCCTTATCACATTGTTAAAGATACAAGTTTATAAAACAGGAGATGGTAGAACAATAATACAAGTGCACAACTTTGAAAATGTCAAAGTTAATGCGATGAGCTACGGCGTATTAACCACGTCGACATCTTTGGCTTTTAGTCTGACCGTGGCATACAACTATCACGTAGTAAAACACAGTAGTCTCCTGGTAACTTTTTGTAAAATTTAGAAAGCTTGCTTGTTTGTTGTGACAGATTTTATACAATACCATGTTACTGTCGTATGTTAGCAAAGCAGACGTAGCACCCAACCATGTCTTGGATCATAATCAGAAAAATTAACTTAAAATCATAACAGAAGTCGGTTCAAATTCAAAATCACAAAACCAGGATCATGAAGGAATCGGGACAAAATCTTCCAGTGACAAGTGCCTTGTCTAAACAGCAACAGATGGCTTTGACCCAGCAGAAAGTTTGGACCGCCTCTTCGCTAAGCTCTCACTTCTGCGATCACGCTGTTCCTTCAACCTTGTAGCGAGCAGCTTCTGATACTCCGCAGCCTCAGACTTTGCTTTGGCAACCCTCTTCTTCTTCTCGGCAATCCTTGCACGCCTTCTCTGAAGAGTAAGTGGTGTCACAAGTCTTTGAATCTTTGGAGCCTTGCTGCACTTCTTGCCTGCAAAGGAACCGGAATATTAAACAAGGTCCAAAGAGTCGGCATATTATTACATCTTACTGATCCCCTAGAAGGAAAAAAGTCTCTGTCTCTGTCTCTCTCTCTGTATATATATATATATATATATATATATATATATATATATATATATATATATATATAGGCGAGTAGGAATGTGGAAGTGAACTAGATGCGTGTAATGCGATGTCAAACCGTTCGTGACAAAAATGGTAGTGATAATGCACATGGCAAGTCAGTGATTATGAGGATGTTCAGAATTTTTTCAGCACACAATCAATCATAATGCAAACAACGGTAGGAATATATGATATAGCAGCTGCTTCTACCATTCACTATCTGGGTCAGCTGTTATACAACCAGTGACGATATTTGGATTATATTAAGTGTTGCAAGCGTCAACCATTTTGGAATTAATTTATTACTCAAGACCAATTAAAAAAATGCAGTGTTACTTGAAAGTGTTATTCCTAATCCGCAGTGCAGATTAAACCAAACCGGCATACCCTTGGTTGTCGACCTGAGGGTTCTTTTAAGTAGATCTCTTTTCTCAAGTGTAGTGGGTGGGTGGTTTCATGTGAAGCAGTATGCCGCAAAGGCAGTTGATACAGCAGCAGTAGTTAATTGCCATTCAAATACCCCGCCACGAAAAAGAAAGTAAATTCTTCAACAGTCACAGAATACCACCCAACCGTTTGCGGCAAACCCTTGCCATGAAACAAAATTTGCGACAGTAATAACCATCTGTGACCCATGCAAAGGAGAGGCCAAAATTAGGGCTACGTTGGTGGTATTTTACACCACAAAGCATCCCAACTACCTTCTAGCAAGCACCAGCAAACCTTAACCGTTAGTTTGTTCCCACGTGCAAAATAGAATAACTTGAAACTCAATTACAGCAACCACAGTGCATATGAAACCGCAAAAAGGCTGTTTACCAATAAAATGAATAAGGGTAGTTTTACATCTATTGAAAAGAAAAGGGAAGGTACTGTAAAGAAAATTTTAGTGGCACACCTGATTTTGTAGTGAATGTTCTTCTGTATGTGTTTACATACTTCCGTACGTCATCTTCCTTGGAAAGGTTAAATAATTTCCTGATCTTTGACGCCCTCTTTGGACCCCTCATTCTTGGTTTCTCAGTATCAGTGAGTCCAGGGAGATCATTGTCACCCTTCTTTACAATGACCAAGTTCAGAACTGACAGGTCAGGACTGACGATGCAACCTCGAACAGACTTCCTTCTACGCTCACCATCACGTCTTCCATATCCACGAAAGCAAGACGTTCCTATAAATGATTGTGAGGCCAATTTTTTGATAGGCATTTGGTGAATAATTTACCAAAAAAAAATCCTTACCCCTATGAAGCAACAGGCAAACACGTCCAGGAGTCAGTACTCCCTGCTTCATGGGAAATCCTTGCTTGTCACATCCACCTGTAATCTTGAATACATATCCCTTGAACTCCTGCAAAACAATCGAAATTTAGAACAGCATTCATCCAAAAGCCAGAAAGGGAGACTCCGTGTAGCCAAAAAAGCATACGTACCTCACCCAGAGCATCTCCGCTGACCTCTTGGGAGATCCTCTTGTCAAAGAATGCCCGGCTGAAAATTTACAAAAGTTCAGCAGCTTTGGACATGGATTGTTTCATAACAAACTTAATGGAATAAAGTATGCCATATAAATCATCACCCATGTAAATAATGGCAGACGACTATCACTGGGTAAAAATGAATTCCACCTACAAAAAATAAGGCATCA
This sequence comes from Brasenia schreberi, assembly GCA_036023115.1. Classification (NCBI taxonomy): domain Eukaryota; kingdom Viridiplantae; phylum Streptophyta; class Magnoliopsida; order Nymphaeales; family Cabombaceae; genus Brasenia; species Brasenia schreberi. Next base: position 8,851,185 of record JAYKKT010000055.1, on the reverse strand, counting down.
AGAACCTTCTGTTTTGCTAATTGGTCTACCAACAACAAGGGTTTCCAACTACTAAAAAGAAGAGGTCCATAAAATGTATAAATGTTTGAATTGAATCCAATCAACCAAATCTCCATGGCCTAAATTCAAAGCTTCATCGAAGTAGGGTAGCACAAAGCTGACCAATTGTACATAATTTCCACGTCCAAACAAATAGCTAAAACAATTTGAATAACAGAACTCCAAAAGAACAAAAAGGTTGCAAACCTTCAAAACCAGTAGATGCAAAGCATAAGAGAAATCTAAGCAGGAATCCTCAACGTCATCTACAACTGGATAATTTTCGGAGGATTCCAAGCACTGACATCTATGCAAGGAGTGGATAGTGATAGGAGGATTCACTGTATCGCCCGCAGCCAATATTAAGGAACCAAAGGACAAGAAACCAAAATGGCGACAGGGCTCTGAATCCCATAGCCACCAGTGCATGCAACCCAACCTCGATAACGGGTGCAAAGCCCACCAAAAAATGATTCATGAACTAGATTCGCAACCAAGCTGAACATTTGGAGCAAAAGGAAGATATTGGAAAAAAGCACCAGAAGAAAAAGGGGACGGAATCAGCCAGGGTTAACAACAAAAAGGAATACAACAGCACAGATCGCCTAGAAAGGGCGTTGAAGTTCCAAATCACCATCTGATTACACGAGCAAGTAAACAAATCGCAGAAATCATCCAGAAATCACTAAACAGGTCTTACCTTTCCAAATAAGGTAATGCTGATTAAGGCTAAAAGACGCAAAACGTAAACCTCAACTGTGCTTTCAATGAGAATTTTTACCAAAATCTAAACAAAACGAATATCGACCAAAAGAGACGACAGAAAATTCAATGATATCATCCCCCGCCCACTGTATTTAGGATTCCAGCGAAAAAGAAGAAATAGAAAGCAAGACAAAGTTCTCAATCGACGATATACCATACTACAAACAACGAAACCCAAACAAAAGTGCATGATGCACGAGAAAAGCCTAAAATAGCTCACAGTTTCTGATCGTCATCGATTTCCAGCTTCTTCTGGCAACCGGTGGTAGGATTAGCGATGTTGAACTGCGCTAGACGGGAAAAAGTAAGAACAAGTATATTTTTCATAAGAAATCGAGAAATTTGGCACGGATAACCGACCGAAGCAACGCAAATCTGTAGAATACCTTCATTGTGGCGTAATCTCACCACAGAGAGCAGTGTCAAGAAGAGCCACCCGGCCGGCTCTCACGACGACTAGTGCGACAAGAGCGAGAGAGTGATCGGCTGAAACGAAGTTAGGGTTCTAGCTTTTATACCAGAAAGCAAGGGCTGGGGAGAGTTGTATAGTGACTGTAAGGATAAAAATGTCCTCACAATTATCGGAAAGGGCTCGGTACTTCTGTCCGGATCAAGACATGTTGAGCGATTAGGGCTCTCTTTACTCCCACGTTGCCTCTGATGGGTTAACTCTCGGGGCAAGCAGGCCCGTGTGTGTGCCTGTTGCTTGAACAAAAATAAAAGCACACCGAGACAATTCGCTCAACGGCAGGCGCTCTAACACCGTACAATAATATTTAAATCTTTTTATTAGGTGGGATCGGTTAGGTTACGTTTGGTTTTTTTGTGTGATAATGGTTTACTCAACATAAGTATATCATTCTTTATGGTTTTATTTTAATATTTTTACTGTCTAGTTTCTTATATTTTTTTACCAAAACTTTTTTTATTATTTTCTAAATATTAAAACCATCTTAAATGATTTCTTCTTATTTTATAATCTATTGGTATCAGTGTCAATTTATTTCTAACCACATTATGTATTTGATCTTTCTTTGTGCTCGTCTATTTCAATATTTTCATTCTTTTCACAAATACATATTGATTAAGTGCTCAATACTCAAAACCATAACAATACAATAGGTCTAATTATTGTTCTACAATATTTACCTTTCAATTTTCATGATAGTGTCTTCCCACTTAAAATACCTTATGCATCTCTACATTTTAACCAAACTACATTAATTTTATATGTAACATATTAATTTTATATGTAACATGTCCATCAATTTTTTATTACTCTTAAAAATTGATCTTAGATATTTAAAACTTTCTTATGAAAGATGTAATATATGTCAAATTTAATTCTTATGCTAAATTTACATTTCATGTATTTTGTTTCTTGTTTTACTAAGTTAAAAGCATTTACTTTCTAATGTTTCTCTTAATAGTTTCAAATTCATATTAACTTTTTTTATACTGATTTATTGACACAATATCATCCATAAATTACATATACCATGGTACTTCATCTTCAATATGTTTTATTACCCCCTCAATGAGCAATACAAATAAATATGAACAAAAGTTAATATAATCTAATATTAATTTCAAAGATATTTAACATTACTTTATACATGTTTGTGCTAAATTATACATGTCCTTTATAATATTGATGTATGTCAATGAGATACCCCTCTTTTTTTAATGTTCTCCAAAGAATATCTTTTGTCACTACTATCATAAACTTTTTCTAAATCAATAAATATAATGTGAATGTTATTTTTTTGCTATAAAATGTTTTACAAGACTTCTCAATAGTAAATCTCCCCATCATGAGTGTGAATTGGTTTTCTATTATACTATATATGTATTTCAACCTATGTTTAATAATTCTTTTCTATTATCTCATAGTATGACTCATCAACTTGATATCTCAATAATTTACACAATTTTGAATCTCTTTTATTTTTATATATGTATAATCGTACTCATTCCATATGTATCTTTTGGTTTCTTCATCTTTTATTAAATAATTTTTTAAGCCAAATGATACCCATCTCTCCTAAGATTTTTCCTACTTCTATAATAATAATATTTGGTTCTATAAATTTACCAATCCTCATAAGTTTAAGATCATCCACGACTTCATTCTTTTGAATACACCGGTAGAAATTATAATTTAAATACAATTTTGATTTTGTTAGCTCTCTTAAACAAACATTATCACTTATATTTTTGTTAAAATATTATAAAAATAATTTTTACTTCTATTTTTATATCATTACTTGCCACTAGAATCTCCTCATCCTCTAACAAAAGTAAGATCATTTGTTTTCTTATATCTAGCCTTAGCTATCCTAAAAGTATCTCCTTTACTTTCTTTTGAGTTAAATTTTATATAAATTCTTTCAAATGTTAAGTTTTGATTCATTAATAGTCTTTTTTGCTTCTTTCTTTGCTTTCTTATAAGTCTCTCAAGTTTGATTAGTCTTATTCACATAATACAATTTGTAACATATCCTCTTTGCTGGTAAGTCTCTCTTAAATTCACCTAACATATCTTTTACTACTTTCTTAATATGCTTAGATATATTGTTTCACATATCAAAATGTGTACAAGCAATTCTTTGATGAACTTTATATTTAAATATATATTGTTTCTTCTTTGTAGGTTCTACCATTTAGTACGTATAATTTTTATACTCTTTGCCTCTTCGTCTACTTTTTTATATGAGAATCTATAACTAAAAGTCGATGTTAAATTTTTCTTAGAATTACCTTGCAATCCTTATAACATGATCTATTCTTTATCTTACGAACCAAATAATCAATTTGTGTTTGTGACAAATCACTCTTATAAGTAATTAAATTTTCATCTCATTTTTAAAAATTGTATTGGCTATAAAAAACTATATACTATACTAAAATTCAAAATTTCCTTACCTTCAATAACTAAATCCCAAAACAATAGTTTTTATCAATACCTTGATATCTTAATTCATCTTTACACACATGTTTATTTAGATTTCATTTCAAATAAATCACCTCTCTTTATACAATTATTTAAGTTACCTTATCTAACTCCTCCCAAAATGTTTTCTTTATACTATCTTCTAGTCATTCTTTGGATGACTAAGCATAACCTATATTCAAAACCTTTACTCCTAACATTAATTTCACCATTACAATTCTATCATTGTGTTGTTATATGTCTACTACATTATCCTTTAAATATTTATTTATAATAATATCAACTCCATTTTGAGCAATTTTTTCCTTAGTATCATAATTTAAAATTGGTATTCTCAATCTCCTTTGCTTTTCCTCCAATCCATTTTGTCTCATATAAAAATAGAATATGAATCTTTTCCCTAATCATAATATTTATTCCTTTTATTAGCTTATCAATCAATGGTCTGATATTATAAATACCAATACAAATGTGATTATATAGGACTAGATTCCTTACCCTCTCATTCATCCATATTGTTTATGTAATTTGTTCATTATATTCGAGGCCGCAATATAGCGAGACTAACTCCTTTACCCATACTCATTCATGATGTGAGAACCTTTTTTACAATTGATTCGCTACATTCAAGCAAAGACACAAATTATTTCTTACTCTTCACTGCATTCGGGTTCCCCAATAGTAGTGGATGCATATTGAGGTGAGGTGGGTAGTTCACCCTACCCAAATTTAGGAAAATATGAACCGAGTGCTTCTAAAATATGAGGAGTGTCCCACCCAAATGTTCAAACCGCCCTACACAAATTTTCTAACAAGAAAGATGTATTGTTCGTAAATAAAATCATTTTAACCATCTAAATATAATTTTTATTAGTTATTTCAAATCAAATATCCAATAATCGAATTCAGAACCAAATTCTAACCCAAACAACTAAATTAGGTTTTCAATCAAACCATTCGGCTGAAGTGCTCCTATGCCTTTTTTGTCTCAAATCGTCTGCCCCTCTTCTGCTCTTCACAGCTTTGCCATCAACCTCTTTGAGGTTTCGCCTCTTTGCAATTTCGCCTATTCGCCTTTAATCTTATCATGTAAGAAAACTAAAAGGCATTATGCTTTGGTTTCTTTGTTGAGCAAAGGTAAGAAAATCGACGCAAATTTTTTATTGATACAAATTTTCTGTTATGCTTTGCTTTGGTTTCGGTATGCTTTGGTTTCTTACCTTTTTGTTATGCAAATTTCACCTTTTCTTACATTTCTCTCTTTTTCATATAGACTTTTGGTTGGATATATCACAAATCTCGCAACAAGGTTATGCTTTGGTTTCTCTAAGCAAATGTAAGAAAATTTATGTCATATTTGCTTATCATGTTTAGTTATTTATCTATAAAGAGTGCTAAGTCAAAAAAGCATTATGAGTTTATGTAGATGATGAAGGATTCATATTCCCAAAGATGACATTTTTTCCAATCCCTATGCCATACTATATTACTAAAAATATCCGATCCTTGTCATACTATATTACTAAAAATACATGGTTCTTTCCAGTTATGTTTGTTTATTGCTAATCAGATTTCATAATTTGTAATGTATAAAATTGGGGCTTTTCTGTTTTATGTTTCACGCATAGTTAATCATAATGCATATTGAAATATACCAATTTGTATCTCCTTTGGCATAAATCTATTGTATAATCTACATATTAATTAGGGCTTTTCAATTTTATGCATCTTTTTATGTCATATATGTGTTGGGATAGGTAGGGGTTGGATAATTGTAATCTTTAACTCACAGTTCTTTAATTGTGTATTTTGGTTTTTTATTATATGTAAATATGAAAAGATTTTTTTAAAAAAGATCAATTATCCCATCTTGGTTGATACAAATAAATCTTGTTTTGACTGGGAAGTAAAAGATTTAATTGTTGATTCTAGATCAAGACTGATGATTTCAAGTTATAATGTTAATGATCAAGATAAAATAAAATTCGGTATGCTTACTTACAAAAAGGTTCATACCAACAAGCTCATAAATTTTCATGAATTGCAAAAAGAAGCAATAAGCATGTATACAAATTTTAGGTCTTACGAAACCCTTAACTTTTACCCGATCTCCTTAATTTTATGGAAGTAAATAAAAAACTAAGTCGAGAATGACTCACCACTTATTCGCTTTTCTTTTATGCGTTATGAGCCCAAATTAAGTTTTTTTAACAATTACCTTCTTACCCCGACATAAGGGTCAGTTTTTGCGCTACAAAATTATTGGCTAATAAAAAGGAAATATACCTTCACGCTTGAATTGAGATGTGAGCACAAAAATGAGGTCTCTATTCCTATTGGTTTTAGCTCTCAAGAGATATAGATCTAAATTGGATATGGGTCAAAATGGATATAGATCTAAAATAGATGTGGACCTCTAAATGGGTATAGATCTAAAATGAATATGGACTTCTAAATGGATATGGACCTAAAAGGAATGTGGACCTATGAATGGATATGGCTAGAATCAACCCAAAGAAAATGATATCCTAATTAACAATTATGCAGTAAATGGAAAATGCAACTAATTAAAAAAGTGTTAAGATACAAAAATCCCATTTCACGGAAGATCAAAATTTGTAGGAAATCCTATTTTGTAGAAGATCTTGATTTGCAGAAGATCTTGGTTTGTAAGAAATCAAGATTTATAAAAATCATGATATGTAGAAAATCGTGATTTGTAGTATGCATGGATTTTAAATAATTATTTTTATAAAATCAAATATGCATGAAAGTTTTTAGAAAAACTTATGTAAAGGGGTGCATAAATGGGATCTTGAACATGAATTAAATCTAATATGCAAAATAATCCTAATCTAACCAATAATTAAATTATTTATATAAGAACAAAACTAAAGAATAAAGATACAAGATGCAAGATGATTAAAAAAGAATCAACTAAGACTTACGATGATATAGGCATATGATGCTTATGTTAAATGAAATATGAAAAGGAATTCTAAGAAAACTAAGAAGGTTTAATAAAAAAACAGAAATAAACTAAAAGATGAAACTCACAAGGTGCCTTAGCATCCCAAAAAGAGTACTTATCTCAAGTTGCACTTTGCATAGGAAATTGCACTAAAAGGTTCGTACAGCATGTCATTCAGACATGTCACGGGTGAAATGTCTTAGCTGGCCTTGCTTGATCTCTATATCCCTGAACTTGCTTGAGATACAATATCTGCTAATTAGCCGGACTCCGGTTTGACAATTTCCAGGATCCGAACACTATCCATGCGTCACAGAGCAGCAGTGTTTGCTGAGAGAACAATCCTGAGAGAAGCACCTGAAAAATTCTTCCATCTGCAGTTATAATATAAATTGGATCAATTCCTCGTTAACCACCCGACAGTTTGTGCTTTAGAGATTCCATGTTAACATGTTCTCACGTCATCTAAAAACTCTGCCAAGGTGAAGGTTCTGCTCTTATATTGCCCAATCCCAATTCCCAAGCCCGACAAAGAGGAGGGATGCATAGAGCTGAACAACCAGCATAAAACCTTCTTTGGTCTTTTGCCACTTTCTTCAGTCTTTTAACAAGAGGTGCGATCTCTAGTGATGCATTAAACCCATATAAAACTCTGAAATTGAGCATGACGCATATGAAATCAGAAGCTAAGCAAACTTGGATCAATGTAACATTAGGATCCTTGACTAACACCCTCTTAACGACTCCATCTAATGCAGGGAAAGGCTTGGTTAAGGCCCAACTCCACACACAAAAGCGGTACATTCCTTCAAAGATGATGTGAAGCCCATTTTAATAAGAATATTTCCAAATTCCTTCCTCCCCTAGTGTTATTAGTTCTATATGATCATTTCTTGAGCATCTACTTTTAACCTCATCTGGTTTAACAGATCATCTAGCATAAGATATATTTTTCCTGCTAGTGGATGAGTCTTATCTTGAGCAATAAATCTATGAAGACTGCCATCCACTTCGATACTGCTGTTTCCTGGGACCTTCTTGACCCCTCTATCTTCCATGATTTCCCTCATCCTTCTAGCATCATCCCATTTATTAGCCACAGCATAAATATTCGACAGACCTATGTAGCGGCCATCATGAGCAGGCTCTATTTCAACCAGGTGCTTGCCCACAAGCTCACCAATATCCAACCTTCCATGTATTTTGCACCCATTGAGCAAAGCACCCAACATTGGTGCAGTTGGTTCAATGGGCATCCTGTTTGTAAACTCATATGCCTCGTCTACACGTCCGGCACGACCTAAAATATCAATCATGCAAGCATAGTGCTCAATTTTGGGAGTCATGCCATGTTTCTCAAGTGCCTCGAAGAAGTGCCACCCTTCATCAACTAAGCCTGCATGGGCACAGGCAGACAGCAAAGCGAGATATGTGATCTCATCGGGCTTGACATTCACCTCAAGCATTTCCCCATACAACTCGAGTGATTCTCTGCTCAGTCCATGCATCGCCAAACCACCAATGATTGCATTCCAAATTAGAACGTCTGTTTGATAAGGCGGAACAGCTCGAAAAGCCTTCATGGCCTCCGTAATAGAACCACACTTCGCGTACATGTCGACAAGAGCAGTCGACAATTCAATCGTCAATTTGGAGCCGTTTTCTTCTATGTAGGACTGCACTCTCCTCCCCTGATCGATTGCACCTAGATGGGCACAAGCACACAAAACACTGACCATGGTGACTGAATTCGCCTTGACGCCCGCCACCTCCATCCTTTCAAATATGGCCAATGCCTCCCTGTAATCGGCACTCCCAACATATGCGGCGATCATCGCGCTCCATGTCACTACATCCCGCTCTAACATCTGATCGAACAACCAGCGTGCAGACCCCACATCACCACATTTGGCGTAGCCATCCACCATGGTGTTCCAAGCCACCAAGTTTCTTTGAGGCATTTCTTCGAACAGATAGCGAGCACTCTTTATATCTCCACATGTAGCGTACATATGCATCAACGAGTTCTCAATAAACACATTGAACTCGAGGCCAAACTTCACTACATGAACGTGAACGGATTTACCTAAGCGGAAAGAGAATAGACGCGCGCACGCTTTAAGAACGAAGGGGAAGGTGAAATTATCAGGCGCAACTCCAGCAACCAACATCTTTGCATATAAAGAAAGGGCTCGAATTGGGGTTTTGCTCTTTGAAAAACCACGGATGATGGTGTTCCATGCGAAGACTGAAGGTTCCTTGAGTTGATGAAAGATTCCACAAGCGTAATCGAAATCACCGTCCTCCGAAATCGCACAGAAAGAAAGGATTTTTGAAGGCAAATTGTGCTCTAGAGAGTATCCCGCAGCTACAATTTGAGCATGGATTTGTTGCAATTCCCTCACGGATTTACAGATGTGAAGCAGGTACGAAATTCGTCGGTTCGTTTGTAGTGCTGTGTTGCCTCTGGTGAACACCATTAACGGAGAGAGAGGGCGATGAATTTCCTGGGTCCGAATTTGAATATCTGGCTGACAAATAGAATAATGGGGAAATGGAGTCAAAGGTCGGATTGTGGGCAAGCTCTTCAGTTCACGCTATCAATCCCATTATCGGTTCTACAGTACCATCGGAGCCTTACCATCAGTTTTATACCACCACGAGTAGTGTTTTCCTCTCACCTTCTGTGTTTGATGTATCACTTTTAATCATCATTTTCAATCTATTTTCATTACTTTCAATCTCATTCAATTCCCAATAACCATTGTACATATATAATTCAAAGTCTTCTACTCGTCTAGCAAATAATCATACAAAAATAATAATACTGTTTCGGTGAGTTGAATGTGTTCAATCAAGAAACAAGTGTGCACTAGGCACGTAAGTCATTACCAACTGACATGCTATAGGCACACACCTTCATTACTTTTACTCAATGTCGTGGCACGTGGTTAAGGCATACCCACATGTCTAAGAGATACGTGACTTTGACACGTTACAAGCAACTTTCGAGGTGGAGGCAAGATACAATACTCTTTTATTTTTTATTATGTTAACAATATTATTCTTCGTATGCATGTTGTTAAAGAAATCAAGTGAAGTACTATATATGACGATATTGAGATTAATGGAAGTAGAGTGAATGACCCATTTGTTGATTGGTTGAGTGATGATACATGCAGTGGTGCATTTGTTGACTATGAGGGTGATAAACTTAATTATATGTTTGTATTTACCCCAAATGCTATATTTTATAGTTGGGATGATATGATGATGTTAGGAAGAAGCACAACAATGTTATCATCATTTTTTAGTTGAAAAGTAAATGTGTGAGAAGCAAAGTATGACTTGGGTATAAAAGAAACGGTGAATACAAAAACAACAAAAAAATTGATATTAAAGTCATCGTTGGATCAATACAAAGAAGGTAAAATCCTCATTCTTACTTATACGAGAGAATGAAACAAATGGTTTATAGAGATTGAATATAGTTATTGGTAAGTAAAATCACCCTCTAGACTTATATTTGGAATAATATTAATTTGCACGTAAACTGAGTGATGGGTATTGTATGACAAAAGAAATGAGTAAAAGTCATTATAAGCTTAAGCAAATTTTGTCACAATTGAAGCATCTTGATGAAATGAATGTTAGTACAATAAGACATGTTTACAATACGAGAATAAAAATTAAGAAAGATAATATTGTGGTAGAATTGTTCTGCAGCTATTGCATTCATTAAATAGCAATTAATACAATACTTGGCATAAGAGGATACCATATATGGATATTATTAGTGGTGTTGTGTTTGCACATCCTCAGTCAATTCAATTATTACGTGTATTTCTAAATGTGTTGAAGTTTGATTGCACATATATAAGATAAACATTACGAGCTACTTTTTATTATATTTGTTCATATTTATTTTAATTGACAATAATTTCTCTATTTTATTCGCATGTATAAAATACCTTTCTTGGAAGTTATGTCAACTAATAAGAATTTTTTTGTCGTGTTTGCCTTCATGGGTGTAAAGGGTGTAGAGAAAGCTAATAATTGTGTGGATGTTGAGGTATGTCAAGGAGTTGTATATGACAAACAAATTTTCTTATATAGTCTATAGTGATCATGATATTGTTGTACGTATAAATATAATTGAAATCTTATTCTCAGAGGCAACATAATCCTATTACCAAGAACATCGAGGAATATATTATTCGCTTAACGATGAATAAAGAAATAATTACGGCATTTGGTAATAGTTGGAGGAAGGTTGTTGATTCAATGGATGAAAGCATGTATACAAAGGCTTTATTAGATATGATGGAGGTAAAGTAGAAAATTTACATGTCATGCTTTATTATATTAAATAATAAGTGGTTGGACTCATGTAATGAGAGGACTATCTCATCATTGATGGAGAAGATGGTGCATTATGATATTCATATAACTAACCGGTAAGTAAGTATGCTTATTTTCACATATGTATATCATTATTTTTTGAATCTTGTATTGCTTATAATGTGTTGGTTGATATGGTTGAGGGTGCACATGTACAATTAAAAGGGTTCTTTGGTAGTTCTATTAGGCAATTCGATACGATATAGACTCAACTTCATTGATGGAGTTCTACGTAATGGAACTAAAGAAGTTCTTTGAGGAATTATGAATTGTTAGCATGTATTATTATGTAGATTGTATATAAGACATGATAAGAAATCTTGAAAGAAGAGTCTCATATCATGTACTTAATCTAATTATCAAAGAGATAAGTCATGTACAAATGGTAGGTTTTGATTTTCATTCATGCCAATATATATTACAATAATCACATTGGTTGCCATGTACTCAAGAGATCAATACTCCTTTTAAGAGTGATAAGGGCCTCCAACTTTCTTCAATTAATGTATTTTGAAAGATGCTTCACATGAAGGTAGAAAGGTTTTTCAGATTTGAATACGAAGATGAAGACGAAAGAAAAATAACTAAGATGCATGACAATATTTACCTGCTATTAAGTCATCCTAGTGTTTAAAACAAAATAAGTTGGTTGACTTTTTAGACAAGCATCTCAATTTTCATCACACTATACCCGTATGTTGATAGAGAGTACTACTAGAGAAAAAGTCAGTAGGAGCTGAGGATGTAGGCGTGACTAAGCGTATGGAGTATCCCCTCAATATGGCTCTTTAGGTAGTTTTGACCCTATATCCGATATTATGTAAGACTGCATTGCTCCGCGTGTTGATACATCTCTTGATAGACTACCATAAGATTAGATTTTGAATAACCCAACAAAACATAGATACCTTGGTTTATATGCCCGTATGTTGATAGGTGAGTAAATATTCTTCGAGATGATAAATATGGATACCGCATTATTGAGGACCTTTTAGGAGAGAGAGAGAGATGGATGGTGATATGAAGCTTATAGATTGTGTTTTAGTGAAGTGATACGTTATCAATATATATTCTACAATCTTTATAGAGGAGGAAAGTATTGGCGTTGTTCTACATCACATTGCATATTGGGAGGATAGTAAGCATCCTTATGAGCATTGGATGTCGATGCTTGACATAGGTTGACTCATAATCACAGTGTGAAATATTATATTAGTATAACTCTCCAAGATTGGGCCAACAATATTCCTTCTATTATTTAAAGACAACAACTATTTACCTATATGACATGTATAATATATATGTTATAATGAATATGTATGACATTGTCTGACGGTAAAAACATGTAACAAAACTTGTTATATATTGGTTGACTTGTACTGAGTTTGATTACATACATTGTTTGCATTTTATACATATACATATAATAAATGGATCTCTAATGCCACCTATATTTCTATCTTGGCAATGCTATAGATATGACAATGTTATTGATTAGGATTTATTGTTCTGTGCACATATTGCATATATCTTGAACTAAGATGATCGAGTGGTGATAATGTAAACAATGTGAATGATGATTAGAAACTTGTGTATTAAGTTACATGTTCTTACTATGTTTCAATTGTAATATCACTTTACCTACTAGCTTACTTATATAATGATTTTATTTATTTCCTTAAATTTCTTGGCATGTGCTAAAAGGCGTATTGTGGTTGTTTGACACTTATATATATTATATAGAGAGAGGAAGAAAAGCGAATACAATTTACTCACATACAACATACAATACACATACATTGACTTAGTTACACATACAACACGAAAGAGATGCATCTACTCTTCATCATGATCTGGTTATCATTTCGTATACTCTCTCAAAACAATCATCAATAAGGTTTATCACATCACGATATAACAACAATGGATGTAGGTACTATCTCATTGTTTGGATCACATGTCTCATTATCCATAAGACATCAACGACACACTACAATAAAAGTAATAGATGGGTGAATACTTCCATCAAATAAAGTATGGAATGGAAGATAAATAAAAGATTACCACATTAATTGATCTTACATTCGTGATGTTAAAGGGTGATTACCCGATGTAGGATAGAAATGTCTATATCGACGTACAAAATCTCTCAATAAAAGTGGATATATCTATGTAACATACAAGCTCATATATGAATCATCACACTCATGCGAATATGGTACCTACACACTAAGGTGTTGTTGTCAAGACCATGTAAACTATGTGAATGTCATTGTGTATCTTGCTGATGATACTCTACCTTATAGGCACGTGGCTTTGCTGGCTTGTATGGTATAATGAGCCTTAATAGTTTAATCAAGATTTACGGATAATGATCAAATTGACAAGCAACTTGGTCTAACGTATACAATGATTTGAGAAAAATATTGATGAAATTATATCAACGTTATAGCAATATTCATTGTGTAACATAAACAACAACTAAATTTGTATTACTAAACACATACCTCATTGCATCAAGTCCAACTACCCATGATATGTAACAAGGTGATTAGAAGGATAATTCTTATGAGTGATACTACTCATCCACCTAGTTGCATGAGGTTGTCCATCAACCTATTCTGAGCATTGCCTAACTCTAAAGGTTGAAAATTTATTGTAAGTCCATGCCTATAACATATAAAATATTGTTCTATCAATAAAACAAACAAGTAGGCTGACATCAACTTCTTGCTAAACTCAAACAAAGATAATGCAAAAACTTATATATATAACAAAGTATTATGGTCACTAAGTTGGTGTGTCTTTATGCGAAAACCCTTTGCTAACTATTTGTAGTAGACCAACATCGTTGCACCCAAAGTATACTCACCAACCCTCGGTGATGCATATGCCACTAATTGAAATGATAAAAACTGATCCTGTCTCTCTACTTATCTTGGTATATTGTGCATCCTATATAACATAACAAATATAACATATTTTGCTCAAGCATAGTTCCTCTTTTGTCTGAAACATCTCAAACTTCATACCTCTATATAGATATGATTGGTTTGAAACTGGCCCAATGGTTCAAACTGAAACCGAACTAGCCATGGAACCATCGGTAACTGAAATCGGCTGAACCATAACCAAAACTCAGGGGGTTGGTTCGGTTAAGGTTCCTATTTTTCTGAAATTGGTCAGGAACCAAAATCGACCATTTCAAACCCGCTCTCATTAAATAATATACATTGTGATTTAAAATGATAAATTGAGTTGTGGCTCAACGGTGGACAACGACCTATCACTGAGTTAGGTGAAGAGTTCAACTCTCACAGTTGTTTAAACATGGTTTCCTTTTTAAAATTTTATACTTAAATCGGTTTGGAGGCAGTTTTGGATTTGAAACTGGAACTACCCAAAAATCCGAAACTGCTCAGTTATAGTTTCAAGCAACCGAAAATCAGACATGTCTACCTCCATACTTCATCTGCAATTTCACTTTATCATAATTCATACTCATCAATTTAGCCATAATATCTATCTTTATCCATTGCTTCCATCACATGTGTGAATACTACAAGGTGGTCACTTATCGAAAGGTCTAAAATCTCAAACATCATAGAGAATGATAGTTGTCTTATCCCACATCATATGAAAGTTGTTAGTGTTGAGTTGTCATCTCTCAATAAAAATAGTGAGCAATCATTGATCCAAAGTGAAACAACGAACCTCCCTACTAAGATAATCGAGATTGTTTGCACAATATCGTGTCAAATACTTAGTACTACTTCTTGTGAAAATGGTTAGTCAACCAAAGCATTGTATTTCATGTGGCATGTTACCAGTTTCAACAATTTCTACATATTTACATACATTACTAATATATTTAATATCTTTTACTTATAACTGACAAATAAATTATCTACTACTGTCAAATCGTATATGCAATGTGACTTACAAAGAGAAAAACTCTGGGATCGAAATTGCAACATCATCGTCACCATGGTATTTTGAAGAAGCAAAGGCAAGATGCTCCTCAAAGTAAGGTTGCATCATAGGAGGATCTGCATGTGATTACTCTACATGCCCCTCTTCATGTTATGGTTGCGGTCGTCTATGATATACTAAGCTGAAGGCATTTCACCTTCTCGATGATATTGTGGCAATATGACCTTCTAGTCATCCGTCTTCATAGTATACATCGTCACCTCTCCAAGCCATTCTTACTACAAAATCTAAAATAACTATTTCATTCAAAACGTAATAAAGCCAACGAAGGATGCAAGGTACAGACGTCCTGCATGAAAGATGAACACACCCAAGACGCACCCACATAGCCAAGTACTATGTCCCAAGCATGCATACTCATACAATAGACTGTGTTCAAGCCGCATGACTAGAAATAAGGTGATGTGCTCTACTTGTATCACCTTCTTATGCGACTTGGGTGTGGCTCAACGATATAGGCACCACGCTCATGCTGAGTTTCTTGCTCAACTGCCGTGAGTTCTAGTCACCGACAGGAGACGAGAAAACATTAGATAAAAACAAATGGAACTTACTTAAGTCAATTTCAGTCGATTCGATTGCATTTGTACAATCTCACACACAATGAAAATAAAAAAACAAAACCAAAGGAACGTCAACCATGAGATTACGATGGAGAAAGGCATCGAGCGAGATTAAGTATTTGCACACTCTTGATTGAGATTGAGCAACACACATAGTAAGATCAAGAGAACATTGAGCATGAGAAGGCAATCTCGTGTAGTTGAGCGGCTGAAGTTCTCTATGACAGAAAATTCGATCAGTGTTTTGTATGAAAGAGAAAATGCAAAAGGTTATTTCCCGAACAAACTGAAATAAGGCTGTATGTCTAGTAATTCTATGAATTTAAATATAGATATATACTATTTGCATGTATAATTTAAATTATTTACGTAGTATATAGGGTGTGTGTATATATATATATATATCCCAATCAGATCTATAATTCCCACCCTTAGATTTATAAACCTACTCTAATATTGATTTATTCACGCAAAAAACATGATAGAGAGTTGTAAGAAGTATCATGATTTCATAAACTTGGTCTTAACTTCCATATGAAGTCCGAGCAAACCCTAAACGTGATTCATTTATGTCAGCGACACAAAAAAGGGGAGAGGGAGGTCAGGTTGATGTGCAAAAACCAAGTGAAAGCCATAGAGATACAACTGGCACCTGGTCTCTCACCAGCTAAGAAATTGCAAGCTTTTATTTATAGATGGGACAGGTTAGACGGTAAAGCTTTTCATCCCTCCTAATCAAGTTCCTTCATTCTTTGAACCATTTGTGGTTTGACCTTCCTCTATTGGCAATATATGAGTGTGTATGTGCACATATGTATGTACAAGCATGCGTAAAAGTGCCATCTTTTTATAGGGTGGAAAATTCAGGCCTGTGTGTTTGATTACAAGGCTTGAGCTTGTGAAAATGGAGCTATAGGCTCAATTGGCCTCGTAATTAAGTGTAGATTGGTGTACAATACAACTTCATTTTCTACTTTATTACGAGGCCCGCCAAGACTGTTGGAATTGGGTTGTAGTGATGGTTTTATAGGCCTAGCCTTGTAATCAAAGACCACCTTAGCTTCAAGGCTTATCTTAAACCACCTCAGGATTTTCATGGCTTCTTCGTTGATTCAAGTTCTTGTTCATGTTTGCTCATTGGCTTGTTTGAGCCAAGACAAAGAAGAACTGCGCTAAATAAGCTGAAAACGAGTTGCTTGTTAAAAGTTACAAATTTAACTTTTCAATGTATAAGTTTGAATTGAGAATTATACAATAGTGGAAACTGCTTGCATTCTAAGTAAATCATGAAGCAAACACGAACTAGCTTGCCGTGAGTTGAACCGGGCTGAACCACTAGTGGTTCGGTTCATTTACCAGCACTAGCACCCACCGAAGTTGAACCTCTGGCTGCATGTTAAAAAATCAGGAGAACTAGCCATTTCAACGACTTAGGACTCAGACGAGATGCTGGCTTGTTTATGAAAGCTCGGCTTGGTAGCCCGGCGAGCTTACTTTCAGGCTTTGGTTGGCCACTTTGGGGCTCCCAATTCTGGTTCTCTAGGCTACAAGGCTCGAATTTGAGACCTTGCTAAGGGGAACTAAGTGCCGAACCATTTGAACAAACCAAGCGTCGTGTACAAGGCTTAGGAACGAATTCATATCCGTCACGGTGACTAATATTTTAAGTGGAGGATGACCATCTGCATCAACAAGCAGATCAATGCCATGGAATTGATGTGTGGCGAGCAGCTGCTACAACTAGGTAGTGGCAGATCTACATTGAGGCAAGGTGGGGAGACGTAAAATTTGAAAGATCACTGAAAAAGCTACAAGGCACGCCTAGATCCGTGGCTATTAAACATAGTTCACCCCACTTAAAATAGTGGAATAGGATATTTACCCACTCTATCAAAAATTTTAGATCCACCACTGGCACCGTAAATCACCGGACACACACACATATACACATTTATATGTTTATGTATATGTACACATATTTATATATATATATATATATATATATGTGTGTGTGTGTGTGTGTGTGTGTGTATAAACACATGCACTACAATAGGACTTGCCCATCTTTTGGTGCAATGAAGGACGATGTCTACTGCTCCATGGGGATGGCTTGTCCTATAGGCACGCAATAAAGAATTCTTACCCATCCCATGAGGTGTCGCCGTCCCTCCACCAAACCAAGAGAAATCAGTCCCTAAAGGTGCCCAATGACGACAACAACCACACCCGACTGCTCAGCCGATTCTCTCTACCTTTACAACAGTTTAAACCACTGATGGACTAGCCACTCTTCTTTGTATTCCCACGTGGGAAAGATGCCCTTGCATGAGATAGAGATTTTTTGAAGGATCAACCTACGTATCTCTAGTCAGTGATGATCTCCCAAGCACGAACATAGACATGCACATTAGAGAGGGAAGAGGAATAAGAAGAATATGATATTTCTCAACTCAAAGATGAATTTTTTAATTAAGGAGTTGATCCCATTACAAGACCTTAAAAGAGGTTTATATACTCAAACCCTACTAATGCACACAAATCCTAATGAATAACTCCAATCCGAACCAAATGAAAATCCGATTACAAGCAAATCAAAGTTGAATCTTAATGATTCGTCCCTGGACTTACACTCTAACACACTAATAATAGGTTACATAGAACCGTTTATTACATTACTCAAAGCAATACAAAAGTCCCTAAAACAAGTTGAACAAAATAAAAAAAGCACCATGTACTTAATTATGGTGCATTCGCCTCCCGCATTAAGCACGACAGGTGAATGTTGATCTCAACAATCCTTCCCTGGCCAAGGGAGATCTAGCTCTCAAGCTCTGGCAAGCAAACTACTCCACGATAGTCACTTTCCTAATCAAGCCTGGCTCTTTCTCTAACACCGTGTCTTCGGGCTTCAAGTCGTCTTCCATGCACACACATGCACGGGCACATCCTCATGCCCCACAAACTATCCATCTGATGCCTGAGTTGCCATCTACCTGCCCTGTCACTGGTAATCTCTTGGCCAATAGAACTGTCGAGGTCCACCAAACGGCCCGGGCCTCCACTAGGTTGAATGAACTACTGCAACTCTCCCCTACAAGTGTCTCTGTGCTGGCATGCCCTACGCCCAACTCCTAGCATAGGCACCCCCTACGCCACAACTGACCATCAGTTGTAGTAGGGTTGATGGTAATCTCCCCCAAGTATGGCTGGCGCCCCAGCCGATAGCTACACCAACAATGCCTCAACCTCTCACAAATGGTTGTGAGCCTCTCTCATGTCAAAGTCTACCTCCATGCGGTTTGGGGAGGCTTCAGCTATCTTTGCCCACCCACCAACATCGAAGAAGAGGGCATCACAAGTACCCAATGTGGTGGCCTTCTCCAAACCATATTGTGGTACGAGGTCACGAGAGTCCACCAAGATGTGACACCACCAAGGTATTCATCACAAGTAAGAAATCTTATCCCAATATAAGAGAATACTTATTCCAATCCACTATAAATAGGTCCAACATTCTCGACCATCACCTCACCTGGAGGTGGCATGCTTTTGTCACACCTACCACATAACAAGACTCATCATTCACCAATCTAATTTGATCATCCATCGAAGAGATCTTCAACCCCATCATTCAAACCACCGGAACAGAAAAATGAATAGGTAAATACTTCAATCAACCAAGGCACTCACCTTATGCCATCCCATATAAGCTTCAACAAAGACAAGACCACTCCTTGAATTATAATCTACAAGAATTTTATTTAGAAGCTAGAAAGGTGCTGCTTGAATCTACTCATAGTTGCTATCAACACCTTTGACTTCCTTTAGTTAGCCTCGTTTTCGGCCACCAAGGCTGCTAGCTTGGTCCACTTTAGGTAATCTCTTGTCACATATGGAACAAGAACATGGTCCCTTGTTACCCCTCGTAGGTGACGACTTGCGACTCCCGGAAGGAACCACACCCTTGCAGTTCTTGACAATATCCCCTTGTTATGACCAATCACCAAGGCCTCCAGAGCCATCAGCTTGTCCATCACCTGTGGCCTACTTTGACCACTCACCTCAGCTACCTCCTTTACTACTAGAGTAGAGATCCATTTGAAATTTTTTAAGTTACAGAAGTCCCTGAAAGTCTTTGTAATGACCATAACCTCCACAGGAGCGGTGGGATACCATGCCTCCATTTGGTATGTGCCCATGGCTCAAGTCCTACATTAAAGTAAAATTTCTTGTCATCCACGGGTATGTTCTAGATATAAGAAAAGATATCATTGAATTGCCTTACATATGCATACCACGAGTTTGTTTCAGCAGACATAGGCACTCCCATGTTCTCCAACTGAAATTGGTAGGAGGGAATCTTCCATGAAACTTGACTTTTAATTGTGTCTATGAAAGATGTTAGGTGTACCCAACTCAATTGCAGATTATTATTGAGTCCTCCACTAAAGTTTAGCATCCTCAAAGAGGAAGATATTTGCCACGATCAATTGATCCTCTTTTGGAGTCTTTGTTGCTTGAAAATAGAAGTCCATATCCTAAAGAAAGTTTTCAAGTAACTTTCAATCTCGGCATCCTTTAAACTTTTCAATTTGAGCACCCTAACTTTCTAAACTGCAGCATGGTGGCTTTGAGAAGAATCCATGACAACACTACAACTAGTGCCACCGAGTGAAGCCCCATCACTTGAAAAAGCAAGGGAAGGTGTGACACTTGGATCAGCTATGGTTGCCACGGTGATGCATCGCCAGTGTTTGAATTTCAATTTCCAATCAATCTAGCCTTTTCAACCTTTATGCAAGTTGTGTCAACATACTTTCCAGATTGGTCATTCAATCAGTGGACTCTTGTTCTTTGGCACTCGTACTAGAACTTGCAGACCTGTGAGCCGTAGCCACACAAGCTCAAGTGGTGCCAAAGTGTCCTCAATTAAGAATAAGTGTAATGGCCTCCCTAGAACGAATATATCTGTAATAAAGTTGTCTGTGAATAAATATGTAATAAGAAGTAGGTTGCATAGCATTTTATATTCAAGTCCCAAATATGGGCTTATTCAATTCATGCCAAAACCAAGTGTGGCTGGCTTTAAAGCAACCACAACGAGCTGAGAAGGCTCGAGTCCCCTTGGCAAATGTGGCACTTGGAAACTCACGCCGACCTCTAAGCTCGACACACTCCAAGAAGGCTGCACCTCGACCTGGCCTATCTCTGCACTTTCCACCCAGCCAAAGACCACCAAATATGGCCAAGGATATGACAGGAATCAGCTTGGAAAAAGTGATGCAAGTTTAGTCAGAGTTCTGGCACAGTTCCTTGATTTTCCAGTGACGAAAAGATATGGTTTTGCACCATTTCTGCTGTGATTTCTCAATCAACTTATGCAAACTTCTGCACTTACCAATAGTAGGAAATCATACGAACAAATCAACAAGAAACCGAAACCAAATGTGGTTCCACCGTGTGGATTGAAGAGATAGCTAGGTCGTGAAATTACTTTGTCAGTATTCAACCACGAGCCAATCACCTTTCATCACTACACGCCACCATTAGGCTTCTACACTGGCCATGGAACAACTTAGAACTGCCAGCAATAACGAGCTACGAGTGGCAGCACGTGGTAGAACCAAACTCGTGCAAACCATTGAACCACGAACTGTCACAACCAGTTCTTGAGCTCCTTTCGGACGCCTTCCACCACTAAAATCATCACTTTGGACCACCAAAAGTGTCCCAATACTCTGCATTGCCCCTCCACTAGACCAAGAGAATTTGTTCCTTAAAGACGCCCGGTGATAGCAACAACCACACCTAACAGTTCAACCTGATCTCCCTATCTTCATAGCGATTTGAACCACCAATGGACCAACCACTCCTCTTATTTCCACACGACCAGTATGCCCTTGTGTGAGATAGAGATCTTTGAATTATCAACCTACATGTCTCTAGTCGGTCATGATCTCTCAAGCATAAACACATACACGCATTGGAGAGGGAAGGGGAAGAAGAAGATGCTTTTTCTCAACTCAAAGATACAATTTTTATTCAAGGGGATGATCCGATTACAAGACCTCAAAAGAGGTTTATATACTCAAACCCTACTAATGCAAATGGATCCTGATGAAACCCTTAATCTAAACCAAATGGAAATCTAATGATAGGCAAATCAAACCTGGATCTTAATAATTTGTCCCCTACTTGAACTCCGACTCTAACACACTAAGAATTGGTTATATAGAACTACTTATTACGTAACTCAAAGCAAATAAAAAAGACCCTAAAATAAGCTAAACGAAACAAGAAAGACGTCATGGACTCAATCTTGGTGCACAAATATGGATCTGCTGAAAGGCACACTGTAACACGGGGTGGTGCCTACCACTCCGTGAGGGGTGAGTAAGGTGCCTACTGCTTTGTGGGGTTGGCTTACCCTATAGGTGTACAACAAAGAATTTCACCCGTCCCATGGAGTGTTGTGCTATAGACTAGGCTGATCCTATAATGTACAAAATAAACCATTCCCTTTAGCGTACTATGGGCGTGAAATAAACCATTCTAAGACGGTCCGTGTTTGATCTCATTGGCTGCAATATACTATAGGGACTAAATTCTTCTTCTTTACTGATTCTAAAAATACTGCTTCCTAGAAAGCTTAAAGTAAATGGTATCACAAGAAATGGAAGATGACCATATGCTCTCATAAGAAGTAGATCTCTTGCTTGGATAGAGGGAAAAAGGGTCAAAACTATTGAGCACATATTCATATGGTAGGGCTCCCAAACTTGTTGCGGATGGTGAGATCGATTCCCAAGTCATGTATGTGTTGCGTATGGGTGTGTTAAGCTTTAGCCTCTTGTGTAAAAAATAAAAGAAAAAAACTTATAATATGAACTCAACTCAATTAGAACTGTGCTTGATTGTTTTTCATTCACTCGTGTAACTTATAAGAACCATAAAACTCAACTAAACAAACAATGCAAAACGAGCTAAGCCAAATATCACTAGTTTGTATTACCTTTTATAGCTAACATAAGCTAAACGTGTAACGGGTTTGGGACAAGTCAACTAAAGAAAGATGCCTCAGTAGGGGTAGCAATTTTGTGTCAGGTTGTGTTTGTGGCATGTCATGTTATGTTTTTAACAAGGACAAGCTGCTTGAGTACAACCAGATTTAAGTTACTTTGGGTGCAGTGAATCTACACTGAGCCGAGCGCTCCACCCAAAATTTTGAAAATAAACTTAAAGTCTACTATGAATTATAATACATGGTCTGCCCCACAGGAATAGAGTTTCTAGATCCACCACTGTTTGGGTGAACGTGAACATGGATTCCTTTTTGGCCATGTTCATGCTCAGTGTTCCACTACAACAAATATTGGAATCATTGACTCTGTTGTATGGCGTTCTGGATGAAGGATGGCAGGAACTCCTCCAAGTTCTGTGACGTGCAAGGGTTGATGTTAGGATTATTGCTTCTTGAAATAGCCAAGGCCCAGAGTGCTAGAAGATGAACTCTGCTAAAATGAAAATTTCGGCCTTTGGAAGGAGTGGGCATCAAAAATAATTTTGCGAGTTAATAATTGCTTCATATCCTGAGTTAGTGCAATCATTGTTCTAATTATTCATTGATGCTGGATTAATCATTTATCCACATAACTCAACTAACCTACACTTAATTCAATCACCAAGTTTGAATATTTTTTATTTTATGACAATTACATTTGAGGATGTACTTAAATTTACTTATACTATTTAAGGATTGGTCGTCGCCTTGGAATGGGGACAAATATGTACCCCTTCTTCGTCATTGGTAGGACATGATTGTTGGATCCAAAGTCCTAATTTCCAACTTAAGATAACTTATTTACTTACTAAAGTTTTACTAGTTCTCAAGATAATTTCCTAGTTCTCGAGAAACTCTCTCAATTCTCAAGAAGCTTTTCTAGTTCTCAAGATAATGATGTTTGGGAACATTATATCACGTTTATGAAATGTGCAATACAAAAGGGTGTCCCTATCTACGGCTTTAATCACATGACAACTCTTCCAATTCTCAACACACAAGAAACTCTCTCCAACAGAAAAGAGGTGATTATTGCAGGGATTGAAAAGAAAGGGTACATTTTTGTATGAAAGATCAACAACATTGTCATATCAAGGTATCAAATATGGTTCTGGAAGTGTCATTAGGGCATGTTCTTGTAGTTGATTTTTTAATTATTTTCCCGATTGAGTTTTTCATGGGATTTTAATTTGTTTGTATATAAATGTTTCTTCATCATGATCTTAAATAAAACATCGAAAATCATAGAAAAATGGAAAATTTCTAGATTTCATGAACTTCTACATTTGAATAGACTATGTGGTTTATTTTAATTCAGTCCTTAATATTGTGCTTTGATGCTAATTTTGTTTTATGAAACCTATTTTAATGTAATTAAGGCTGGATTTTTGTAATTGAAATATTATTTTATCCATGCGTTTTTTGATATTTTTGCTTAACAAATAAAGTAGTATACAAAATTGCATTTAAGGATAAATTGGACCTACATGTACTAGTGCAATATTTTTGTTTTTCATACTACAATAGACATGTATTATTGATTTTTATATGTTATAAATGTGACTTTTGGCATGCTCTAAATGGTTTTTTCATATTTTGCTTAATTTATTATGGGATTATAGGACATCGCGTAATAAACCATTAATTCAAACGATTTGGTTTTCTCACCAACATAACACCAAGTATGAATAATTAATTGTTTAATTACATAAAGCTTAAATAAAATTTTATTTAAATTTGAAATATAATAAAATGATGTTTCCAATTTTCATTTAGATAAAATTAGATTAATAGTTATCCACCAAAATGAATTATTATGTTTATATCTAAATCGATAAAATAGTTTTGTTTGTACATATAATATGTGATATTTAGTATCCAATAATACCATGTGACATAGACATGTGAGCAAAAAGAATTAGGATAGTGTTTTTTCTTTAACTACTAGCATATTGTTTCATCTACTAATGTAAGGTTATAATAATACTATTGTTAAAGTTTAGATATGTATTTTTCTATGATTAGATGTTTATATATGTTTTTCTTACATGAGTATTTTTGTAGCTTATGAAAATGATTTGATTCGAGTCTCATTTTTGAATAGTACAAACTTCCTTAAGTAGAAGGAATCTATGATGTTTCAATTGGGTTGGATGGACTTTGCTTTCGGATAGATGCTTCTGAAGCATCTATTGATGAAACCAATATGGACGCAAAGTTTGAATATGAAAAATGGGAAAGGTTTAATAGAGTATCTCTTTCATATATGCTACAATATGTGCTTAGGAACATTAGAGGTCTTGTAAGTCCTAAAATCGAGGTGAATGTTTATATGAATACGATTGAGAAATAATTTTTTGAATATGATAAAGCTAAAGCAGGTGTCTTGATTCAGAAATTCACTTCCATGTGGTATTTAAGAAAAAGAAATATAAGAGAATACATCATGGGTATGCATGATATTATAAAGAAACTGAATGATCTCAATATCATCATTTTAGACATTTTCTTGGTCCATTTTATCCTACAAACATTATCAGATGAGTATGACCTCTTTAAGGTTTCCTACAACACAAAGAAAAACCTATCAATAAAGTCAAGTACTTTTCCTATAAGAAACCTAGACATTTTAAGAGCATTTGCCAAAAGTATAATGTTTAGGTTAAAAAGAGAAATTCAATTAATCTTATGTTTATTGCAAGTTATAATTCAAATCTAACTTTTGTTTCTAGTACTAGTTGGTGCATTGATTCGGGTGCCACTACTCATATTTCAACCACTTTGAAGTGCTTTTTGATAAGACACACTCCAACTTGATGTAAAATGCTCTTATAATTGGAGACTAAACATTATTGTGATATCGGATAATGAGGTACATTCGCATGTAAAGACAATTGGAGACTAAATAATTATCGTAAACTCTAGATAATTGTTGATTTTTGAAAGATTGTTTTTATATTCCATCATTCTAAAGAAACTTGATTTCTGTAGTAGAATTAGTTAAAGATATAATATTTTGTTTAATGCATAAAGGATGATTTAATAAAGAGAAACATTCTCATTTCTAAAGCACTTATTGATGGTTTGTTCAAATTGAATGTCTTATCTGGTTGAATATGCGGTTTATTTACTATGTATTAATAAAAGGAACATATTGAATGACAATTTAGGTATCTTATAACATAGAAGATTAGGACGCATATAATATCATGGGTCGGGTCATGATCCATATACTGACCCATACCCAAATAGGATTGACTTTGAACAATCATGCAAGAAGATTGAGTTGCTAGAATGTAAGAAGGGGTAGTAGTTTAACCACCTAACTCTATTTCACCATTTTTATGGTGGATTCCAAGAGCTCAAGGCTCACCAAAGAGTCTCTGGTGATTGGCAGCTTCGAGTTGAATTGGGAGAGCGATGAAATCCACATATTCAAGAAACTTGAGCTCTTGGAAACTTGTGTGGATTATATAAAGTCCAAAACAATCAACACATTCAGTAAACAAGCCATAAGATGTCAATCAACAATAGATTTTATTCATATATATATATATATATATATATAACTTTTAGCCCATATTTTGTAGGTCATATATACTTTGTTACTTTATCAATAACTATTTGAAGTTTATGTATCTTTATCTCCTTAAAAAAAAATCTAAAGTCCCTAATGTTTTTAAATTTTTTAAATTAGAGGTAGAGAAACAATTAGGACAACCTACAAAGTAAATCATATATGATATAGGTAGAGAGTACTATGGTAGACACATCGAGATGGGACCATTGTTAGAACCATTTATATAGTTTCTGCTGCCAGATGAGCTAACGCTTTGAGTGTAGGTTTGGTTTCTGTTTTGGAAGTATATGAATGCTACGGGAATCATCGAATAAAATGAGTTGATCACCTTCAAGATGTGATCATTCTTTTGAAAAACTATCTGCCTTTAGGTTCTTTATCGCGAAGAAAGGAAATACTAGTGCATTCATTTACTATGTTCTTTTTTTTTTGTTTTAGT
The DNA here is from genome assembly GCA_036023115.1 of Brasenia schreberi. Lineage (NCBI taxonomy): Eukaryota > Viridiplantae > Streptophyta > Magnoliopsida > Nymphaeales > Cabombaceae > Brasenia > Brasenia schreberi. Next base: position 8,824,421 of record JAYKKT010000055.1, on the reverse strand, counting down.
TTTTTTTTTCTAAGAGAAAATCTTAAAAAGTATATCATAACTTTCAATATAGCTCAATTCATTGATTTAATGCCTCTGAAGTCCACATTATGTTGGACTTCACATACTAATAGAAATTCACAGAAATATTGGATATTATATAATAAATGTTCACATTTTAGGACATCTAACTTACTTGAAGAACAAGGTTTTTGTTTACTTTTTACCAGTACAGACTCTTATCTTACTAATTTAATAGATATTATGGTTTAATAGTTGCTTTGAAAAATAAATATATTCTACATAATTGCTTAAGAAGGAACACACTCTATCATATATCAAACAAGTTAAAAAAAATTGCAAAAAAAGTAAGTGTAAGATTTATTTCCTCAAGTCTACGTTCATAAACTAAGTTATATTATTAGTTCAAATTATCTAATCTATAACTTTGTGTTCTTGTACCAAGTTGTGCCTGTTCATGGCTTGTCTCACTAGATTGTTTGGTTATTCTCAGACGCTTTTGGTCATTTCCTGTGTGAGCTAGACAAACTGAACACTAGATCACTTGTTAAACATGGCATACTCCTTCCTCAATGGATAGGAGTAGACATGTCTGCTTTTGCCCAGAACCATGAACGGTAACCGAACAGGACCCGGATTGGTTATGCTTTGAACCAAAAAATGACTAAACGTGCAAAAAAAAAAAAGAACCCTTTCCAAATCCTTACCTATAGAGTCAATATTGGCAATATCAATATTACAAAGAACAAAAAAAAAACCTATTTAAAAGGGATGTTGATATTACCAAAGACTGAATAAAACTCGTTAAAGAAGGGACCAAACTGGAATAGCACCTCAATACATAATACGTGGCACCGAGCAAACCCAATATGAATGGGGTTGCTGAAAAACAAAATAGAACACTTAAAGAGATGGTTCAGGCTATGATGAGCTACTTGGCTTTTCCAGTCTCTATATAGGATAAATCCTTAAACACAATACTACATATTGTAAATAGGGTTTTATCAAAATCCATAGAGAAAACTCCCTATGAATTATGGGTGAACAAGAAACCTTTTTTAGGCAACATGCACATTTGGGGATATTCAATTGAGACTAAAAATTGTAACGTATATGAGAAGTCACTAGATTCAAGAACACTTGGTGGAATTTCACTGGATATCTATAAAGGTCGAGAGGCTATAGGTTTTACTGTCCAACACATACTACGAGAATAGTTAAAACAAATCAAGTGATTTTCTTAGATGATGATTGTGTTAGTGGGGGTATCTTTAAAAAATTTATTTTGAGGAGTTTTAGGATGACGTTTTTCCTCATCAGGTTTTTGAGGATATTAATGTCACCTTCATAGTAGAGACACAGGTGTACTTACTATACGTTGTTCCAATATAGGTAATTGTACAACTCAAGAACAACAACATGAAAAACTAATTCAAGAGCATGTTGTTTAACAATTAGTTCATCAAGAACAAGAAGTTCATTTAAGAAGATCGAACAAGCAAGAGAAATCTGCTATTTCATCGGATTGTGTGGTATATTTGTCCAATAAAGACATGTGGCAAGGGGTTGACAACTAGACTATATTTCCATATGTCATGAACTGTGTGAAACACCCTAATTGGTTACTAGCTATGAAAGAAGAGCTTGTCTCTATGGATAGCAATCAAGTTTTTGAGCTTGTTGATTTACCTTTGAGAAAAGACTAGTTGCTTATAAACAAGTCTTCAAGAACAAAAGAAGTACCAAAGCTATAGTTGAATGACATAAGGCTAGATTGGTGGCTATAAAGAGGGTATTAACTATTATGAGACATATTCGATAGTTTTCTCGAAGGATTCATTAAGGATAGTCTTGGCCTTAGTATCTCGTTTTGATTTAGAGCTATATCAGATAGATGTGGAAACAACTTTCTTGAATGGTTGACGGGACTGTGTGTTTCGAGAGAGGAAAAAGAAAAGGATCTTTGATTTTATAGTTTAATCCCTTGGACAAATTAAAGCACTAGCCTAAATTTGTTGCAGTTCTCGCTGCGGAGAGCAAACATCCATTTCTGTAGACCTCAAGGATATTCGTTCGTTTAAGGAATTTTAAGGAGAGAACTCTCTCTCTCCACACCCTGATTTTGCTCATGTACATTTGTTAGAATTCTCTAAACCCCAATTTCTCAGACTTCCACGTCTTCTTGTGACACTTTATTGGTTGGTATTTGCTTCCATGTTCATTTTAAGTTGTCTCCAATGCAGCTTCAAAAAGAATTGTGTTTTGTTCGATGATTTCTTTGAGCAGTATGCAAGTTCCTCATTTTCCATACTTGTATAATGAAATCTTATAAGCTTAGTTCTTAATTTTTCTCTCTGGGACGTACCCGTTAGAGTTGAATAAGGTCAACCTCATCCAAATTTCAAAATAAGGATTGTAAAACTTCTAATTTCTAAACCTATTCAGTATTCGATTATGTGACTGGATGTTGTGTTCTCTCTGGCACTCTGAGCTCACCACCGGTGGCCGACAGGTGACCATTCACCGGCGAGATCACTGCTAAGGCAACGGTCATCCAAAATTTTTGAAGGTTCACACTTCTCTCTATTTTTCTGAGGTTTTAGGTGAGAAACCATCGATTAATCTTGATGTTCTGATGCACACAATCATGTTAGATTGATTGTGTTTTTCATGTGCACTCCATTAAGTTTTGAGGCCGGCCATTGATTAAACATGATTGAATCCCCAGTGAACAACTAAACACTGGTCATGAAGTTCTCATTGGATGCCAAGGCATCCCATTTGATACCCCCTGGAATTCCAATTCTCACGCACCTTGAGAAATTAAAAATCCATTTGATTTGAGTCGTTTGACTCACAAAAGGGTTCACTACTAAGTTTTTTTTCTTTATGTTTGTTGCATTAAGGAAATATTTTGTATTTTGTATTACTCATTACCAAATACTATGTGTACGTGGGTGCATTGTGCTCTTTGCTTTAGCCTTTTCATTTACATGGCATACACTTTTTTTAGATGTGTTATATTATATTTTAGAATTTTGATATGAAAGTTATATACGTATAAAGTTGAAAATATTATTGAATGAATCTTTCTTATTTTGATATGATATATTTGTGTAGTATTACTATTGCATTTATATTTATTTGTATAAATTTATCTTTTTTAATAGTAGTGTACCCATACCTTAGTTTTTTTGACCCGTGCTCGATACCGATACCATACCCATATCCATGCAACGTAGCTTGTAATTGTTTCTATTATAAATGACGAATTATTGCAAAGTGGGATGGGTTATGTCATTTGGTATCTGCCTACAAATACTAGTAGGGATTGAATTTTGATGAATGTATGGACACAACCACTTAAAGGGGAGCAATGGGACTTTCCAAACCAAATGAGGTCTAAAGTTTAAAGGGCAGTATTATCATATGTCTTTTTCTTCTCATCAATCAAGATTTTGTCATTCAAATTTTGCTGATCGATTTGACATGGTTTATTTAGCAAGATATGTTCTAGGGGATCATCTAAAACCAAACTGAACCATTCTTCCACATTAATTGTGTAGGTTGCATGGATTCTTAGTGAGAATTGTGCTTGATATTTTATTGTAATTGCATTTAATTCAAGAAGAGATAATAATATTTCACAATACCTAGGGTCAATTTATCAGAGTGATGGAAGAATTGATGGAGATGTTATGCATAGAATTAATGGTGGTTGGTTAAAATGGAGAGGTGCATCAAGTATTCTTTGTGATAAGAATATACCATTAAAGTTAAAAGGTAAATATTATAGAGCAGCAATTAGACCTGTCATGTTTTATGGTTCTGAGTGCTGGGCAGTTAATCATCAACATGCACAAAAGATGTTTGTGACAGAAATGAAAATGTTAAGATGGATGAGTGGTTATACAAGAAAAGACCATATACATAATGAGGTTATTAGAAATAAATTATGTGTAGCACCAATAGAGGATAAAATGAGAGAATATCATTTAAGGTGGTTTGGACATATAGAAAGAAGATTAAAAGAACCTATAAAAAGGTACGAAAAACTATATTTTGAAAGTATTAAAAGAGGTAGAGGACGACCACAAAAGTGTTGGAAAGAAACAATAAAGAAAGATCTAGCTTATTGTGAGTTAACTACTAACATGACACATGGGCTCAGTGGAAACAAAGAATTCATGTAGCCGACCCTATCTAGTATAGGAAAAGGCTTAGTTGTTGTTGTATCCTTCTAATACTTTTGACACTGCCTCCACCTTTTTTGAAGTGCTCACCCCCTAATTTTTTGAACCTTCTCAAAGATCTTCATCTGACCATATCCCAAATGTCCAAAACTAATCAAGTGTGTTTCTCTTATTTGGTCTATGGGGAAAATAACACTCATCAAAAGCATCATCAGGAACACCCTTAAACCAATGACGACAACTCTCTGTATGTTACGATCTCGAAATACTCAACTATTACCATGAAAATGAGGTTGGATTGTAACAGCTTGTACATTATGAGTCCTCCTTGGTTTGAAGAGTCTCCTTGATAAGTAGCTAATGCCTTCGTTGCCAAGAGCATTGTATGCGCTCGACCCGTTATGCAGCTAAGCATCGAATATGTGGATTAAGTGGTTCACAAAGAAAATAAAGAATATAATAATTCTAATTAATTCTAAAAATAGAATAAATATCCATTAACAAATTTCATGAATATGGATCAGTTTAAACAATAAACAGGGAATAAGAATTAATAAATTATAGGTAATTACAAAGTGCCAAAGACATACCTTTATTGATCATCTTCCGTTCTCCATTGTGAAAATAAATATAGTACAAGTCCAAAGACATACCATTATTCAATCTCCAAAATGAAGTTGAAAAAGTGAAAGCAAAACGTAAATCGGTTCAGGCCAACATCTCTCCCTTTTCCAACTGCAACAAGAAAAGATTAAAAGGTGAAAAAACATGTACAAACCCAACTAAACCATACACCTTTCCATAAAGGAAAATATAGCTCATCAAAACAGTCATCTGCCTTCGTGAAATATGGGTCAAGGCCAAGGGTAAGGATCATGGTCATATTCATGCAAAATTCTACACACAACTTCAACAACAGAAACGTGTGTTTCAAGTAAAAAGTAACGTGATATGGATACATATTCTTCAAGATCCAAAATATACAAGTAGCAGAATTTCTAAACATAATATAAATATAAAAAAACCTATATGGAGAAAAATTAAAGAGTTAAGAATTTTTTTTTATGAGCCATTAATTGACTCAAGCAAGTGGCAAAATACAACCAAGTTTGCAAACATTTTTAAAACTAATCAATATTATCGAGTTTTTCTTAGAAAGAGGTAGATTTAAGTTGATCATCATTCTTGTCCGAGTCATTGTTCTCAACATATTCTCCTTTTCCTTCGCAACCAAAATCTTCTTCAACTTTCACTTTCTCCTTTCTTTTCAAGCTTTACCTGTATTTTATGTTGTCCCTACCTCGTAGAGTGACCCTCCCTTTTGTAGCTCCACAAGCTGCATCAACATCTTCCTTCATCATCATCAACGAACTCATTAACAATAGCATGCATTGAACTTCCTTTAAGTTTTTCCTCTTCATACTTTTGGCACAATTTATCATTATATTGCACAAAAGCGATATCATTTAGCTTCTTGTGCAACAGTCTATGTCTCTTCTTTATAACAAAACAAGAAAACAAATCATTAATGTAAAGTATATATATACATGAAATAAGTTAAATATCAATATTATTTGTTCCTTTTTATTACCCATTTAAAGGTGCACCGATTATGCTCACATGAGAAGCAATGTATGTAAGATCCAAAATGATTAAAGCTTAGGATAATCGGCTCCAAATGCCAACCAATGATCAACTATCAAATTGAAAAATATTAAAATATAAAATTACTCTCAGCAGCCACACTCTAAACACATTGTCATGCTTCTATTATTGATTGGTGTTGCTTACATTTTTGTAGTGTTAGTTGAATGTTAGTATTGATACATGTTTTGGTTTCCATCCCAAAGATCGTTTATGGTATTAAAATATTACTTTTACTCTTAAGAAAATTTATTGCATTATCCTTTTTAAATAATTATGATTTAAGGGCCTCATGGCACACCTAGGGTGACACTATTCATGTCACATTTAACTCTTGCATTGACGAAGGTTTGCACCACGTGCTCTACTTTAAAATGCATCCTAGCATGATGTTTCTACAAAGATTTGCATTTACTATATATATAGAGAGAGACTTGTATATGGTAACACCCTTAAGTGCAAATCCAAACAAATCTCAACAATCCATCTTTAGTGATGGATGATTAAGATTTGAATCTATAAAGGAAAAAGTATTTGTATACTTTTTGTAAATACACATTTTTTACATGAGTATTTTTGCTTTTGAAATTTAAAATCTCAATCATCAATCACCAAGAATTGATAGTTGAAATTTGTTTGGATTTGAACACCTAATGATGCCAATATATATCATTTCTCTCTATATATTATAAATGAATTAGTTCACTTGTCATTTTTTTATTCCACCCAAGCTTTGAACCAGCTGACATACCTATTTCTCTTTTCAAACCAAACCAAACCAAGGTGTACAACAAAGGGAACCTATTATAGGTTCCAGATCAGGTTGGGCCATCCACATTGCGCCTGACCTGATTCAGATCAATTCCCCATTGGGTCTAATCACTTTTAAGATCAGATTTAGATTGGTTATGGTTCAATGCACGATTGAGTCCAAACTGAACATGCTTCATACATTTCATAGGGTTTTGTGAATCCACTCTGTATAGGCCATGCATTATAAATAAAGCCGAGTGCCTGGTCTAGGGATGGCAATGGAGCGGGTCAGGTATATTTGTATTCAACGTTGCTTCTATATATATATATATATATATATATATATAGAGAGAGAGAGAGAGAGAGGGTATAGATATATGCGCCCTGTACCCTAACCTAACCTGAAGGAGTCGGGTGTTCTCTGCCCCACTCGGGTCGGGTTGCGTTGCCATCCCTAGCATGATCGTGAGTCTCCATCCTTGAGAGGGGTAAAGAGAAGAGAGGATGTGGCGGCTCTAGAGGGAAACAACCCTCGTCGTGAGTCTCCATCCTTGAGGGGTAAAGAGAAGAGAGGGTGTGGCGGCTCTAGAGGGAAACAACCCTCGTCTTCTAGTTCGTGCTGTAATCTTCTTCAGAGGGTGCCAGAGTCGAGTTCTAGAGCCAAGAGAGTCGAGCACCGACCGTTCTTCTCCTGGTCTGCCCGTCATCCCTAGCGTGATCGTGAGTATACGTCCTTGAGTCAAGGAGAGAAGAGAGATTGTGGCAGGTGTAGAGGGAAACAACCGCTATCTTCTCGTTCGTGGTGTAATCTTCTTCACAGAACTCCAAAGCCAAGCGATTCCGGCGCCGGCCGATCTTCTCCTGGTCTGTCCATAAAGGCGGGACTTCTGGCGGCTCCTCTTATCACAGGAGTTAACGGAAGGTCCTCTCTCTTTAATCGGTCTCTAATCCTTCTCCTCTGCTCCCCTTTTGATTCAACTCGTGGGTGTGGATGAGGACTCCACGAACCAGCGGGTCATTGAAGGAAGAACTGCTCTCGAGGCTGGTTGGTTTCACGGTGAAACCATCGCCGGTTATTAGTATTGGCTTCAGGCTGCTCTCCAACAGGAAATCGCCGTTCGGAAACAATCCGGTAACGGAACCAAGCCAAACCCTCGATTTAGTCGGTCCCTTGAACACCCGTAGTAAAGGCATCCAAGCGAAAGCGAGTTCCGTCAGGAAAGCCCGGCTTGTTCCAAAACCTGATGGCTGTATACAACTCACGGATACTTGAGATCGGCATCCCACCCTGTGCCCCCGGCGCCATTTCAGAGTTCCCCATAAACCATCTCATTCTGTCAAAGGTCTGTGTGTGTGGCAATAGGAGGGGTAGAAAGACGATCAGCTGAACATTTTACATGGCGGTCCATTGATTTGGAGTGAGATGTCATGAAATGAGTTAGAGATGAGGTCTGCAGACGGGGGGAGTTATGGCACTGTTTATTTGGAGTGATATTGATAGTGGGAAGTAAGTGTTTGATGAAACGTTTATGAGAAATGGTGGTTAAGTACACGCGGCCTTTGCTATCTAGCGTGTATAGATAGTGTAACTCAATGTTGTAAAAATTGTATCGAGTCCCGCATGTGGAAGAGGGACCACTACATGAGAATCCTACCGTATCATACTCTAAAGAAAGCATTTTAAAATCATTACCTTTTAACTTAAAAAAATTATGTAGAATAATATATTAAGCTATATTTTCGAAATCCCTACCTTTTTTTCAAGATGACAGGGACCTTGCTTCTATAATATAGAGTTGCTTGTATAATATAAAGATCTAGTAAGCTGCTGGAGTACTGCTACTGTACAATAGGCTTAATGAGCCTAGTTGCAGCAACTGTATACTCTACTCTTAGCCTGCCGACCTAAGATAATGACTTGTAGTACTTAGGTTGCGTGGTATAATAAATATTGTAGAATATTTATATTATTCTAATATAAATAATACCTAGGGTCAATTTTGAGAGTGATGGAAGAATTGATAGAGATGTTATAAATAGAATTAATGCTGGTTGGTTAAAAATAGAGAGGAACATTAAGTATTCTTTGTGATAAGAAGATGCCATTAAAGTTAAAAGGTAAATATTATAGAGCAGCAATTATACCTGTCATTTTTTATGGTTGTGAGTGTTGGGCGGTTATTGGACACATAGAAATAAGATCAAAAGAAAAACCTGTAAGAAGGTATGAAAAACTAGATTTTGAAAGTATTAAAAGAGATAGAAGACGACCACAAAAGTGGTGGAAAGAAACAATAAAGAATGATCTAGCTTATTGTGAGTTAAATGCTAACATGACACATGATAGGGCTATGTGGAAACAAAGAATCCATGAAGCTGACTCCGTCTAGTATGGAAAATGGCTTAGTTGTTGTTGTTGTATTTATATTATTCTAATATATGATACAGATGCAATACATAGTGTATCACAATGCTATAATACGATACACACGATACATAACCATAAATGAATCCCAACGATGTAGATACTTGGATTGTGTCAATCCAACTATAGTACCATACAATATTTATAACATTGGTTGTTGCAGTTGTTCACGATTTGGTTTTCTCTCTTTGGTCCATTTTGCTTTTCCTTTTTGCTATTTTCCTCTCCTTTTTTGGATGAATGGATGACAAAATTAACCTAAATTCGGACTTGTTTAATTCTACTGACATTTCTTTTAGCTATTGTTGCTACTTACATGTCTGTGATATGGTGGATAACTATTTTGCTGCACTAATTACAGCAAGAAAACTGCTATAATATGAGGTTTTCTCTTGAAGAGTACTGCATATGCTCTAATAGGCACACCATAATTTGATATTTGTGCATGAGAAAACATATTCTTGTGTTAGTTCCTTCTAGGTTCATTTGTGAAATCCTACTCTTACATAATATTTGCATATGTGCAGAGAATTGAATAAGTTGGTCCAAATCTGAGAGAAATGACAACTGTGACTCGTCCTTTCAGTGGGAATCTAAAGGCACGTACTTCTTTCACTGTATTTCATCCTTCCAAGATCAGGATTCCTTCTACTCTTTCCTGAAAAAAGTGCACAATGATTTTTTTCTTTCACTAGTCTAGGATAGAACCCCATTTACACACAGAACTTGTTCATCTGGACACCCTTGATATTCTTCTGTTCAAAATAATCCCTCTGAAATTCATCTAATTGCATTGGAACTAACCTACTTTTGGCCTTTGGTTGGTTGTGTTTGCCATCAGGTATGATTGGATTTACAGCTTAGATAACTCATGTTTCAGATGATCCCATTAATCCATACAATACATAGGCCTTCTTACTTCTAAAGTACATTAAATTCCTAGTTTATTGGCCCGCTGCTTGCTGCTATACTTGTCACATGGACTTTTTCCATGCTTGGGACAACTAATTTGTTCCTTCCCTTGCGGTGAAACAGAAAGATGAGTGAATCTATAATTGAAAATGTTTCTGGAAACAAATTATTGGTTTTAGTTAACCTTTCTAAGTGCTAATTATGCTGCCTTGGTTCTTGGATGATGTTCTAAACTCATCCACTTCCTTTTCAATATGGACTCTGCCTTCTTAAATAGATTAAAGTTTAGGTAGACAGAGAGGAGACAGGTAGAAGAGAAGAAAAACCACCCGTTGAAGGAAAAGTGTTACAAACGATAGATATATGTGTAGGTTCAATGAGGCCTGGTTAGCCTTTACCATATATACAGCGGCTTTATCTATAAATATAACAAGAACCTCATGAAAATAGAACGGAGTGTTTGTAATAGAAGACTTACACTGATGTGTTCCAATGTATGCCTCCAAAGACATGGATAGTTAAAACTCATAATCAACAAAAATAACTTATTTATTCGCATGTGGTCCATTCTGCCCATTACTACTGATCATTCAAGTTCAAGTATGCACAGACAAGATCATGGAGTAACAGTTAAAGGCTTTAGACTTGTTGCTAATGACAGTCCATGATTATTAAATACAAAACCCTGCTTTAAGACTCACTGATTTGCAATACCAGAAGATTAGATGGGTCATCTTTCCAATGCCTTTCCTTTCTAGGATTGATTTTTTAAAGGGAATATGTTCCTTGTATTCTACACGCAGAAAGCTCTTGCTGGCATAAGGAGGATCAATTTGGATGGTTTGAGATGGAAAGTATTTGATGCAAAAGGGCAGGTTAGCTAGCATTTTAACTATGTAAAAGTGAATTTTTTTCAAAATATGTTTCTATATTTCTAGCTGGTTGATGTCTTTCAGGTTCTAGGAAGGTTAGCATCACAAATATCTACTGTGCTCCAAGGGAAGGATAAGCCAACATACACTCCATACCGTGAAGATGGGGATATGTGCATTGTGCTTAATGCAAAAGATGTCTGTGTCACTGGGAGAAAACTAACTGACAAGTTCTATTACTGGCACACAGGGCAAGTCATCTATCGTCATTCTTTTCTTTTGTACACAACATGAGTACAATCCAAGTTCATGTTAAATAATGTATCCTGTGGTTAGGGTTGTAATAGAGCCGAATGATCACGAGTAGAAGCGAGCTCAACTCGAGCTGGTCTAAAAGAATCCAAGCTCAAGTGAGCTTTTGTTTTCAACTTGAGCTCAACTTATCTAGGCTTGAGCGGATCATTTAAAAAATAAAAAATACCTAAAAATAAGTCAGATTACCAAAACCGAAGATGTACAAGGAAATAATATATAGCAAAAAATTTAGAGTCAATTCTGATTTATGGTTGAAAATTTCAGGAAAAAATTCAGTTTTCTAGTGAAATCCTTATCATGAGATTTGAAACATTTTCCTTTCTCTTCTCTTCAATAGAAACGACACAAAGAGAACAAATAAACAATGAAAGCAAACAAAAATAGCACTGCTTCAAGATCTAAGCATAGGAGCAATCTCCTCGTCCAACCTAAAAGAACGAGTTACTCAACCAATTGGTCAATCCACTTCAAAATTTCCAAAACAGAGAAAGTTTGGATCTCACAATCATCCAAAGAGAAGAACAAAAGAAGAAACTCATGCCAACACTTACCAAGAGAAAATGCCCATGGATCAACAGATCATAGCCCAAATGAACTACCAATGAACTAAGAAGAAACAAAGGATGTTTTCCACTCCCGATCCATTAATCCTCCTTTCTTCACACATACACACACACATAGAGCGAGAGTTGAAAACTTAAGAAGAATAGAGAGTTTGGAGTGCAGGGAGAAAAAAAGTATTATGTGTCAAAGAAAAGAGGAGCTACACTGGCAGGTGAAAAGAGAAAAAAATGTGATGTGAGGCAGATGTAGGGAAGAGCATGGTGCTCAAGATGGGAAAAGAAAGATCTTCATTGAAACGAATTTCAAAAGTAACTTTGAGCGGGAAATATTAAAAGTTTAAGATATAAATTATCATCAACTACTGTTAAGCCTTTTCCCATACTAGATGGGGTCGGTTATATGGATTTTTTGTTTCTATAGAGCTCGATCATGTGTTATGCTAACATTTAACTCAACATAAGTTAAATTATTCTTTATTGTTTCCTTCCAAGTTCCAATGCTTTTGTGGTCTTTCTCTTCCTCTTTTAACATTTTACAACCTAGCTTCTCGGACCTTTTTACCGGAGTTTCTTTTGGTAGTCTTTCTATGTGTTGAAACCATCTTAAACGATTTTCTTTGATTTTGTCATCTTTTGGTGTCATTCCCAATTTATTTCTAGTAATCTCATTAAGTATATGGTCTTTCCTTGTGTGACTACTCATAATCTCGGCATCTTTATTTCTACCACGAAGATCTTTTGTACATGTTGATAATTAACTAACCAACACTCATAACCGTAAAGCATAGCAAGTCAAATTATTGCTTTATTTTATTTACCTTCTAACTGTAATGATATCTTTTTGTCACATACCTGATTCATCTCTCCACTTTAACCAACCTGTATTAATTCCTTAAACAGTTTTTTATCATTCCGAAAAACTGACCCTATGTACTTAAAACTTTCCTTATAAGGGATACAATGTGTGTCAATCTTAATTTCTATGTCATTTGAAGTAACCAAATGAACAAGCTTGCATTTCATATATTCTATCTTTGTTCTACTAAGTCAAAAGCCTTTACTTTCTAATGTTTCTCTCCATAGTTCCAATTTCAACTTTTTTCTTAGACTCATCTACTAATACAATATCATCCGCAAATAACATACACCAAGGAACTTTATGTTTAACATGTTTTGTTAGCTCGTCAATGACCAAAATAAATACATATGGACTTAAAGTTGATTCTTGATGTGATTCAATATTAATCTTAAAGAAATCAGTCATTGATTCATGGGTCCTAACACATGTTTTTGCATATATATATATATATATATGTATATCTTATAAGGTTGATGTATATCAACGTGAACTTTTTTTTTCAAAGTTCTCTAAAAAATCTCTATTGACACCTTATCTTAAGCTTTTTCTAAATCAATAAATACCATGTAAAAGTTCTTTCTCTCTAAAATGTTCTATAAGGCTTCTCAATAGATGAATAGCTTGAATAAGATATCTTCTTGGCATGAATCCAAATTAGTTCTTTGTTGTACTTAATATTTACCTCAATTTACGTTCATAATTCTTTTTCATAATTTCATAGTATGGTTCGTTAACTTATACATCAATAATTTGCACAATTATTATGAATGTTTCCCTTGTTCTTATATATTTGTATATAGGTATAACATTATTCTTCCTCCAATACTTTAAGCATCTTTTGATTTGTTCATATTTCATTAAATAATCTTTTAAGCCAAGTAATACCCGTCTCTCATAAGTTTTCCCGTGCTTTTGCATTTTCCATACATCTATAGGAATATACATAAAATATGTATGGTGAGAGCTCACGAGCTTTTTGAGCTGAGTATTGGTAAGCTTGACCTCTGCTTGGGAGCCTCATACTTAAGGTCGAGCAGCTCTACTGACTTACACCCCTATTTGTGGTTGATCACAGATGGCAGCACCAGCTCATGAATTTTACCTTTTGCAAATATATCATTGCAGGATAATGTGTCTTGGACCATGATTCAAGGTTGAATAACCACTGGAGAATAACTTGTGTTGCAGGTATGTTGGTAACCTTAAACAAAGAAGCTTGAAGGACCAACTAGCAAAGGACCCCGCAGAAGTCATCCGTAAGGCTGTTCTACGCATGCTTCCTCGGAACAAATTAAGAGATGTCAGTGGTTCTTCTCTTCTAAAAATTTCTTAATTTTCCATTGAGGTACTTATCTGTTAAAGAAAGGCAGCCTGTGCATTTGTCGAATTTCAACTATTTTAGAATCTTACTGCAATTTGAAAACTTCTATCTCTCTGTAATCTAGTGGTTCCACTCATGCTCGCCTTCCGTTTGTCGTAGTTAGTTTTTTTGTATCACTGTATAAATATGGGACGCAGCTTGCTTGAGGGTCTGCTTCATGTACGTGTGTTTATTCTATCAGTTAGTTGGTATCCTCAAATTTGTAGGTTAAAAATATACACAGTTTTAGTGCCTCTAAAGAATGCTAAGATATATTTTTAAATAATATGGAACAAATATAATGCCTTGGACCATCATGTTAGTTCTGGAATTTGTAGGGTAACCATTATCAATACGATCTTTTCTTGGTCATACTACAAAACACAAATATACAGACAGGAACTAGGAGGTCATGATTTTTGTTGACCTTACAAGTTCACATTGACGTACAACAGAAAACTCAGGGAATGCAATCATGGTCATTAACCTGTCATCATCAAGTTTTGTTGGAATTTTCTGATCGTCTAAGGCTCATGTGTTTTGTGGTTCTGTTGTGATCGTCTAAGTTTCTCAAGTATAATAGGAATGAGATCCCTACTAGTGTAAGTTTCATATAATTTCCTTTGCTTATCTCTGCCGGAGTTCATAATTTTTGAACCTTTAGGGCCTTCGAACCATGAGAATATTTCTATTACTGAAAATTTATGTATCTATGATTGCTTTATGACTGCATGATCTTTTTTCGTATGTGTCCTAAGGGTAGCTTGTGATAAGAGAGCATCTGGCTCTCTGACATGTCTTTCAAATTTCAACATCAAGGGCACATTCATGTCATTCTTAGGAAGTGGAACTTTCTTAACCACTTCCAATCAGTTCAGGCATTTCCTCAAGTTGCTGCAAACTTGGAAATTTGAAGCCTTTGAGTTCTCGGCTTACTTATCCCTTGAAACCTGACAACTTCGCAAGAAACTTGATATTGTAGGATACTTGACTGTCTTTTAAAGTTAAAAAATGTTATGGTATTTCCTCCCCTGGAAGCAAACATACAACAGATGGCAGTGTATGGAATGGTGTTGGATTTCTATGGAGAAGTTATTCTCTGATATGTTTAAGTACTTGAAAATTTGCAAATGGAATGATGTTGGGTTGGACATATAGCAGTGTTGGTGCTGCACTTGACGGATGGTTTGGTTGCATCTGCAACCAAGGGGTTTCAAATTTGAGTCCAACACGTTACATTAGTTTGGCTATAAACAAAATCAGGAAAAGAAACAGTTCGAAAATTAAGATCTCCAAAGGTGGATACACACTGCGTTGAAAAGACTGTTTCTTTACTAGGCCCAGATCTTAACTTCAAGGGTATAACCTACCATAAAATATGTATATTTGCATGATGTAAGAATCGATGGTTTTGAACAACAATAAAATGTTTAAATGCAATCTTCTGCTTAGATTCATTAGAAATGCTTGAGTTTTTCTTGCAATACATAACCTATGCCTGAGTTATCCAAAAATAGAAAATCTATCGACAAGGTTTTGATCGTGCATTAGCTGGTACATATCAGTAGATTATATTGCAATGGCATTGAAATAAATTGTGATGTTTCTACTAATGCAGGACAGGGACCGAAAGCTAAGAATTTTCAGTGGTGATGAGCATCCTTTTGTGGACAGACCTCTAGAGCCATACATAATGCCACCCAGAAAAGTAAGGGAAATGCGTCCCCGTGCCAGGCGAGCATTGATCCGAGCACAGCAGAAGGCAGAGCAAACTTCTGCAGGAAAAAGCAGGAAACAGGACAAGAACGATGAAATTAAAACAAGCGCACATGAGTGAACTTTGAAAAGGCCGTCTGCTTTAAGATGTGAAGATTTCCTACAACCCGTCTATTTGTTATTCCCTTTTACCTTTTTATGGGTTTTCTTGACTTTATATTTTTTTTGAGAAATGGAAGAGCATCGGGGAGAAGAGCCAGTCTCCAATTCTGGACCGTTTTCAGCCCCTTTGGCTCTTTGTTATCATTGGTAGAATGCTTAGAAATGTGCTCCTTATTATGTTAGAAACAGATAGTTCGATAATAGATAAATAGCATGATTATGCATGCCATGTTTCAAATTCGATTGTCGGTTTGTTCTTCTTCATCTGTATTTGGAAAATATGGCATTCGATATGTTCTTATTTTCCTTCAAATTTGTGCCTGTTTGGTTTTGGCCGCTGTACTGTTTTTCCTGTTACAATGGGGAGGCCAAAGCCAGGTATAGATGCCCCAGCTCTCAAGAGTATTGAACTCGCGACCAGCAACTTGTGAATCGAGTCCAACTGGCCGGGGTGTGCGGTCTGGCAGCTGTAGTTGGTATAACATAACAATGTTGAAAGATAACCTAGGGCAGCATCTTTTGGATCATCGTCTGTCTACTTGATATGCCTACTATAGTTTGTAAACAAATCCATATCTTCATGATTGTCACCGAGAAAAATGTGTTACGGCAAACAAGGACCAGATGAATAGTGAGTGCTTTGATTTTGGTTCTAAGTCGAGGGTCCTTGCTCTTAGCTCCATGTTATCTTTGGCTTATGCTTGTTCACACCGAGAAGATGGAAAACTTGCTCCTTTGGAACGGAATGAAACTGTAACACTTTTAGTGCAGTACAGGTGCACAGTGACAGATTACGTAGATCTAAAGTGGGGCGTCTGCTTAGCCTCCTTATTGGTGAAAAGAAGGAAAAAGAAAAAGCTGGAGTCTTTGCCTCACAGCAAGCCCCCAGATAAAAAGGGAGAGGTGACATAAAGTTATAGCCCGTGATTGGATCCTTGGGTTATAATGCGTCGTTTAACCCTCCCAAATTCTAGTTGTTTTGTTCGGAAGCAAAGATGTCAAGGGGGCCAATTTGTTCTATTCAGCAAATAACAGTAACAATTAAGTCATTTTTCATACTACGTTGGGTTAGCAAGATGAATATTTTGTTTTCATAAAGTTCTATCATGTGCTAGGTTAACATATAATTCATCATCATAAGTTAGATCATAAAGTTTTCAACATATTTTATTAGTTAGCTTATTTCTTTTTATATTTTATCATCTAGTTTTTTATCCTTTTTTACTTTCTTTTGATTTCCTTTTCATATGTTTAAACCATTGGTATCACTCTCAATTTGTTTATAATAACCTTGTCTTCATTTGAGTATTTTTGTTTCTATCAACTGATATTTGTTGTACATGATAATTAACTACTTAACAAACAACAACAACAACTAAGCCTTTTCCTATACTAGATAGGGTTGGCTACATGGATTCTTTGTTTCCACTAAGCCCTATCATGTGTCATGTTAGCAGTTAACTCACAATAAGCTAGATCATTCTTTATTGTTTCTTTCCAATACTTTTGTGGTCGTCTTCTACCTCTTTTAATACTTTCAAAATCTAGTTTTTCGTACATTTTTATAGGTTCTTCTTTTAATCTTCTTTCTATATGTCCAAACCACCTTAAACGATATTCTGTCATTTTATCCTCTATTGGTGCTACACATAATTTATTTCTAATAACCTCATTATGTATATGGTCTTTTCTTTTATAACCACTCATCCATCTTAACATTTTCATTTCTGTCACAAACATCTTTTGTACATGTTGATGATTAACTGCCCAGCACTCATAACCATAAAACATGGCAGGTCTAATTGCTGCTTTATAATATTTACCTTTTAACTTTAATGGTATATTCTTATCACAAAGAATACATTATGCTCTTCTCCATTTTAACCAACCATCATTAATTCTATGCGTAACTTCTCCATCAATTCTTCCATCACTCTGAAAAATTGACCCTAGGTATTTAAAACTTTTCTTTTGGGGATGCAATGTGTGCCAATTTTAATTTCTATGTCCTCTGAAGTAATCAAATGATCAAACTTACATTCCATATATTTTGTCTTTGTTCTACAAAGTCAGAGGCCTTTGCTTTCAAATGTTTCTCTCCATAGTTCCAATTTTCTATTAACTTTTTCCTTAGACTCCTCCACTAACACAATGTCATATGCAAATAACATACACCAAGGTACTTCATCTTGAATATGTTTTGTTAACTCATCAATCACCATTATAAATAAGTATGAACTTAAAGTTGATCCTTGATGTAACCCAATACTAACTTTAAAGAAGTCTCTCATTCCTTCACGAGTCCTCACACATGTTTTTGCACCATCGTACATGTCTCTTATAAGGTTAATGTATATCAATGGGATATCTCTTTTTTTCAAGGTTCTTGAAAGAACCTCCCTTGGTACCCTATCGTAAAAAATTTCTAGATCAATAAATATCATGTGAAGGTTTACGCCAATTTTAATTTCTATGTCCTCTGAAGTAATCAAATGATCAAATTTACATTCCATATATTGTGTCTTTGTTATACTAAGTCGAAGGCCTTTGCTTTCCAATGCTTCTCTCCATAGTTCTAATTTTCTATTAACTTTTCCTTACACTCTTCCACTAACACAATGTCATCTGTAAATAACATACACCAAGGCACTTCATCTTGAATATGTTTTGTTAACTCATCAATCATCATTATAAATAAGTATGAACTTAAAGTTGATCCTTGATGTAACCCAATACTAACTTTAAAGAAGTCTCTCATTCTTTCACGAGTCATCACACATGGTTTTGCACCATCGTACATGTCTATTATAAGGTTAATGTATGTCAATGGGATATCTCTTTTTTCCAAGGTTCTCCAAAGAACCTCCCTCGGTACCCTATCGTAAGCTTTTTCTAGATCAATAAATATCATGTGAAGGTCTTTCTTTTTTGCTCTAAAATGTTCCATAAGACGTCTCAAAAGGTTAATCGCTTCAACAGTAGATCTGCCTAATATGAATCCAAATTGGTTCTCTAGTGTACTTATACTTGTCTTAACCTACGTTCGATAATTATTTCCCACAATTTCATAGTATGCCTCATTAACTTGATACCTCGATAATTCACACAATTCTTAATGTCTCCCTTGTTCTTATATATGGGTATAAGTGTACTCGCTCTCCATTCCTCGATTATCTTTTTGTTTTTCCATATTTCATTAAATAGTCTTGTGAGCCAAGTGATTCCTATTTCTCCTAGTATTTTTCAAACTTTTGTAGGAATATTGTCTGGTCCTACCGATTTACCACCTTTAATATGTTTAAGAGCCTCTTTGACTTCATTCTTTTAAATACGTCAGTAGAAATTGTGGTTTATATACTTTTTTGATTTGGTTAACTCTCTTAAGTTAATACTAACATTTTTATTTTAATGAAAAAGCTTATAAAAATAGTTTTTCCATTGATTTCTTATATCATCATTTGCCACTAGAATTTTTTCATTCTCGTCTTTGAAGCATCTAACAAAATTAAGATCTTTAGTTTTCTTATCTCTAGCCCTATCTATCTTAAAAATATCTCTTTCACCCTCTTTTGAGTTGAGTTTTTTATATAAATCCTCCTAAATTTTAGCTTTTGCTTCACTTTTTTTGCTTCCTTCTTTGCTTTCTT